>OX608080.1:100890459-101391002 GCA_951509765.1 Sphenella marginata | reverse complement strand
GTACAAGTGAGTATGTGGCTTGAAAAATAGATTTGCAAAAGGTTTTTAAAGAAACCCAAAGTCATGGAATACTTAGCTTATGATAGCAAATACACACATGAGCTGGACATTTCAGGCACATATAAAGGCTAGTATGTAGGTGTGGGTATATGCATACATACATACATACATATGTAGAAAAGGGCGTAGCCACAGAAGTGCAAAAAAGGAAAAGAGCAAAAAAAAAAGAAAAGTAAAAACAAAATGAAAAATAGAAAATAAAAAAAATAATAAAGAAAACAGAGAAAGAAGAAAGAGAAAGAGAAAAAGAAGAAAAGGAAAAGACAAAAAAAATTAAAAGAAGCAGGAAGAAAAAAGAGAAAGATACAGAAAAAGAAGGAAAAAAGAAAAAATTAAGAAGAAAGAGCAAAATAAACAAAAAAAAAGGAACATAAAACGGAAAAAGGAAAAGAGAAACATAAAGAAAAGGAAACATAAACAAAAACAAAAAGGAAATGAAAATGAAAAAGAAAAGGCAAAAAAAAAGAAGAGGAAAAAGAAAGATAAATAAGAAAAACAAAAACAAAAACAAAAATAAAAATAAAAGATAAAGAAAAAAAGGAAAGAAAAAAAATATAAAGGAAAAGAAGAAAAAGGAGAAAAAGAAGAATAGGAAAAAAGAAAAATTAAGGGAAAAATTAAAATAAAAATAAAAAGTATACTTAATTAAAAAGAAAGAAGAAGAAAATTAAAAAGAAAGAGCAAAATAAAAAGAAATAGAAAAAAATAGTAACAAAGAGACAAAGGAAAAAAAATTATACATAAAGAAAAGAGGAAAGAAGAAAACTTAATAAAAAACAAGTAAGGAAAGGGCCGTCTTCGGCTGTGCCGAAGGCTTTATACCTTTCATGAATGCTAAACCACACTTATCGGAACAATCGATTGTATGGGAGCTATACGTTATGTTGGTCCGATCTGGCTGATTTTGCCTACATATGTTACATGTATAATATGTAGCAAACGTGCAAAGTTTAACGTTCCTAGCTTTTTAACTGCAAAAATTATAGCCCAAAACCCATTTATCGGAACAATCGATTGTATGGGAGCTATGCGTTCTATCGGTCGATCTTGCTGGTTCCGACAAATGATTAATCCTATGCAAAATGGCGCCTGCTTGCAAAATTTCATCGAGATATCTCAAAAACTGAGGGACTAGTTTGCGTTCAAACAGACGGACGGACGGACGGACGGACGGACGGACAGACGGACATGGCTAAATCAACTCGCCTCATCGCCCTGATCATTTCGGTATACTTAATAGTGGGTCTATCTCTTCTTCTTCTCATACTTACAAACATCGGACCAAAGTTATAATACCATTTCATGTTCATGAAAGGTATAATAAAAAAGAAAAAAAGAAACAGATACAGATACAGAAAAAGAAAAAAGTGTACCTAAAAGCAAAAAAAAAACAAAATAAAGAGGAAAAACAAAAAAAAAACAAAAAGAAAAATAAAGAAATGAAAATATACATAAACAAAAATCAGCAAAAAAAATAAAAGCAAAAATGATAAAAACTTTTGAAAAAATTTAACTATCAAGCAAAATAAAAGTAAAATAAAAACATTAAGAAAAATAAACATGAAATTAAAAAGAAAAAGAAAAAGAAAAAATAAAGGAATCTAAAAACCAAAAAAAATCCAAAGAAATAATAATAGTCAAAGAAACAAAACGAAAGCGAAAAAGAATACGCAAAATAAAAGTAAAAAATAAAAATAAAAATAAAAATTAAGAAACAAAAATTTTACAATGAAAATGTGGCTTAGAACAACCAAACGCAGTAAAGTAAAAAAGAAAATAATAGTAACAGAAAGAGAATATGGAAAACCACTTTTTCAGCTACCAGAACTGGTAACATAACAAAAATTGTTTGTGTACAACAACAACAACAAGTGCCTTAAAATCTCCCCACTACATAAAAATATCTTCTGCCTTTTACAGACGGGTCTAGCGATTTAAGAAAAACAAAAACTACAGCATCATATTTTTATGTCAAAAAAATTTTTCTGATTCCTTGTTTCACCTCCTTCACCCCTCTCTCCCAGCCTATCATACGACGCCCATGCATACATGTGAAAAACTATAACTGCTGATTGCAACAACTACATTTCATATGAGTGGGTCGAAGAGGCCAATACCAAAGCTCCGCTCTCATTATTTATGACAAATTGCGCATAAAAAATTGCTACTGTCCGTTGGATAGCAAAAGCAAGGGAATACTCGTAAAAAAATGCCATGAATGTAACAAAAAACTAGCAAATAACCAATGAAAAATTGAAAAAAAAAATTGAGAATAAACGAAATACAAAAAACTTGCTAACAATAGAATACTCGAACGAAAGGATTGCATGAAAATCTGAAGTACGTAGGCGTGCCTTGAGATTTATATTGATATTAAGAGTAGTGAAAGCCACATGTAGCACATACGCTACGCATACCACTCTAGACACACACACACACACATCTATAAACTTAAAAAAAAAATATGTAATTCCATATTGGTAAGCGCTCAAGTAAACATTCAATATGTAGTTAGTCATACAGATTACATTGCTCAGATAGCTTGAACATATGTTGGGCTACTACACTACAGGCGTACATACACACACACACACACATCAACATGTATAAGAGGAAGTACACGTGTAAGCAATAAAACGCAGTTGGTACAGTTTTTTTTTTTTGTTTTTCAGAAGAGCGTAAATGCAAGAAGTTACTAGTGCTTTGGGGAAAATTATTAATTCATGGGAACACTAGTCCATTTCAAGCACTATTATGTATTTCAAGCACTATTATTATGGAAACACTAGTCCATTTTAGGGCCCTTAAATTCTTCTATTTTTTATTTTTTTTATTTAATTTTATTTTTTTTAATCGTTTTATTTTTCCATTTTTTTTTTAATTATTATTTCTTTTATTTTTTTTGAATACTTATTTTCAATTAATTTTTATTTTTATTTTTTATATTTCTTTACTACTTTTTTTATTTGACTTATTTTTTAAATTTTTTCTTTTTCACTAAAAAAAAAGAAAATTTTAATTTTTTTAAATTTTTAAATTGCCTTTAATATGATTTTTTACTTCTATTATTTCATATATTTTTTAATTGTTTTATTTTACCAATTTCCTTGTTTTTCAATTTTTTTTATTTATTTTTGTTTTTACTTTTTATTTTAATTTTTGCCGTTCAACTAAAAAACACAAAATTTAAATTTTTTCCTTTTTTTATATTGCCTTAAATTCTTCAATTTTTTCCTTTTTTTGTTCTATTTATTTTGTTAATTTTTTTATTTTTTAATTATTTTATTTTTACAATTTTTAGGCTTTCAATTTTTTATTTACTTTTCATATTTTTTTCTTTTAATTTTTTTTACTACTTAATTTTTTATTTTTTATTTTTTTTTACTTAATTTTTTTAAATTTTTCATTTCAACCTAGAAAACCAACATTTTAGTTTTTTCCATTTTTTTATAATGCCTTAAATTCTACTATTTTTATTTTACCTTGTTTTGTTTTATTCATTTTATTAATTTTTCCATTTTTTTTGGCTTTCAACTTTTTATACCCAGCGTACTAGTACTAGTACAAGGGTATTATAATTTTGTCCACATAACGGTACTATGTAACGGAGCAAAATATTCGAGTTAGATATAGGGTTCCATATATGAAAGTTCTTAGGTTGAAAAGAGGAATTGATTAAGGCATGTCCGTCCGTATGCCCGTCTGTCCGTCCGTGTACACGATAACTTGATTACTTGCTGGCCAAGGTAGGTTGCTATTGAAAATGGACGAAATCGAATTATAACCACGCCCCCATTTTCGATATCGAAAAATTCGAAAATCACACAAATTGACATAACTTGCGTAAAAACTGAGATATTTGCATGGAATTTGTTATGCAGGCTACTTTCTGGCCAAGGTGAGCTGCTGTGAAAATTTTCGAAATCGGATGATAACCACGCCCCCTTTTTAGATATCGAAAACTTCGAAAATCACACAAATTGACATAACTTGCGTAAAAACTGACATATTTGCATGGAATTTGTTATGCAGGCTACTTTCTGGCCACAGCAGGTTGGTGTTTAAAATGGGCGAAATCTGATGCTAACCACGCCCCCTTTTTCGATATAGAAAATTTCAAATAAGATTCTAGGGCCTATATCCTTGCCAAGTCATGGTATTTGTATCTCGTTCTGAAAACTAACGCTGGGTATTTAATGTTCGGTTCACCCGAACTTAGACTTCCCTACTTGTTTTTACTCATTTTTTACTTTTTTTTTACTTTTATTTTTACTTATTTTTTTTCTTTTTTCCTTTCCTTCTCTTTGAATATGCGTACGGATAAATGTGTATGTGTGTGTATGCATGTGTTTATACATATGTCATCAAAACTTCTAACAAGCCTTTGTGGCATTAGCTTTACTGCTAAGCGATTGAGTTAACTTTGTCAGCTGTTTTTTTTTTGTTAGCAGAAAGAGATTTTAGTGTTTGACTTAGTTTCGATTTTTGATCTGTGGCGATTATTTGATTTTGTTGCATTCTTCTTCTTCTGCTTGGATTCAAATTTGACTGTTGATAGGTTTTTTCTATCTAAACGTTTCTTTAGCAAACTCAAAGGAAACGATTTTTATTTCCTTAGGCAAAGGAGTAAGCGCTGTAGGAGGGAAGGCGTTGATCTGATGTGGTTAAAGCAATCCTTTCCGTTACAGGAACCAAAGCTTAAAGAGTTCGAAAAAGATGTATCAACATTGGTAATGCTTTTCGACAGCTTTAGAGAGAGTTTTTGACTTGATTACATTAACAGCAATAACAATTGGAAGTTCTCATTTCAATGTATCGAAGCTCTCTTAAAACATTATTCAGGTATCCTGGTAGCGCTCTATCATTCATTGGTCACATTTCTGTTTATTTAAGCTTAAATTCCATTAAATAAAATTTTCAACTTTTTTGCCATTTTTTTTTTTTTTGCTGATCAAATTACAAAGTCAACAAGAAAGCAATACAAAATTTGCTTTTGCTTGAATTTTCCATAATTTAACTCAGCTTGACAGATTTTGAAAAAGTTGAACGCAGAAAGTACAACTTGAAAGGTGAATAAAGTGTAAATAGATTCATGAAAAAAGAAGAAGAAGAAATGATTTCTGCATAAATTTTTTGAATTATGTAAAAATGTAAAATTTAACAAATTTCATTTGTACTCAACTCGGTGTGTTGCTAGCTGAAGCGTTAAAGAATATAAAATAAGAGATTATGGGCAGTGCAAAAAGAAAGTGAAAGAACAGATGAAAGCTGTTGAAGATAAAAGTTTAAATAAATTTGTGTTAAAAATAATTTAGTTTAAAAGCTGCTAGGAAGAGTTCTTCTTTACTTTGAATAAAATTTATTTTGCAGACTTTTTTTCGCTATATAATTTTATGTGGTATTTCTATTGAGATTTTCTCTGATGAGAAACCGCGTTTTTATACATTTTCTTTTTTTTAATTTTTTGTATTTTGCGTTTATTATATTTAATTTTTTTGTTTTTTTTTTTAATAATTACTTTTTATGATTTTTTAGGTTTAATTGTTTTGTTTAACATAACTTGCGTTTTTATATTTTTAATTTTTTGTTTTTTTTTTTTAATATTTTTTTTAATTGGTTTTCTATATTTGAGTTTTCTTATTTTTTTCACAGGTTTGCCTTTTTTCTATTTTTTTCATTTTTTTTTTTCTTTGTTCACCATAACTATTTGCGTGTTTTTATATTTTTGTTTCTAACTTTAATTTTTTTTTAACATAACTCGTTGCGTTTTTATATATATTTTTTTGTTTTTTTTTTTCAATAACTTTTTTTATAAATTTTTTTCTAAATTTCAATTTTTAATTTTTTTTTTCAGGTTTGTTCATACCTTTTTTTACTTTTTTTTAATTTAATTTTCTTGTTTACCATAACTGTTTACGTAATTTTACAATTTTTTTTCTAAATTTAATTTTATTTGTTTAACATAACTGTTTGCATTTATTAAATTTTTTTTTTTTGTTTTACTTCCTTAAATTTTTTTTGTTTATCATAACTGGTTGCGTTTTTTATATTTATAAATAATTTTTTTTATTTCTAATTCTAATTTTTTTAATTTTTTTTTTGCCTTTTTCTATATATTTTTTTTCAAAATTTTTTATTTTTTTTGTAACATAACTCTTTGCGATTTTTTTAATAGCTTTTTTTTAAATTTTTTTGCTTAACTGTTTGCTTTTCTAACAATTTTTTTTCTAAATGTGAATTTTTTAACATGGTTGCGTTGTATTTTTAATTTTTTTCTCTCCATCTTTAATTAACTTTTTTTTTACATACAATTTTTTTGTTTAATAGTATAACTGTTTTCGCATTTCTAATACTCATTTATTATTTTTTTTTTCTTTTTAATAATTTTTTGTTGATAATTTTTTTTTTATGACCTTCTTAGCTTATGGTTCGTCAGCTCTAAGACATATACCTACCTAAACGTCCACATGAGTCATCTGTGACTCAGCTCATAGAGTAGCGATGCTTTACGCAATGGACAATAACCTTCAATATAGATACACCAGCTGCTGCTACTTCTGCCTCTCAAAGACCTTCCAAAATATTTTTTTTTATTTATAAAAATAAATCGCAATCGTACATACATATATATACATACATATGTTCTATAATACGAGCTTGCACAAATGTCATTGCAAAAATTTTGTTGTAACATCAAAAACTTCTCTCTTCTAACAACAAATAAAAGTTTCAAAAAATTTCATTGCATACTTCCGGGCGTAGTGGCACTTTATGAACATTCCACAAAATGCAACACATACTTCCGAACTCTCCAACAAACAAACATGCTACGCTCACATTCTTTTTAGTCGACTGATCCTTTTGGTAAAAGAAAATTCCTTGAAAGTGGAAAACTCTACACCCACATACAGACACACACACACATACACACACTAAAGTGCACTCATATATATTACCCACAACTTTGCCACTTTCTAGCGAGTACTCGTGGTATGTAAATACTACCGCTGCTATAAATTGTGTGCATGTGTGTGTGTTATATAAGTAAATATTTCGAGTTTTGTATATTTGTTCTTGTATTTTTCGTAAAAATGGAAATGCGAGTAAGAGCAAACAAGCAAATGCTGCTGCTTATTGGTGACATTTTGCGACAACATTGGCGACAGTAAGAGCATAATGGCGTTAAACTAGCAAACGTTGCATGTAAATGCAAAAACATGACAGCAACAACAAACATGGAGATCAAGAAAAATTAAAATTAAAAAAAAAAAACACTCAAAACAAGAAAGCAAATATGTTTGCTCAAAGTCAAATGCTAAAATTCGAACTTGGAAATGTAATAAATAGAATTTCCATGAAAATACGCATATGGGATAGTGACTTTAAAAAAAATTTAAATTTAGGGTCACAGATATCTCTAAAGACCTGAAGATATGAAGCAAAAATAATTTTAAAATTTTGTATCTCAATTTATAGAATTAAATGAGGACGAGAAGAAAAAGCTTTCTGGAACATTTAAGCACCTTTAGGAGTGGCAGCTTTCCGAAGTTCTCACAAAAGTTTCTAATGCATGAATCGTTCAGCGCTCCATCTAGCGTATTATTTAAAGCCTCTATACCACATAAAATCTTCCACTAGTTTTTCTTCAGTATTTCGATATCGATGGAAGATTCCACTAGTTTTGAATGAGTTTCCCTCGTAGTCCCTCGTATATCCGACGATTTTGAAAGTTCTCTCCAAATATACCGATCAGCGCTCCACCTAGTGGATTTTTTTAAACTTTTATCCCATATGAACTCTTCCGTCAATTTTCAGGGGTTACCTTTCAGAACTTCGCATTCGACAGAAGATTCCATTAGTTTTGAATCAGTTTTCATCAAGTTCTCAATATCCCCCAATTTTGTAAGCTGTTTCGAAAGATCTCGATTAGGGCGCCACCTAGCTGATTTTTTTAATTTCCCTTAAAGTCATAAAGTTCCTTCTCTTTTTAAGTGGTTTCGAAATATCCCGATCAGTGCGCCATCTAGTGGATTTATTAATGCTTGCAGCCAAAAGAAAACCTTCCAATAGTTTTCAATAATAATTCAGCGTCGGTAAAAGAGTTTTACAATTTTTAAAGATTTTCCTTCAAGCAGAAAGCCTTCAAAAAAGCAATATTCATGCCTCCTGTATATTTAAAACATCTCCGAAAAATTGGGTATAAAGCTTCCTCCACGAAATATTTCTTCAATCCAAGTCTCCGGTTCACAGTTAAGACACTTAAAAATCGATCTTAAGATTGCCAAAGCTTGGGAGAGACTTTTGCAATATCTCAACCCATGCGCCATCTGCCAGCATATTACTCCAAACACATTAAAGTGTTATTAGTATCTGAACTGAGTTGAAAGTTCCAAGCTCATTTTCGTTGTTTCTACACTTTTGTGAACTTCGATTCCATTTTCCAAGTTTCAAACCTTCAGCTTACCGGAAAGCTTCTCAAATAGTCGACCACAGGTTTAAACCAATATTTAAAATTTTGTTTATAGATTTTTTTCTTTATATGTATGAAAGTTTTACTGATGCTCCGAGTTCAAAGTGTCCATTTTTCCATATTTAAAGCTTTTAAATGTAAAGTGTGCCTCGAAAAATCATCCGTAAGCTCGCAACTAGCTTTAGTTAGAATTATATTATTATAATGAAGTGCATACTTTTAGGCGTTTTTTTAAATACATAGTTCTACTGTAATGATAATGAAAAATACAATGCTGGTAATAAATCAAATTTGCCGTAACTCCACTTTGGCTGTTAAAGCTTCTTGTCCTATTAAAACCTTTTGACTTTCTTGACTTCGTAGCGTCAAAGCTGTAGACTTTTAGCTAACCCATAGCTTTTATTGTTATTTACTCTTATAAAAATTTTTGTTATTTGTTGTGACTTTTTCTGTTTTTTTCGCTCGGTGTCAAAAAAATAATTTTCCATAAATTGCGAAAAACTTTTCCAATAACATTTCGTGACGACACAGAGCACATTTGAGCTAAATTTACTTTAGTCTAGACAATATTATTCATACATTTAAGTAGACAGCAATTGAATTTATTGCAAAATTTGTTTTTAATTTTTGTCAAACTGTAGCTTCTTCACTAGAAGCTGTAAAATATTTGGAGTGATGACAACTCGAACTCATCACATACAAAATTCTTCAATTGAAGTAGCTTAAGGAAGTTTTCCTCGTCTGCCTTAAAATGAGACTGACCACTACTAGCTGAACGCAGCCCCACACAACCGTGGCCATCTAAAACTGTTCCCATGTAACTACAATTTTCATTTTCAGTTGAATTCTAAAACAAATTAAAAATTTAAAAGTTCAAATGAATAAACATAAATATTCAACACTCTCTCTTAGAGTGTGCGCCTAAAAATATGCATACAAAAATTTAACAAGAATTTTAACCATACTCGCACTATGTATCTCACCTTCAACTCTAAAATACCAGCACTTTCATTTTATCTATTATCCTGTTACTGTATATAAAAATCAAGTGCAGCATCAACTTAGAATT
This sequence comes from Sphenella marginata, assembly GCA_951509765.1. Lineage (NCBI taxonomy): Eukaryota > Metazoa > Arthropoda > Insecta > Diptera > Tephritidae > Sphenella > Sphenella marginata. The sequence continues at coordinate 101,381,403 of OX608080.1, read as the reverse complement.
TGGCATTCACACAGAAGCGCCCAAAAGTATGCAATAAATAATTTAAAACATAGTCAAATAAAGCAGTGGCATTCTATGACAAAAAACTATGCACGAAAATATGCAACACCCACTGCATACAACCACGTACATATATGTATGTATGTGTGTGTTTGCAGGTGAATAAATAAAATTTGAAAAATCAAAAGCACGCAAAAAGGTTAAAGTGCGCTCAGCAAGCAAAGGTGCAAAAGCTCAGTAGAATAAACAGTGACAGCGGTAGTGGCACAAGCTATGCACGTGTGTGGTTTATGTCAAATATGCGAATTTGTTAAAGGTGCAGACTCTTTTCTTACAACAACAACAACAACAAAAAGGATTTGTGTGCACTTTATCTTCGCCTGTTTGTGCGCTTCTTTTTTCATTTCTTTTTCTAGCACGAGCACTTTTGCATGTTTTTGTCATTCCACTTGAAGTATATACCGCCTTGTGTTAACATGTGTATTTTGTGGGTGTATGTCCGTCTGTAAGTATACGTCTGCTGTTTGCAAGGCGTGCCCTGTAAATGCTTTTATGTTGCTAATAAACATGGCGTTCCCTCAAGTGACAGCAACCATTTGGATACGCTTTCAATTGTTTTTTATTATGCTTATTTGAATTTTTGTATTTTTCTTTTTTTTCTGCGCATTTCCATTATCGTTGGTGTTTTGAATGGCTTTAAGCCTTTGTCATTTTCTAAAGTTTAACTGCTCAGTTGACCTTTCGATACTTCGATTTTTAATTCACAGAAATTTCGATTTGAAGTGAAGGAAGTAGCTTGGTAGATATTGTAAGGTGGGTGACTAGAGAATATTTAAATGAGTATTTTTTTTTTTTTGTTTTTTTGGAGGAATCAAAACTCGTCAGCCTAGCTACATATTAACAGATTTTTACAACAACATAATTATTAATATTAGTGAAAATTGCACACATTTCTATACAGCAGTTTGGGTGTGATGCGCGAACAAACATTTAGACAAACAAACAAAAATTCATAAAACTGCAGTTTTGAAGTCGGTGACTGAAATAAACGGCTCAAGTATAGATTTTTCTTTAATATTTAAATTAAGAGACATCTTAAACTCTCTCATACTATTTTTCTTTAATCCCTAAAAAATTGTATTTCACTTCGAGCGCTCAAGAAGTTTAACTTCTATGGTGTATTCTTAGCTGCGCATATCTTTTAACTTTTTTTAAATTTTTTTTCTAATTTTTCTTTAATTTTTTTCACATTTTTTTCTACATTTTTTTTTTTTTCAATCTTTTATGCCCTCTCTTCTTTCACCTTTAGCCAGAGCGCGCATTTATTTTACCCCATATATCTATAGAGTTGTCTATGGCAATGTGTCACTTGTGCGCCTTTCGCTTGTGCGAGTTAGCTACCTGGTAGTTGGCATAAGCAATTTTCTGCATCCTCTGCAGTGAGACAATGAATTTACGCAGACATGCATTTATGCAAAGCAGTAGCTGCGCAACACACCGTAGCGACATTGCCATGCATAATTTACCACCTGCCAGAGACATAAATTTATACAAAACAATTATCGTACCCAGTTGGAAATTGTGAGGTCCAAGCATTTTCCAATTTGTTTTTTCTCCACTTTCTTAAATTTAATTTTTCATATATTTTTTATTCATATCATGCTGATCAATTTTTTTTTGTTGGAAAATAACACTTAAAACGTGCATTAGTACTTCTGAATAAAAATTTTTTTTAATTTTATTTTAATATTCTTCTTTTATAATTTTTTTTTGATTTTGTCTTTCATTGTTTTATTAATTGGTTTGAGGCCATTAAATTCATTATTTGCCAACATTTTTATACAACAATTTTTTCCAAAAAAATTTTTTAAAACTAATTGACTTTCGTTCGTAAATAAACTAACTAAAAATAGAAAAAATGTTTGTTTAACACATTTATTTAGATTCATTAAAGAACTTCAAAATTTAAAAGAATTCATAAAAAAAAACTCTTTAAAATAAAAAAAAAACTTTTTCTTTTTGTTATTATTTTCTTACTTTTTACAAAATTTTAACAGAACGTTCTCACATTTTTTTTATAATTTTTCGTTCTTAAATTCGATGTGTCTATATGATGTTAAATTTTTATATATGTTATTTTTCAAGTTTTTTTAAATATTTTTATGTTTTAATTTTTTCTTATTATAAAAAAGTATTAAATATAATGATGTTAGAGTTGAGTGATTTTGAAAATATTAAATTATTATTTTGAATTAGCATTCTTAAATATTTAATATTTTTATTATTAAAATTTTTAAAATTTAAATTGTTCTTACACTTTTTAGATGTTTTATTTTTATTTTTTTTCTTTCAATATTTTCTCACCATTTTATTTGAGTATAGCATAATGTGAGGTTTTCCAAATATTAATGCTTCCCAAATTTTTTTTGCTGGTAAAAATTTACTCTTACTGGAACAACTCTTTGTATACGGAATGTATAAAATATTATCCAGAATTTTTAAAAATTTATTCCGAAACTTTTGCGAAATATTTTCATTTAGTTTTTTATTCTGTTTTTTCAGATTTTTCAATATACATATTTTATGCTTACGCACCTATTTTTGGTAAAAAAAAAAATTGTTGCAAACAAACAAATTTTTTTTTAAACCTTTTTTTTCTATTTAACCTTGGTTAATGTACTTAAAATGTACTTGCACTTTCTTCATTCAATTGGTTTTTTTTTTTACTGTTTTTTAATTTTTTTTTTTTTTTTGTGAAATTTTTTTTTTTTTGTGAAAATTTTTTTAAATTTTTTTAATACCTTAAATTTTTTATTTCAAAAGCTTTTACTATATTATATGCTTCCACTGCTTTTCAAAACTTTGTTTCTACATGATTTACAAAAAAAAATTGTTCTCTAATTTTTTGTAAATCCCTTAACTTTTTGCTCCGAGATATTTTTCTATTGCTTCATATATCAGCTGCACTTATTAGGTGATTTGACTTATTTCAAAAAGTTAATGCGTATGAAATATTATATGAAAAAAAAATTTAACGATGTTATCGTAATTTTTTGAAATATAATATTTAAATAGTTTCACATATACAGTAGAATCTGGATATAGTGAACTAATTTTTGCAACGCCTGTTCACAGTATCCAGATCGGTCACTATATCAAGGTTGACATTTTTTATTGAAAAACTTGCTTTATTTACTCAAATTCACAAATTTATTCTCGGAAAAATAAAAATTAATATATGAATAGTTATTGAAAGAATTCGAGAATAGATGTCTGCTTCTTGCCTTCGCAAATTGACTTTTGAACCGCCTTTTCGCGTAGTCTTGACAATACTGTTATGTCGGCGTAGTCAGTCGTGTTGCCTTCAGCCCATAAGATTGCTTTGTCGAAGATTTTAATAGCTTCGGTACTTTTGATAGGATTTCTGATATTTCCTTCGACTTGGTCGTCATCAGATTCTTCCGTATCCTCGCCATCTCTGTCTAAATCAATCGGTTCATTATTTTCGATGCTATTCCAATTTTCAACATCATTTTCAGTGAAGTTTTCCTAAAACAAATAAAAACTAAATTAGCAGGAGAATGTCAAGAGGGTGAATAAAATTACCATCGGGACTAAAATTTGCAACAGATCTTGTATATCATGGACTTCTTTATTTTTTTCCTGCAGTATCTTTTGACGAAGTAAGCTCAAAGGAACATCATCTTCTTCATCCTCGCTTTCATTTGGTTCTGTAGCTTCGAAGCATTCCGATAAAGGCTTCCAACATTTCGCTATAACACTCGCCTGCAGCTGATTCCATGCAAGCGTTAAAAATGATACAGCATCTTTCAAAGTTAAAGTTTTTAAAAATTGTGTGATGTCATCCTTTCCCACAGCTAATAGAAGCATATGTTTTTTGTAGTACAGCTTAGTTAAGCGAATAACATTTTGATCCATAGGCTGAATCAAAGGCGTAACATTTGGAGGCATATAAATCGCGAATATTGATCCATCAGGCGTTTTAAGTTCATTTTCTGGCGGATGGCTAGGGGCGTTATCAAGCAATAGGATAGCTTTGGTTGGTAATCCCTTTTGTAGCAAATACTTTTGAACCTAATAACAATTAAAAAGAAGTAAGTTCCGTAAAACTGTTAGGTGTTAAAAGTGGATTATTCATGTACCTGAGGGACGAAGCAATGGTGAAACCATTCTTTGAAAATGTTTGCAGTCATCCATGCACTCTTAGAGTTCCGGTAGTCTACTGGTATGTCATAGGCCTTAAAACAGCGCGGTTTTTTGGCCCGCCCAATTATTAACGGTTTAACTTTATGCTGCCCATTTGCATTTGTACACGCCAGAAAAGTAATCCTGGCTTTTTCCGCTTTTCTCCCCGGAGCTGTTTTTTCGGTTTGGCTCACGTACGTTTTTCCAGGAAGCATTTTCCAAAACAAACCTGTCTCGTCTGCATTGTAAACCTGATCCTCGCAAAGCTTCAACTCGTAAATAATATTTCTGAGCTTGTGCTTAAAGGGATCAGTTGCCTGGGTATCTGATGATAGTTTCTCACCGCACACTTTCAACAATCGGATACCAAAGCGGGATTTGAATCCAGATAGCCAACCGGGGCTGGCATGAAAGCTACCCTCACCTGCCTCAAAGTCAGCGTGCAGCTTTATTGCCTTTTGCCGAAGTATTTCTCCAGTAACTGGACAGTTTTTTTTTCTTTGAGCTACAAACCACTTGTATAACATCTTCTCCATGCGGGGATACTCGCCTTTTCGAAGAGTCTTCCGTTTAGAAGCTCCAACCGTCTGTTGGGATATAATTTTACGAGTATTTTTTTTTATTCCCGATATCGTTGATTTGGCTACACCGTAAATCTTTGCCAAGGATGAAACACCTGCGCCTTTTCCGATTTTAGCAAGAATTTCAGATTTTTGCTTTATCGTAAGGAATTTCCTCGCAGGCATTATAACACTGAATTTATTAACACAAACGTTTAAAAACACATAAACACACTAAGAAGTGGTTTTCACCCGACAAGAAACAACCAAAAACTAGAATCAAAAAGCAGCAGCTTGCAGCTTTTCCAGGAATACGTTAATATAAAACTGTCAATTTCGGGGAATTCCCATTTCTGGTTAACATTTGTTGCTTGCCGTTGCGTTCAAAATTTTGTTCACTATTTAGAGGCTTTCGATTGTTCACTATTTAGAGTACTCCATGTAAAAATTTTGGTGTTCACTATATCGAGGTGTTCATTATAGAGGGTGTTCACTATATCCAGATTCTACTGTATGTATAATACAAAATTCAGAAAAAAGGTTAAATTTAAATTTAAATTTTGTTCATACTTTTAGCCTTGTCTGCGAATTTTTGCTTTATTATCTTTTGTTTGTGCTTAATTAAATAGTACCTGGGTGACCGAGACTTGCTCGGTATTTTTCGAATTTGCCGCATAATCTTACTTACCAGGAGCATAAATTTCCAAAATATCGAACACTAACCACAAAAAGTCACTTAACATACATTGGCGACACCTGTTGTGTATTAAATATTCTGGTTGGTATACGCCCTAAAATACCTTTCATTTGATACCCATATTGCCATATATTTAAAAAAATCGGAAAGGTGGCAACCCTCTAAGTTTCCATTAGTGGCAACATCTAAGTAGAAAATCTAAGAAGAAAGCATACTATCCATCTACCAAATTTTATCGAAATCGGTTTAGCCTTTCCCGAGATAGTGGTCTATATCTGAAGGAATAAATAAAATGCGTTCAGGTGGCAACCCTAGATGGCAGTCCTACTCTAAAATATTTTGGTTGGTATACGGCCTAAAATACCTTTCATTTGATACCCATACTGCCATATATTGCTTAATATTTTAAAAAAAAAATTATATAGGTGGCAACGCTAAGGACCACCACAAGTGGCAACACCAAAGTAGAAAATCTTAAAACAAAGCATAGTACCTGTGTACCAAATTTCATTAAAATCGGTGAAGTCGTTCGGGAGATAGTAGTGGATATACAAATATACAAATATACAAGAATAAGTCGTTTAAAGTTATATATACAATTTTTTTCTTATATAAAATATTTTATACACATCAGTGGAATATGAAGCTATCCAAAAATATCTCGAAGCAAAGTGGTGCACGTCTTTCGCACTAAAAAGGCATCCTAACTCGCTATTCTACAATATTTGTATATTTTTGCAAACAAAGTGCGTCAATATCAACAAAAAAGCGTAGCATACAAAAATAAAACTGAAAAATTTCGCAAGATGCTGATACAAGTTTTTGCATGAAAAACACTAAAGCAAACATTTAGTTGAGAGAAAAGTGTTACGTAACACTATAAAAAGCAACAGTTTCAGACACTCAATGACGCAAGTTAGGAGCTGTTAGCAAAACTAATAAATATTTGTTGCAAGTAAACTGTTCGAGTGTCCTTAAACTTGATGAGAGAGACATGCAATTTTGAAAAGCGCATAACTTCATATTGCCATTCATGGCACGTTTTGTTATTTATTCTTCAAGAGCTATTTATAATTTTGGCAAGTAAAAGGATATTATTCCAACCAAAAAACTTGTATCCTCGAGCTGCTGCGTTGCCTGGCGGACGCCACTGCGTATACGTAATATTTTGTCGCTGCTTGAAACACAAACTCCTTGTCGATATAAATAAACTTCTGCCGGGTTCGGTATTTATCACATATTACAAAATTGATACAGCTTTTCATCAAAAGATCTTCGTGGTAACTGGCAAAATATTTGCAAGCACGAAATTAATAATTATTAACAACTTTTCGAGAACTTTACGGCAGCTAGTCAAATTTTGGTGAAGTTGTGCAGCACGTCTTTGTGTTTTTTGTTGAGAATAAGAAAACTAAGCAACAGCTTGTTAGCGCATTGATTAAATAAGTGGTGGAAGAAAGTTAAAAGATCCATTTCATAAACAAAATAAGTCAAGGGAAGCGTAAGTTTCTGGGAAAAGGTTAAAATTTTGTTTGAAGTTTGTATTACAAAAAACTTCAAATTTGTTACTTTCTCGCTATCACAAGTTCACTTTAACTTAAAGGGTTCCAAATAATTTTTGTTTTCTAATTCATTTTTATAAAAAGTATACATTTGTTTAGTCTCTTTTGTTTGATTTTTTTTTTGCTTACTTCAAATTTCCATTTTTTTTTTTTTTTTCTTGAATAACAATATTTTTTTTGTTAAACTATAAGTTTTTAGAACTTTTTAAAACATTTTTTCTTTCAAAGTTTAAAATTTTTACTCTTTGAATCAATAGGTTTTCTTTAATTGTTTTTTACACACTTACCCCCCGATTCTGTGTTCTTCATAAATTGTCAATCTTGATAAAATATCAAGAGGAAAATATTTGAATCAAGTGTTCTGAATTCTGCTTCAAAAAATTATTTAATTTTGTTCGTTTTGGCGTAAAATTCAAAAAAACATGATAAAAATATTTTGTTAATTTTTTATCAAGATTGATTATTTGTCAAGAACACAAAATGCGGGGCTAAAATTTTTTAAATTTTTTCAGTCTTTTCAAAATTTTTCTTCTTGAAGAACAATTTTTTTATTTTTTTCCATAAAAACTAGAATTTTTTAAGTCACTTTTAACACAATTTTTCTTCGAAGTTTGAAATTTTGCCTTTTTGAATCAATGAATTTTAATTTATTTCTTTTAAGACTTTCTTTTCAAAAGTTTTTCAGTTTTTCAAAGATTTCCTTTTTGAATTTTATTTAAAAAAAATTTTTTTTTTTCATAAAGCATTCGAATTTTTACATTATTACATTTTTTTTGTCAAAGTTTCAGTTTCTCTCAAAACTTACCTTTTTTAATCTATGCATTTTCATAAATAATTTTTTTCAAACCATAAATTTTTCCAGCCTTTTTCTTCTTGAATCTGAGTTTTATTTTTAATTATTTACATTAATGATACTTATATAATTGTATTATAATCGATAGAAAGAAACTTTTTATTTATTCTTAATAGTTTTTAAAACTTTTTCTGAATATATTACTCAAATTTTTTTTTAATTTTCAATATATTTCTCATTTTTTTAAAAAAAAGTTTTGAATCTTTGACTTGAAATTTTTTTCTTAATTTCTTTAATAAATTTCTTTTTTTAGTTTCTAAAATTTTGTTTAAGTTGTTTTTTTTATTTAATTTTTTTTTGTTTCTGGTTTGAAATATTTATAAAATTAAATTTAATTTAATAATTCTAACCATCTTTTCGAGTACATTTTTTGTTCTATTTTTTTTTTTTTTTTTTGACTTAAACTTATGCTTATTTATTTCTCAGTAAGCTGATTGATTTATTCAAATTTAGTAGAACGAAAAAAAAGCATTTGAATTTAGAAAAAAGAAATTATAAATAATAAGTTCTCCGAAAAACAGTTGTAAAAAATTAAATCTTTAATTAAATTTAATTCTTAAAATTTAATTAAATTAAATTTTTTGGCTTATTATTTTTGTAAAGCTTTTGTTTTGTTTTAATTGACCAGATTTTCATATTAATTTATCATGAACTCTATTTTTCACACAAAACCTATTGCAGATTTCACATACATATGTAAACCAATAGTTTAATATTAATATCGATTTCATTTTGATTTCTGACCGCAATTAAAATACTCGATTATCATCTAATTATTTAAGCTAACTATTAACCACAATTAATTAATATAAGTATGCTTAAATGTGGTATTTTAAATAATTGCTAATTTTCACTGTAAATATGTCCATATATTTATATGTGTGTATTTTGGAGTTCATTTAATGTACAATCGACTTTTATAGCGATTAAAAATTAGTTTAGAATTTATGAGGATATTCAAATGAGTATGAGTAAAAGCAATTTTATCTTTATTTTGGTTTGAGCGATTTGTGATTTAATCCATGGCTCGTGATTTTAATGAGGCACATAATTAGACATCAATTAGGAATTTGTCTGGCATTGATTTCACATTTTTTCTTAAAATAAAATGAATGAACCTTTGAGCAAACTATTTTCTATTGAATCCTTTCAATTAGATGGAAATTTTTGTCCTTAATTTTGTGCTTCTGCTCATACTTTTCGTTTGTTTTTTTACAAATTATCTATGACACGTGCCCAATTAGTTATGCCCAATGGCATGAATTGAATGAATTGACCTTTTCAACCCAAAAAAGGCAATATTTAGAGCATTATTCAGATGCATAAATTATTAGACCATACCAACTGTTAAAAATTTGTTATTGATTCGAATTTCCAAAGGATAGAAATAGCTACGTTTTAATTAATAAGTTCAAATAGAGAAAATGAAATCAATGACTTCGCCTAAATACATGTAACAAAATTCTATTTCGATACCTAGGCTAGTATGCTGCTAAGTATTGAAATGAACTCTAAGAACTCTACGTAAAAAACTTCGGGAAAGCAATGGGTAGTGAAAGTCGAAATAAAATAAGCCAATTGAGTCTGAGGGACTTCACTTTTCAAACATGATGAAATCGTTGGCATACTTTTAGGCAGTTTTTATTTTTCTAAAAAATGTATAGCTCCACTACAGTTTGTTAGAAAAAGATAAGTCATTAATTTAGAATTTCTTATGGGTTAAGAAAGAGTCTCAAGCTTCGAGCGTACTGAAATATTTTTCTTCTCTTTTTCAAAAATTTTCAAATACTCAAAATTAATATTATAAATATGTAGATGATTTTCCAAATACATTTTGTTATGTGCTTCTTTGCAACAAGTTTAAGAAAGTATGATATTAGTGGTCCATATTTTCAGCAAAAGAATCAAACCTTGGTATTACTTTTGATGTGATAGAGCCAAAAAGTAGGCACTTATACTGAAAATTCCAAAAATATTTTTTTACTTGTTTTTCACAGAATTTCTAAAATTTTTTGAAGTAAGCAGTTTTGTAGACCATTAAATTTTAGTATGACAAGGTATTGATCGTTTCATATTTTGCGGATTTTTAAAAGTTTTTTTTTACCTAGGGACCTCTGAATTTTTCGCCATATAAGTTTATGGAGGCAATTTGTTTTATATGTAAGAAAAAACAAAAATAATGTCCATAAATCAGCAAAATGTCTCACGCACTTAGCGACTTTTCAATTTAAAAAAAAAAAATTATGTATAAAAAAATACAGTTCACATAAATTATGATTACAAATATGGGCCTAAAACTAGGCAACAACTTTTGCTTATCCCTTTATTTAATGAGCTCAACAACAGATTGAAAACAATTTTAATATCAACTTTATATATGTATATACTATATGCAAAAAAGGCTTAAGAGACTACGAAAGTTTATTTCTCCCAAAGCTCAAAAAAAAAATCCTCTGGCGCCTTAAAATATGCAAAAGTTTCCATTTCCTTTAAAACAAAAAATGCTATTCAACTTTTCGCAGTGCACGCAACACATTTATGCAAAGCACATACAAATAATAGACGATTTATAGCGTTGTATTTGCTTTTACTAAAATATAATTTCTTTATATGCTTGGATATGTTGTTGTAAAAAGTTTCAAAGTATTTTTAGTTTTATTGTGTGGACATGAACCTTTGAGCTAAAGTTATTACGGTTTAAGTCAACGATTTCATGTCCTTCTTGATTTCATTTTTAGCTTAGTCAATTGAAAAAGGACAAATTAAAATTTATTTTAAACTTTGTTACTTAACTTGGTTATAAATTTAAAAGGTTTATATTTAAATGGCACGACATGAGTTTGCAAACGATAGCAAAACGATAAGGCGAATAACATCACAAAACAAGTACAAGTAACTTGAACCAAGCGTCAGTCTTAGCAGCATACAAAATTGCTAAAATAATTTATAATCAAACTTTCATCTCACATAAAAAACATATGACACCTACGCTTCTCTCATCTCCTTGGAGCATTTAAATGTCAGAGCTAATAACACTCATCTTCATGCCTCATACTTCACTCACTCACTCAAGCGTACAAATCCCTCACAGTTGACTTTGCGCTCTTTTGACATCCAATCACTTACATTTTGTTGTTTACGTAAATTTCATTTTTTGCGCAACAAAAAAACAACAACAAGAGAAACACGTAAACATTGCTTGATATGCGCTTACCAGTTGATATCCACACAGGCTTTCATATCTCAACTCAAGCGCGCGTTGGTGCGTTAATTGGATTAAAGTATTAGAGGAGAAGAGCAACAGAAAGTATAAAGTATATAAATAACATAGCTATGTATGTATGCATGTATTTTTTTTTTGGAATTTTTATTCAATTTACTTTTTCGGAGAATTTTATTTTTCTCATTTTGAGCAATGGTTTCCTTAGGGTTATGGAACAAAGACCAAAATACAAAGCTAGTTATGTCACTAAAAAGTTATGTTTAACTTGTGTGTGTGCTTTTGTTGTTGTTGTTATGCGTTGTTTAGCTCAACTTTTCATATGAATTTCAAGTTAATACATTTTTATGCAATTATTTTAGCTTTTGATGTTAGAGTAAAAGTAAAAATTGCGCAGTAACCATGGCGTATGAGTAACAATTTGCTTGCACAATACTAACCTACAAAATTGTTAACAGTAAATAAGCTCTTCACCTTTGGGAATTAGTACCACTTTTTACTGCGTGCAGAAAACTTAGCCAATAACTATCGGAGAATGTTTGGATTTGATTCACAATAAGTAAAATTTCCTACAGTGAGTTGAAATTTTTTTTCGCAACTCGCTTAAAAAAGAACACAACTATTTCTTGCATATTCTATGAATATTCTTATATCATCTTGCTCTCGTATACTCACACTTTTATTAGCAACTTAGTTTGATCAATAAAAAGCTCTGCCACTTTTTAAATAATAAAATAAAAAAATTTAAATGCCTACATTTCGCCACACAAATCACATATTTTCTCTATATAAACTTACTTTCATATGTACGTCATTTATAAATACCGTCTCCCATACATGCAAAATTATACTAAAATTCTTGTTTTATTTTAGTTTTCAAGCGCATTAAGTAAGTACATAATTGTTCACTTAACAAACGTCCACTTGCACGCATACTCGTACACATTCATAAGCTTTGGTAGCTCTTTAGTTATTTTTGTGTGCGGAGGGCATTAATGACATAAACGCTTTGACGCTTTTTATAATTTTTTTATGACGTATTTAAATATTAAGTGCTTGATTGCAGTTTAGTGTTTGTTAGCAAAGATTAAAAGGCATAGTATATGCAATTATTTTATGTTTAGAAATTTTGTGCGTTGTACATGTACGCAAAGTAGTGTGTGTAAGTGAAAGAAAGAGAAAGAGGTATGTAAGTCATTGTTGCTTAAAATCTCTAACTTCGAGTATAGCTCTATGTCCTTTTGAGGCAAAAATTTGTAATTTTGCAGTTTGTATAACAGAAGTCGGTGCTGTAGTTAGTTAAGCTGTTTTGCTCAAACAAAAATTTTTATTCAATTTTTTTTTTAATTTAGTTAGATGTAGACAATATGCCATAGCACGCTTGAATATTCACTTCATAGTATTTTATTTTCTTTTATTTTATTTTATTTTATTTTATTTTATTTTATTTTATTTCATTTCATTCTATTTCATTTTGTTTTATTTTATTTTATTTCATTTTATTTTATTTGACTTATATCTTATTTCATTTTATTTTATCTTATTTCATTTTATTTTATTTTATTTTATTTTATTTTATTTTATTTTATTTTATTTTATTTTATTTCATTTTATTTTATTTTATTTTATTTTATTTTATTTTATTTTATTTTATTTTATTTTATTTTATTTTATTTTATTTTATTTTATTTTATTTTATTTTATTTTATTTTATTTTATTTTATTTTATTTTATTTTATTTTATTTTATTTTATTTTATTTTATTTTATTTTATTTTATTTTATTTTATTTTATTTTATTTTATTTTATTTTATTTTATTTTATTTTATTTTATTTTATTTTATTTTATTTTATTTTATTTTATTTTATTTTATTTTATTTTATTTTATTTTATTTTATTTTATTTTATTTTATTTTATTTTATTTTATTTTATTTTATTTTATTTTATTTTATTTTATTTTATTTTATTTTATTTTATTTTATTTTATTTTATTTTATTTTATTTTATTTTATTTTATTTTATTTTATTTTATTTTATTTTATTTTATTTTATTTTATTTTATTTTATTTTATTTTATTTTATTTTATTTTATTTTATTTTATTTTATTTTATTTTATTTTGTTTTATTTTATTTTATTTTATTTTATTTTATTTTATTTTATTTTATTTTATTTTATTTTATTTTATTTTATTTTATTTTATATTATTTTATTTTATTTTATTTTATGTTATTTTATTTTATTTTATTTTATTTTATTTTATTTTATTTTATTTTATTTTATTTTATTTATTTGCACCACCCTAACATATTGCGCCAACATCAATTCCCTACTGGGTATATTTTTATATAACTTTTTCAGCACTTGTTGCCTTAACAATTTCTCCGCTGGCATTGTGTTAAACGCCATTTTGTTTTGTTAAATTCATTTGGGAAATATTTACGCTTTTCATAGCAAAAGGTTGGTCGTGCACAAAAATCGGATTCATCTCTGCGGCTTTTGTTATTTTACATGTTGCATGACACAAACAAAAACAAAAACAAATACAATAAAAATTAAATATTTGCGAAAACGTTTTATGTGACTTTTGTACTACAAATACCGTTGGGAAATTGTTATGCAAAGAAAATGTTTTTGTGTTGCTAATTGAAATGGATTTTACGTATTCAAAGATGAAAATACGTTCGTAATTGGTAAACAAAAATTTGTTGGTGTAAGTTAAAAGCTGTTTAAAATTTACAAAAAAAAAAAACTGTGAAATAAGTAGCACGTTTATCTAACACACACACACACACTTACAACACGTTTTCGTATGAAATTGCCAACATTTTCTAAACTGCGACAATTTCCCTCCTTCAGCGCAATTCGTCGTGTTTGGGTGCCGTTGCGGCGCACATTTCGCTTCCGGGCACACGTGACAACTGCAGTTTTGTTTTGCAACTTTTATCGTATGAAAATTTTCAATTAGCACAATTTGGCCCATTTAAACCCGGAATACGCTTAATGACTTAAAACTGTGCTAATAATTCATAGCACATATTACGTTGTAGCTGCGGTTGAAAGTCAATTTGCGTGGACGTTGTAAATAAATTGTAGTTTAAATGCCGTTGCAACAACAACGACTACGTTTTTTTTTTGTAAATTAGTCGTGGATAGAGCAAGGTTCTAAACACTTTTTGGCGCAACAGCGATAACAATGTTAGTCTTTTAGCCTATTTTTTTGTTTTTGACAAGCACTTAGCGACATGCCGAAAAAAATTAGTTTTTTACCAAAACGCACCAAATTTCAAAGGCAAGCTCACTGCAACTTACTTAAAAATAAAATACCAAAATTTTTTATTTTTTCTAAAACTACTTTTTTTTTCTTAAATTTTTTTTTTTCATATTTTCTTTGAAACCAGATAGCAATCAATTTCAGTCTCTTAATCGATTTTTTTTGGTCAGCAAATGTAGAAAAAGAAAATATTAAATTTTTTTGCAATAAACAATTAAACTGAATTTTTTTCAAAGTCAAGCTCAGTGCTGCTTATGTATGAATAAAATTTCCAAATTTTTTATTTTTTTTTTTTTTGAAAATTCGATTTTTATTAATTGAAAATTTTCATTGACAGACACCAGAAAATTTTCATTTCTGCCAGCATTTAGTATAAAGAATAAAACTAATTTTTTTTAAAGGCAAGTTCAATGTGACAGCATTTTTTGGCACGCACTTAACAATATGTCGAATAAAAAATAAATTTTTTTTCAAAAAGTAAGAAAACTAATTTTTTTTTAAAGGTAAGCCCAATGTGAATTATGAAATTTTTTTTTATTTTTTTTAATTTAAAAATTTTATTGAAACCAGATAGCAACCAATTTCGTTTTCTTAGCAGAGTTCCTTTTTTGGCAAGCACTAAGCGACATGTCGAATAAAAACAAAACATTTTCAAAAATCATAAAAAAAAATTGTTTTCAAAACCCAAGCTCAAGCGACTTATGTATTAATAAAATAACAAAATCAAAATTTTTGGAAATTTTGTTGAAAACCAAAGGTGAACTTGTCACTTACGAGATAGCAGTCAATTGTAATTCCGCAGACGATTTTTTTTGGCAATCACCTAGCGACATGTCGAATAAAAACAAAAAAATTTCAAAAAGCAATAAAACAAAAATTTATCTAAGCGACTTATGTATGAATGAAAAAAAACGAAATAAATTTTTTTTAAGTTTCAAATTTTCTTTTAATACCAAAAGCGAACTTGCCGGTTGCGAGATTATTATAAGCGCTATAGTTATTTCTGCTCGCTTATTTTATTTTTGTTGCTTACAGTTCAAATTTTCTTTGGTTGAGCAAAAAAAATGTATTTACCATCAAATGACGAATAAAAAATGTCACTTATTTTATGCGAAAGCGCTACGTGCTTACTAGCTTAACTTAATCTATTACACCAGCATTTGCCCTATCTTATTTTAAGTAGATTGAAGTAAGTGAGATCTAATATCTGCATTTGTCAGAGTATGATATTCGTGTGAGCTTTTTATAACTGAAGCGAATTAAAATATACTTTCGCTTTAAGAAGGTAAGTATAAATTTAAAATCTTAAAATACATCAAAAGCAAAGGAAGCTCAAAATTAAAACTTATTTCCGGAGTTGTGAATAAAGAAAAAAGGAAACAATAAAAGAAAAGGGCAATTAATTACATTTTAATGCACCTAGGAAGCTGACGCCTGAAAGTATGCCAAACTTTTTATGCGTAGAAAACATAAAGCACACAGAACGAAAATAAGCTCACGTTAATAATAAAGGCAAATAAACAAAGCGTTGGTTAAGTCTCAAACGAATTCGACACAACGAATTTTTTTTTAGTCTGTTCTCAGCAACATCCTCAAAATATGCTGCTCTTTTTATCAAAATGAGAAACTCATTTTACAATGTCAGATTAATTACATTTTAAGGCACTTGCTTTAGAAACAAAGGCCTGATAGTATGCCAAACTTTCTATGCGCAAAAAAACGTAAGGTACATAAAAAGAAAAAAAGCATAGATTAATTCAAAAGCGCTTTCTATTATGATCCTATAAAAGTGACAACGCATACATTTTTAAACAGATTTTTACTGATTTTTGAAGGTTGTTTGAAATTATGCATACTTCTAGGGGTACTAAAATTTAGCAAAGTTAGCACTCGGGGTAGTATCTATAAATAATTTAAATCTGCAGGGAAATATACCTAGCGAAAAAATTGAGGCGAATATTGGAATCAAGACGTAATAAAATTATTTATTTATTCTCTCCCCAATGAATGAGAAAACTACGTAGGAGAAGTGCAAAGAGTATCAAAATAAAAAAAAGGCAGTCAGTCATTATGTGCAAATAAGAGGTTTTGTCAAGTGAAAATTCTATGAGCCAATATTAGCTTTTGCAGCATAAATAAATAACATTTTTTGTGTCTGAGAGTTTAATAAATAAATAAAACCTAATATTACAATGCAGAGATATTGAGCCTGAAAATATGCTACTTTTTTTCGAAAGCTAAATATTTAAAGCAAATAATACCCGCATGAATGGTAAGTTTATTTGCGTGCCAAAGGCAAATAAGAAATGGTTATATCAAGTGAAAAGGACTGTGAAAGATGAAAAAAAATTAAAAATGTATGCTTTTAGGCGCAAGTCCGGCAGATAGCCACTTACATAAAGATTAAAATCAAATTTGTTAAAGAGTTAATCCAAAATGAATCAATATTTGATTTTTTCGTACATAATTCAGTTTAAAGAACTATTATGAAGAAATTTTGAAAATAAAACATTTGCTTTGTAGCTCTGGGAAATCTGTCAACGCATACGTGAAGGTCAACTTTATAACTATACAATACAGGAGAAAATATTTGAATCATCATAGTTAAGGCATAATTAAAATTACCAAACATATCTCACATTCCTTTGTGCTCTTCAACGCTGAGGCTAACTTTTCACAGTTGAATGAATAATATAAATTACCAAAAACAATTAGTACAAGCAATATTTTGCAGCCTTGAACCTAAATTACGATTTCTAATCACTTCAGTCATAATAAAACAAAAAGCCTTTTGAAATAAATCAAAATCATTACAAAGCGTAATCTCATAGCTGTTATGTAGGGCAAGAAAGGATTCATTAGGTAATTAATTAAAATTTATTTTTCAACAATTGCTTTGGTAGGCAAAAATTTTATATATTTTTCATTTGTCTAATTGTCTGCACATCAGCATGTAATATGCAATAAATATTTTTGATTAAGCCATTTGTAAATTTCTAGAATAAATGTCTTTGGTCAGTCGTCCGCTAAAGCCTTTAAGCATGCAATCAACCATAGTCATTATGAGCTCTATAAAGATGATTTATTTGTAATTATTATTATTAGTCACAGCTTGAATGGGCAAAGTGGAATCAATTAAGTGTAATTGTTTAGCGAAACAAATACCACTCAAACAAGTGGCAATTAGAAAAAAAGTAGCATAGCTAAATATTACGCCTAAAAGTATGCAAAATTTGTGTATGCTTGACAGGCTTAGGTGCTCAAACTTGTCATATGTGCGCAAGTTCCAAAATACAATAAGCATAAATTCAAAGCAATTTATCACCAACAAAAAATGTGAAACCTTAACACTTTTTATAAAATCGTGGCGCCTAAAAGTATGCATATGTACTTTTGAAAAGTTAAGTGCCTATTATTTACTTTAAATTCTAGTGCGCAAGCTGGAGCGAAGTTCAAAAATTCAATAAAAAAAATCGAAGCAATCAATAACCGTTAAAAAGTGTTAGACTTCACGCATTTTTCGAAATTTTAGCGCCTAAAAGTATGCTTTATTAATATTTTTGAATGCCTTAAAATTTAAATTGTATACTAATAGCGCAAGTCAAGCTTTGCAAAGTGGAATTTCCAACATTTTCTTGCAAACGATACCTTTTTAGATTGCAGCAACAACAACAAGCGCGCCACAAAATTTGCGTCAGAGTTGCCACTAGCGACGTTGCGTCATGCCGACGAGACCAAACCAGGTAAACAAAACCACAGCGCCCACTAATTTGCGGTTCTAATGCAATATTGAGGCAAGCGCAAGAAGTGCAAGAATAGGAGATGTGAAAGAATGCAAGCGACATGAAAGAAGAAAAAAGTTATTTTAAAAATATTTGAAAAAAAATTTCAAATATTTTTAAAATATAACAAATTAAGCCAAATTAAGAAATTTTGATATTAAAAGAATTTTAAGAATTTGCTCGAAGTTCCACCTTTAAGAATTTCGACATCACAGACATTTTTTTTGGCTTTCTGCATTTTTGTAATTTCCAGCATATAACAAAAGCTCAGCTACAAACAAATTCTTCTGAATTCAAAGTCTACTTTTAGGCGCTTAAAAAAATCAAGAAATGCGCAGAAGTTTTCGCAAAATATGCCATTTAATGAATGAAGTCAAGCAAATTGTTTAACTATTTTTAGCTTCAAAAGAGAAAAGATACTTTAATACCGAGGTAAGAGGTGTTGTCATGTAAGCTTTAATTACAGTTAATTCAAAACGCGCCTAAATGTATTCAAGCAACATTTCCATAAATGCAAACATGAATCTGCGAAGGATGTTTGATAGAACCTAATTGAAGTCATATGAGATGTGTTGTAATTATATTAATTATAACATTGCTTTGTGTTCCATGTCGAATACATTAAATTAGGCGGGGTATGCCCGGAGCAAAAAAGCTGGACGTAATAATAACGTGGGTGCTTAGTGTGGCATAGTTTTCGGTGCTCATTTGGAAAATCAAGTAAGGACATTTCTATAAATAGATATTAGTCATGTTGCTCCTAAAAGGTGATTAATTAAAAGTAAAGCTTTTATTTTCCCTCATTCTCGTCACTATAAACCGTAGAGCTTTGGTTAAAGTTTGCATACTTTTAGGCAGGCAAAATAAAAAAAGTTAAGTCACAGGAGGCATCAGATATTCTTAGAGCGCATACCGCAATAAGAAAATTTCACTTCAAATAAGCACGTACAAAGAACATTTAATGTATAAAAAAAGTATGCGCCTAAAATTATGCTAAGCAAATTGGAAAACTTAACCATCCCACAAGCAGGAAATAGTACTATAGACTGTATAGATAGTACTTATGTAGATATAAACCACACTCTATAGTTTTAATAACCAACACAGTTTATAAAGTCTAGCCTAAATTAACTGGCTACAAAGTTCAAATATGCGCCTAAAGGTATACCAAATTAGTTTAAAAGACAAATATTTGAAAAAGTTCTGCATTAAGTTTCACAGACACTTTGTATACTTTAGTGTACTCATTTCCCAGAAAAAATTACGGCGGTGACAGTTTTTTTTTAATTGTGGAAATTCAATCATCGACCTTCTCACCGTAAAGTCTGCTCCGGAAAGTAGGCTACGTAGGTATAAAACACTTTTCTTGTTTTGCTTCTTAGCTACCATTTAAGTGCTTCTATTAGATCAGAACAAACTTATTAGCTAGTCAAAAATGCGTTCATTTTTGTGTCTAGAAAAATTAAATTATGCGCCTGAAGGTATACTAAAAGACAAGAAAACTTTTCTTCCTCTCGGTTTCCAATACCTCATTTCGAACTCCAGACCTCAAGCAAAATATTCATGCCAAATTCTATCGCTTTCACACAATAAACTCTTACTAACCAGCGCTTACTAATCTTAATATCATTATTATATGCATTTTCTAACTAATTTGTATCTAAC
Organism: Sphenella marginata; assembly: GCA_951509765.1. NCBI lineage: Eukaryota > Metazoa > Arthropoda > Insecta > Diptera > Tephritidae > Sphenella > Sphenella marginata. The sequence continues at coordinate 101,361,583 of OX608080.1, read as the reverse complement.
CAAAAGCGCCTTTAAGTATGCTATTAAATGCTTTGGTTTCCACGTACATAATTTCAATTTCATATATTTCGCAGACTATTTAATTAAACATCACTCTTATTTTCCTTGAAGTGACGCAAAAATCCGAAAATTATTACATTATACAGATTTACTTTACTTCGTATTCATTTGTGTAGCGCCTAAAAGCATGTAATGTTATTTAATGAAAGATAACCATGATTTATATGCTCAGTGGAACTGCTGTAGAGCTCCTGTAAAATAATGATGTACACGAATACAACACCACAATTTAATGGGTTTGAGTAGTAAACAAATCACGTAATAGAATTGAAAAAATTTCATTTGCTGTGAGGTACGCAAATGAATTTTAATTTTTATTTGCTTGCACTGCCTGTATTCTATATCAAATTAGGCGTGCGTGAAAACGAAGATGTGAGAAATTATTTTTCATTACAAAACATGACGGAAAATGAATTATCTTCAACGGAAGCAAGTAAAAATAAGCGCCTAAAAATATGCTTTCAGTGTTTAAATGTTTTTAAATATCCTCTTCGCCTTAAAAGTAGCAACAACAACAACCTCCCGCTAATTCTCCGCAAATATTTACCAATCCACACACATTTCTTGGTGTTGTCTTAGCCAAAGCAATTTTTACTTATTTTCTTTTGCGCTTGAAAATCACTTAAGTAGTGAGCACGCTTGCTGTCCAGCAAGTTTTAATGAAACTTTACGGCGTCCACATAAAACCGCCGACCAAATAGATTACGAACCAAGGATAAAGCAAACAAATAAGTGTTTTTCACCGTCGCATTTTCGGATAGGTAATGGGCGCTCAGTGCACACAACGGAGGCGGAAATGAAAACTTTTCTTGTCTTCGTTGTGCTAATTTTGCTGTTATGAAAATTTTCTAATTTCATTGAAGCGTGCTTTTTGATTATTTAGCGCAACAAAAAACAAATACTTTTTTTTGTTTTGTTTAACTACAAACTTCCGCGATTTTTCATTATAAATGTTTATCTTGCTTTTGGATACTTGAAATAGTGGCAAGATAAAGGGGAATTAATGAAGTGTGAAAAATAATCTTTGTTGCATGAAAAGCAATCTGTGATTAGATTAGAGATGATTTGAAATTAGCACGATTGTATATCATAGCCGACATGATTCACTGTCGCTGTCACTGCCATTATCACTGTGACTGTCGCCGTGCTTATCGCTGTCATTATTGTGATGACATCCCTTGCGATTATCACTATAGCTTTCAATGTCAGAGTCTACCACTTACGCACTCACTTAAACAGTCACTAAGGTAAGGCGACTATTCAATCGCCGTCGCTTTGAACTAACGACAGTTCAATGATGTCATCAACAAATTCTTCTTCGTCCGAAGCGTAACAGAGTTTTTGATAGCCACGCGGGCTTATTTTTTAGGCGCAGATAATCCCGAAAATGTTTTTTCTCGAAATCCCGAAATTTTCGGGATAAGAAATAATCTACTAAAAAATTAAATGTGTGTGATTTATTTATTAAAATTATACTACTTTTTTGTTATTGTGTTGATAACAAATTTTTTTCAAAAATTTCTTTTTATAAATGGCTTTAAAGAAATTTTCGTAAAACTCAAAACATTTGAAAAATAGAAATAGATGTTATTAATGAAGTAAGCTGAAATCTTAAAAAAAAAGAAAATTTTTGGAAAAGAAATTGTTTTGGAAAAAAAATTATTTAAAAAAAAAATTGTTTTGGATAAAATATTGAAAGTACAATTATTTCAAAAATATAATTTTTGTTTAGGTGCATGATTTGTAAACACAAATGTTTACTTATTTTTTAAAAAGTTTTGCATGTTTCCGGACCGTTATTTTAAATAAGTTCTCGAAAATCCCGCGTTTACGAAAATCGAAGAAAACTGTCATCTCTAGTACGCCTCTTTAACTGGCTTACCACCAAAGCTAATATAAAAGTCAGCGGCTAATTATTTGATAAGTCTTATGTAGTACTAAGTATTTGATCCATTAGCCTATCAGTTGTAACCCATCGTTTATCAGATGCCTCCGCTACTGACGGAATTATGCGCTCATAATGACATTGAATTGATAACGATATGTCATTAAGGTCATAAGTAGCCCAATAAACTTATGTAACAAGGTCTTTTGAGCGTTAGAGAGTAATGACACACGATTAAATTTATTAGAACAAGCGCTTAACATAATGGATACTTTAAATATATGTGACAGAAAGTAAAAACCGCCAAAGTCAAATTTGAAATAATTCTGGAAAATATTTTATAATTTTATTAAAATCTTGAAGAAAAAAATTAAAAACTATAAAAGTTTCACTAGTAAAAACCGGTGCAGTGAAATAACGCCCAAGGAAATAACGCCCATGGGCGTTATTTCCCACTCAAAAAGGAAATTACGCCCATGGGCCTTATTTCCTTTTTAAAAAGGAAATAAAGCCCATGGGTGTTATCACCTTTTGCTGATGGGTGTTATTTCCTTTTTCGAAGAGAAATAAAGCCCACGGACGTTAAAAACGAATTAAAACAAGCTGATTCAAGAATCAAGTATATGGTTTTTTTATTTCAATAAATTTTAACATATTTGTTATGTTTTTATAAGGCGGGGTGCAATAGCGCCTTGTGAAATAAGCCCTTTAAGGCCTTATTACACTATTGAAAGTGAAATAAGGCCTTTTTTTTCAAAAAAGGCTTTATTACACTTCGAAAGAGAAATAAAGTCTTAAAGGCCTTATTGCTCTTTCATTTTTTTTAATGAAACAATAATATTCTAATTCTTTTTGAATTTTATTGAATAGTTACACTAAAATTTCACGTTAATCAAAGTGGGAAACGTGGCACGCGGAAGGACATCACCGTGGCGGTAGCCACGGCTATGGCACACACCCGGAGTTGGAATGGCGTAGCCCAGGGTTATTTTTTGAAGCGCGGCCGAAGGCCGCCTATGCGGAAAGGTGTTCTGCACTTAAAAATCGTGGATCGGGCCTCCGTAACTATAATCCGAAGGGGGAAAAGCAATATTTTGTTTCTGTGAAAAGTTATTAGTGAAAACCCGAAAATTGACCCGGGTCAGATCCCCAATTCGGGGCCCCATCCACGTTTTTTATGTGCAGGACACCTTTCCGCGTAGGCGGCCTTCGGCCGCGCTTTAAAAAATAACCCTGGGCTACGCCATTCCAACTCCGGGTGTGTGCCATAGCCGTGGCTACCGCCACGGTGATGTCCTTCCGCGTGCCACGTTTCCCACTCTTTTCTCACAGGGTAATTTGTGAAAAAAATGCTAATCAAAAGTTCGTGTCGCTCGCGTAAAATCCTGTGGGCGTTATTTCTCTTTTAAAAAGGAAATAAGAGCCATGGGCTTTATTTCTTTTTGCAGATGGGCGATATTTCCATTTAAAAAGGAAATAAGGCCCATGGGCGTTATTTCCTTTTTGAATGGGAAATAACGTCCATGGGCGTTATTTCCTTGGGCGTTATTTCACTGCACCGTAAAAACCACCAAAGTCAACTTTGAAAATTTTTTGGAAAGCTTTTTTTTTTCAAAATTTTATTATAACATACATGTACATATTGAAAAAAAATAAAAACAATAATAAGTCGAAATTTTTAAATATCTACTAATTCAACTTAAGCTTATATGATTTATTTTTTTTTTTAATTATTTTTTTTATGTCCTTTTTTCAATTTGTTTTATTTTACATTTATTTTTTTTTAAGTTACTTTTTTTTTAAATTATTTTTTTTTAATTTATTTTATTATTTATTGAAATAGTGCAGGTTATCGTGAAGAAATAAAAGAATCGGTCTTCACTGTCGGTGTCCAAAATCGAATGACTTCTCTTTTTATTTTAAAATGGCGGGTACAATCGGTTTCTTATTCTCTACTTTACAATTGCATTCTTACTCGCTACTTCATAAACATAACTTAAGGTGCAGTTAGTGATCTTATGTACTTAGTTTTACACTTAAGACGTAATCAACTATAACTTAGTTTACTTTAACATAACATAAAGCTAGGCGCGTGCTGTATTACTACAATGTTAGTTATTGTATTCCTACATTATATATATTTTCTTTACCGTTTTTTAATTTTTATTTAATTTTTTTTTTTTTTTCGATTAATTTTATTTCTTAATTTTTTTTTTATGTATTTTTTTTTAATTTAATTTTTTTTAATTTTTTTTTTTTAATTTTTTTCTTTTTAATTTTTTTTTTTGTTTATTTTAAATTAAGTAATTTTTGCAAGTAAAAAAAAAATTACATTTTTGTAGCTAAAGCCTAGTTTAATTGTTATCAATCAACTAAATGTATTCCTTTTAAAAACTCGAACCTTTCTTCTTAACTTTTATTGAGTTAGGCTGTTATTAACCTTAATCTTTTTAGACTCACATATGCCAAAGAGTCACACAAATTTGTATCAAATCCACTTTATCTGTTATTGCTTGTTGCCACTGATTTATTACTTTTAATAAAACAGCACAAAGTTGAATTAGTTTGAGGGAGAGTACGTCCGCACAAACCAATAAAAAATCTAAGAAATATTTTGTGTGTTAGCCTGTGGGCAGAAAACGTAAGCACTTATTAATCTCAGCCATAAATCTTACTTTAACAAAATCGATAAGCAAGCTGTATTAGTAAAATGAAAATCTCGAATAAAATGTTACGTATACGCAGTGGATACCAGAATGGAGTAGGAATGTGTCGAACAGACGCAAACAAAATTCGATAGCTATTACAGAAAACAGTTTCTTGAGAAATTTTGCAGTGGATGTGCTAGAATGAAATTTTCGCATCAACAAAAGACTGCAGCGCATTTATAAAAAAAACAATTTGCGCCCTCAAGTATGCAACAATTTTCTAATATCTCACCAAAAAACATGCAAATATGGATATGGCTTGCGTGCGTGTTTATTTAATCAAAATTTTTCTTTTTTTCTTTATCTACTCATTTCTTGTATTATTTCCGCTTTATTTGTCAACAATAAATATTCTTCATTTTCCAACTGAGACAACAAAAAATAAATAAATGTGCTGATATTTCCGCTGTTTCGTCTTTGTTGAACATTTTCTGTAATTCTCAGCCAAATGCAAATCTCAACAGCAGTCAACCTTTAACTTACACATTAAACACATTTGGCAACAATAAACCACAAATCATTCTAAGCCGACATGCAAAACGAAATGTAAAGAAGTGGAAGCAAGAAGAAGAATTAGAATCAAATTATTTACGCAGGCTTTGGGCAAAGGGGGGCATAACAACATATCCACAAAAACAATTCGCTATTAAGCAAAAATTACTAAAAAAAAAGTAAAAGCACTTTGTGAGCTGAGTAAATAATGAAAAACACAAAAAAAAAAAAAAAAAAAAAACCCGGAAAAAAACTTCATCGAAAACAAACTAAAATTCTAGGAATTTTTTTTTTTGCAAAGTCTTAAATGCCTAAGTAAAAGCAAACAAAATTGTCATAAAATGCGGCTTAGTTACGCCCAGTAGAAATTTTCGCTTAAGGCTAACACGTGCTCCAGTAGTGCATAACATCAATCAACATTTATTTTGTGCCTCATTAGCACTTCAAGCTGTGAGTTTAGCAGGCAAATGACCTGAAAACATAATCAACTTTGTGAGTAATATAATTAATCTTTAGCATTATAATTTTTCTAGAAAAGCTGAAATTGTTTGACTAATGACTTTTAGGATGTGAAATATAATTTTTTCGGTTATTTACTGCAATTAATATGAGCTGAGCTGTCAGGAAGGTCTTTCATGTACTTCAATGAAAAGACCCAAAAATCTTTTCTTTTTTTTTTTTGTACGCAAAATTCAATTCTGAGATCTTTTCATTAGTATTTATTACGCCGAACATTGAAACAAAAGAACAAAGCGTGATGGGCGGTAATTTATAGCTTTTCTTGGTACAGCTAAAGTTGGTAGCTATCAAAGGAATTGAAATTTTAAACAAAAGCCCAAAATTGTTAATCCAATTTTGTTAAGCTTTTATTTATTAGTAGATGTGCTGTATAAATAGGGGAAAGTAACACTACAACAACAACTTTATTACAATATAAAAATTAATTAATGAGAATATTTCCTTAGAAATTTTACTATTTTCTTAATAAGCTAGTTGACAATTTTAATCAAAAATTATTTATTGAAAAACCTTAAATACCTTGTGGGAGGTTGCCATATTGTAGAATTTTAGCTCTTTTTTTTTAATTATTCAAAGCTAATACAATGTAGTTTAACTTTATTACCCTTTTAAATGTCATTCATTTGAAACAAACAAAATTTTAAATACCAATTTTCAAACACAAATATAAAATTAAGATTAGGTGGCAACTCTACGAAAAAAAAATTTATTTAATAACAACTTAAAATAGAAATTCATTTTTAACCCACATTTGCACATTTCCCTCGTTTTAAAGTAATTTTATAATAAGTGGCAACCTTGCTTAAACATCCTCAGTGGCAACACTTCGGCAAAAGAGCTTTGCATAGAAAGCTTACTTTACACAAAATTGCGGTGCATACAAATTTTCAAATACATAAATATAAAATTAAAATTAAATGGCAAGTCTATGAAAAAAAAATTTATTTAAAAACTAATTAAAATGGCAATTCATCTTAAATGCACTTCGACACATTTAATCTACTTTTAAAATAATTTCATATTAAGTGGCAATCTTGAAAAATTGTATTTTGTGGCAACACCCGGATGAAAAAACTTCGAATGTAGAATTAAAAAAAGAAAATTGCATGTGCATTGATTATGCTGCTGTCCACCGTAGAACAGGGATATACCTTCGAAGATTTATAGAAAATAACTAGAAAAGGTGGCAACTCTGCAGCGAATATTTTTATTGAAATCCAACTTTAAATACCTTTTCTCTAATACCTACACTAATAAATTTTCGTGAATTTTAAGATAATTTTAAATAAGTGGCAAGCGTGCAAAAATATTCCGAGTGGCAACACTCAGCTGAAAAAATTCCGAATATCAAACTAATTTTTTTTTTTCTCAATATGAAAAAAAGTACATCAATATATGTATATATTAATTAAAATGATGCATAATTAACAAAGCTGGCAACTCTCTTCCAGAATATTTTTTTGCTATTTAACAAGTTGGCAAGCTCATATTACTACTCCAGACCATTAAAATAATTTCTAGTGGGTGGCAAACTGCAAAAAAGATGTATGTGATATAAATTAGATAAAGTAGCTTAGAATGTGTAAGATTTTGGATTTTTTATTCGCATGCACATAGCAACTTATGAATAAAAAATGTAAAAAAAATTTGTTTCTTTTTTAAACTACTTCTAAAAGCAGAAGTCGCTTGTAGTTCAGCAAGTAAAATAAGCCCCCTTAATTCGCTTAACAAATACTCTAGATTTTAAATTTATTAGCCTGTTTAAAAATTACCTAAATCAATTATTCTATATCCATTTGCTTTGCGTTTAAACATTTCATTTAATTCTAATAAACAAGCTACAACTTAGTAAGTAGTACAATCATTTACGCCCACTTTGAAAGGTAATTGACATTTACTCTTTTCCACTTCTATGTTACCACTCAAATCAATTTCCTGCCAGACAATATATGGCTTTGCAGTGAAGTGCAATCGCATTAAATTACTCAGCTGCCATTCACTTCTATTCAACCATAGCTGAAATGCAGCACAATTTTCTAATACCTCTATTCATAACTTATTTACGTTTATTGACATTTTGCTAGTTCGATATTATTACAAACAGATGTACATATGTATGTGTTTGCATGTATGTATGTATGTTTGTAGCGTGTACATTGTGCTGACCCATTGGAAAGTATGGGTCAAGTGTAAGGTTTTTATATTGGTACACGTGTCTGACAGTTATTGAGATGAATGGCTGTCAGAGTGAAAAAAAGTAAATAATTGCGAACAAACATGAGAAAGTGGAAGGAGAAGAGTGCATGGATATTTTTAACGTGCTTTAAAGCTTAAGGTTTGTGGTGCCTGAAATGGATTAGAATTAGGAATTGATTTTTCAAAAAGATTTTCGAACACTTTAAAATATTAGATTTTGTGAAAAATGTAAGCTAAATAAAAATATTCTAACAGCATTCCAGTGAGCGTATCGGAGGAAACTAAATTTTTACAGATTTTCGAAAATATATAGTTGCCACCTATTAAAAATTTAATTATTTAATTGAAAAAAATGTAGAACACAGTTGCAACCAATTTATATTAATAATCAAAGAGGTATTTTTTTTTCTTTTGCTTAAAAATGTATTTCAATATAATTTCTGAAAGAGAGTTGCCACCTATTAAAAATTAATTATTTAATGTCTACATTAAAAAATATTTAGAACACAGTTGCCACCTGTTTATATTCATAATTAAAGAGGTATTTTTTGTTGCATAGAAATTAATTTCAATCATATTTCTAAATCAGAGTTGCCACCTATTAAAAATTTAATTTTTTAATGACTACTTTTAAAACAAATTTAGAACACCTGTTTATATTTGTCTAAGCTTTAGAGAAGGCGAGTTGTTTTTTAAGTTATTATTATTTTATATTTTATTTTATTATTTGGCTCAGGTGCTATGTGACCGTTTTGCTCAAAAGGTATTTATTCATTCGGCTCAGGTTCTGACGACCATGTTTGCCTAAAAATGTTCTTTGGAGAACAAGAGAGTATATATGTATTATTGGTGGCGAGCACTGTTGGCTCTGAGGCATGGCGCGATTGGCTTCCTCATTTTCGGTATGAAAAACCACACTTTTGCTTTCCAAACCATAAATTATATCTTCGAAATATTTTATAAGCTTATTGCGAATTACAATAGCATGCAATGCAAATAAAATAAACGAATGAAATAACCGTAGCTTATGTATGTATGTATGTCGCTTAAACAATATTCATAATTAAAGAGGTATTTTTCGTTGCATAGAAATGAATTTCAATCATATTTATAAATCAGAGTTGCCACCTATTAAAAATTTAATTTTTTAATGACTACTTTTAAAAAAAATTTCACCACCTGTTTATGTTCATAGTTAACGAGGTATTCTCTTTGGTTAAAATGAATTTCAATAATATTTTTGAAAAAGAGTTGCCACCGGCTTAGAGGTGTACTTTTTGGAGAAATTTTTTCGAAGAAAGATGTCAGCTGTTTAAAAATATAAATGATATACAGGTGATAATTAGTAAGCTAAATTTTTTTATATGAAACATTTCAAAAAACTTTATAATTCGAAAATATTTTTTACAGAATGTTGCCACCTGCTTAAAAGCGTGCATTACATTCATTACATTCAAAAACAAATTAGGTAACTCTTTCAAATTGAAAAAATTGTGAATTAAAGGATATTGCAACAATTCTCAGTTACCTCTTATTCAGGCTACGGTGCTACTATTTTTCATAGGGAGTTTCCACCTGTTTGAAATGATACTAGGTAAATATTTGAAAAGAATCTCAAGGGCTAAGTTAACTGCAATTAATACTAACCAAAGCAATTCTTTACGATTCTGTGTTAAACGATTACTTTGAAAATATATTTCAAAGAGAGAGAGAGAAAAATTCCATCATTTAACTTTTTATAGCATTTGAAAAAGATTTTTATAAAATTTATGGAAGGTTAAAATCAAAGTATTACCTTGGAATAAAATGAGGTATCTTGAAGTTTTGTGAAATATTAGTAAACATGCTGAACGGGTTGCCAGATATTTTTTAAATTTTTAATATTTTTTTAATTTTAAGAGACTTGTATAGTAATTGAAGTTTTTGTATCAGTCAAGTTTGAAATTAAATTAGGCACTCCCACCTAATCAAAATTTTTATTTCTATCAGCGCATTTCCTGTCCCGATAGTATTTCAAGGGGTATAAGGGTTGACAGCTGTTCAAAAATAAAAATTTTATTGAAGTTTTTAAAAAACAAAGTAAAATTCTTGTGCAATAACTGTATTGTCAACAGGGGTAGGTTCAGGAAAAAATGCATGAGGGATGCCACCTGAGATAAATTTTAAATTTTTATTATTAGCTTAAAATTAGTTTATACATTGAAAACGGACAAATAGATTCCTTTACGATTTTTTAATGTAGATTTAAAATGTTCGAAAAAAGTTTTAAGAGTATTGCCACCTAGTTTAAAAACAAAAAGAGAGGAGTGCAAAATGTTTAAACTAAAATAGATTTTGATAGAATTTTAAAAGCGTTGTTCTAATTTCTGTAATAAATTTATTATTTTAATGCAGCCACAAGTTAAATTAAATGAAGGGAAAAGTATTTGGGTCATAAAAAAATATTTGTATTAACTTCATCAGTACTAAGCGAGTAAGCTTAGAATAATATAAGTTTTCAAGATATGTAGAGCAAATATTCTCACACAGCCAAGCAAGCAAGGCCTAAAAAGGTGTTGTAAAGTTTATAGAAATTTCTAAACACGCACAATCACGAAAACGCCATTTTTTAGAGCTGCCCAAGCAGAAGCTATTTTGCATAATTTTCACACCTTAAAGTGTGTTTGGTGTGCTTGGGCAATGTGAAGTGAAATTCGATAGCTTGAAGCACGCACACACACAAGCGCTAGTTACACATGCACACACATGAGAGGAACAAGACGGCAAATTTGGTGAGCTTAGCACCCAAATTACAGCACTTTGTTTGAGGCACAAGGCTTGGTGAGATTAAATTTTGTGTGGCTGACGACTTAAAGGTTTCTGATATAAACCAGGCAACGTAAAAAATTAAACTTTTATGGTAATTAGTAGCCGATGTTTTGCTGCCTGAAAACTTCTTCGCGTAGATTTGATATTTTAAATTTCTAAAAGTTGATCGGTACTATTCTTCGGGATAATTTTGGGAACATTTTCGGTACCATTTCGCAACAATTTCGGGACTCTTTTGGGATCACTTGAGGATTATTTGGAGTTTACTTTTGGAACTATTTCCGTACGTTTTCGGATAGTTTCGGGACCATTTCTGTATCATTTCGAGTAATTTTCGGGAATATTTCGGGATTGGTTGGGGATCATTTCGGTATTGTTATCTTGACTTGTTTGGGACCATTTAAGAACTTTTTTCGGCTAACTCAAGGCTCATTCCAGAAATTTTTGAAGATCGTTTCCAGACTTTTTTCAGGTAATTTCGAAAACACACCGGAACTTTTTCGGGATTATTTCGGGATTGTTTTCTTCACTTGCTCGAGACCGTTTCTGAAAATTTTAGGAAAGCTTTTGGTGTATTTTTTTTACTTTTTCATGATTGATTCGGAACTTTTTCGGGATGATTACACGAAGTGAGTCGTGATTGTTAAATATTTTTTTTTTTTACTATAAATTCGGTGCCGTTTTCGGGATTATTTTTGGGTTGCTCTTATACCAAAACAATCAAATAATTAATAATTCAATTACATAATGCTTTTTATAAATAAATATAAATTATAAATTTCTTCTTAAATAGACTTTTGGTTTTTATTTATTCTTACAATAAAATTTTTTTTAAATAGTTTCTTTATAAAAAAACCCTTTCGCCTGAGTTTAAAAAAAAAAATATGTTTATTCCCGCCCCTGCTTTCTGCACATGTGCTTGCTTACAAATTCAACACATTTGCTTTCACTTTGTGTGTTACACTCGATTTAACTTCCTTTTGTTTTGTTTAAATAAAGCCAAAATGCAATAGAAAAGCTTTTAAAGCTTCTTTCAAAGCTGTTGAAGCGTTCAGCATTCAACGCTTTTTGAATCAACATACATGCGACTCAAAATGGGTTAGCACATGTAAGGATATCTGGCATGCTTACCCCAAACTTACGGCCCTCCCCCTCCCCCCATACAACGTCATACTTGAACGACTTTTGTGTTGCTTTGGATTTCGATAATTTTGTGCTTGTTTGTTGAATTGAAGTTTGTGTTTAGCACTTTCTCCTAATGTATTCGAGATTTGAAATAACTTAGGATATAACGCACTCAAATATGTACATATCTATCATTACCTAAAACATTCAATATACGCTTTTGGCTTCTCACTCAATCTCCAAAGCATTCTCGCTTGAAATTCTTACAAAATTAATTTCCGCATCAATTGTGGCAATCCCAAATCCGCCACAATTCCCTCTCCTCTTGTTAATTGGCGTATATCTCAATATATGTCGCTTTCTCTCATACTTTCTGTCGGTTAGCATCTTGCTGTTGATTGATTTCGTCTTATTATGTGGGCAATGGCTTTTCATGAATGGCAACAATAAAGGCGTACTTAAGTTATTTGGCTTCGGAAATTAATTGAATTATTTGGTAGTTGAAAAGCTATTTTATTTTTATTGTTGATATTGCTATGGAGCTCTTTACAGTTATTTCGTATAGATTAAGTTCTTAGCCAGCAAAGATTCAGTACAACCTTTTTGTGTCACCAACGCAGCGGTAGCAGCTGTTGTCTATCAGTTAAGAGCTATTTAAAGCGATTGTAAACAGATAAGCAAATGTAGGGAAAATTAAAACTATAGAGAAATTGCGATACAGCAACCCTCTCCTTTTAATTTTGATACAAATGGCACCCTTCATAAAATATCATTTAGTAGTAATAGGTTCAGAGAGAAAGAGGTAAGTAATACTGAAAGATAAAGTGAGACAGATAGAAGAAGAGTAGATAATAGAGATGAGAAATATTCAAACATATGGTAAACCAGATAAAAGCAGAAAAATGGAGAGATCTATTTAGGAGAGAGTTTGAGTTGACATAGTGAGCGAACGAAAAAGAGAGTGGGCGAAGCAAAAGTGGGACGAGTGACGGGGGAGTTATTAAGATGGATGGAGAAAATTTTTGTTCAGCACCTGAGCTAAGAGCTGGGTTAGTTATTACTGGTAGTGGTTAGTAAAAAAAATAAATTTAAAATTAAATTTAGAGAAAATAAAATTAAAAAAAAATGTCACGAAAAAAAATTTAAAAAAAAGTTTTTATTCTTTATTAACTACCTAAAAATAAATAAAAGCGGTGAGAGTTATTAAGATAAAAAAAAATTATTCTTTACCACATGAGCTAAGAGTTGGGGTAGTATTAACTCATATGCTAAAAAAAATAATAGTGCCAGTTTATCCTTTTTTGGTAGTTAACGCAAAATAATGGTTTTTTTTTTTTAATTTTTTTCTTCCGCCAATTTTAAATTTAAATTAAATTTTATTTTTTTTTCATACAATTTTAATTTTAAATTTAATTTTTATTTTTTTTCCTACAATTTTAATTTTAAATTTTATTTATATTTTTTTCCTGTAATTTTAATTTTGAATCTAATTTTTTTTTTTTTGCCTCCAAGTCCAATTTTAAATTTAATTTTTTTTTTTCTCTAATTTTAATTTTTTTCCTACAATTTCAATTTTAAACTTAATTTTTTTTTAATTTTATTTTGTTTCCTACAATTTTAATTTTAGGTTTAACTCTTTTTTTCCTACAATTTTAACTTTAAATTTAATTTTTATTTTTTCCCTCCAATTTTAACTCTGAATTTAATTTTATTTTTTTTTCTCCAATTCTAATTTAAAATTTAATTCTTTTTTTTTCGTCCAATTTCAATTTTAAATTTTATCTCTATTTTTTTCCTACAATTTTAACTTTAAATTTAATTTTTATTTTTTACCTCTCCATTTTTAATTTTAAATTTAATTTTTATTTTTTTCTCTCCAATTTTTATTTTAAATTTAATTTTTCAGTAATCACAAATTCCCGTTCTCATGCTTATACAATTGTGTCCTTTTTCACAGTAATAACTACAACTGCTTTTCTTCTCCTCCTTTTATTCTCTTCCCCTATCTTTAATTCACATATGTACATACCATCATCTTCCGAGAGAACTACATTCCGGTTTTTCTCTTATGATGATCTAATTCGGATTTTAAAATAAAAAATTTTCATCTTAATTATTTTTTTATATAAATTAAAATTGTCAAGTAAAAGCTCTTACTATACGAAATTTTAAAGATAGTTGATTTTAGACCTCTTTGAGAGTAGTTAAGATCTTGACCACATAAATTAAATCTAGGTTTTAGAAATATTTTTGATTTTCATTTTAAGTCAGTACTTTCTTTCTTTTAGCATTTTATAGTTTTAAATTTAAGTACCACCTTCCATAAACTACTTTATGAGTATCATATTAAAGACAAATAAATCCCAAACGATCATAAAAATATATTTTAAACGCATGGACTTAATTAAAAAACGCACGCAACTGCCAGCCTTGAGTACAGCCAAGGCGAGCTATAAACAACACATTTTCTCACGACATTCAAGAAGTGTAAGCGAAAAAGAAAAAATAAGCGGAAACAGAAGCAGAAGCAACAGTATAGAAAGAGGGATCAAAAACAGACGTTATAAAACCTCACAAACAAAAGTCATGTGACGGCGCTTAGTCAAGATGTTTCTATGACTTATGAGCTATCCAAGTGCTATTTGTCACAATCAAAAGTGCAATAACAGTGAAGAAAAAACTGCGAAAAAACAAAAAACAAAAAACAAAAAGTAAAAGCGAACAAAAATAACAACATAAACACATACATGTACCCATTATAGAATTACAACAACAGAAGTGTGAACGAAGAAATAACAATGAACTTAGTTGGCGTCAAAGGAACAGAAAGTTTGCCACGCCAGCAAAGTGTGCAGTGTGTGTTTGTGTATGTGTGTGTGTGTTTAGATTTGAAACAAAACTTATACTAAGAAAATTCAAGAAATGAATGTAGTCGAAGAGAAGTAGAAGCGCGTCGTATGAAAAATGAAAATACATTAATACAATGTCATAAATCAGAGAAGCGCGAAATCACTAAAGCCCTGCCACAAGTACAGATGTACGAATAAATGTACAACAAAATAAAGGCGAGCAGGGTGTGAAGTGCACACGCACATAGAATTTAAAAAGAAAGTACAAATGTGAAATACTTTTCTTGCTGGCAGACGAACGAACGTATTCTTGCACCAAAGCACTCAGGTTCGACTGTGGTCGAGAAGGATTTTTTTTTGGGAAAATAGACTGGCCTTTTTTTATCATAGACTCTACTTTCTTTTGTTTTATTTTATTTTATTTTATTTTATTTTATTTTATTTTATTTTATTTTACTTTATTTTATTTTATTTTATTTTGTTTTATTTTATTTTATTTTATTTTATTTTATTTTATTTTATTTTATTTTATTTTATTTTATTTTATTGTATTTTATTTTATTTTATTTTATTTTATTTTATTTTATTTTATTTTATTTTACATATTTGTAAGTTTTGCAAGCTTGAGATCAGAGAAACAATAATTCGTAATGAATTTTAATTGTCAGTTTTTGGGAAAAATTGATAATTGGAGAAAAATTACATTGTTAAATCACAGCGATGGATAGGATTACATGTTTCAGAGTTTCCAAGCTCATCATCAGATCCCTTTTCGGACACTGGGATGCGAACCAGTGTCTGCACCAAAGCCGCTGTTAGAAAATTCTAACATCTAAGCTATGATGCCCTGTGACGTCACAATGCACTTATCTCCACTTCAATTAATTCCCTTTTGTTTGTTTGTTCTTGCCAACAGTGAGCACACATTGTTGTTAGACCTTCGGTCATACGAACGAATGCGTGTGCTGGAGAAAGATCGCAAAAAACCAACAACAAACTATTTTATTTTATTTTATTTTATTTTATTTTATTTTATTTTATTTTATTTTATTTTATTTTATTTTATTTTATTTTATTTTATTTTATTTTATTTTATTTTATTTTATTTTATTTTATTTTATTTTATTTTATTTTATTTTATTTTATTTTATTTTATTTTATTTTATTTTATTTTATTTTATTTTATTTTATTTTATTTTGTGTTATTTTATTTTATTTAATTTTATTTAATTTAATTTTATTTTATTTCATTTTATTTTATTTTATTTTATTTACTGACTTAGCCTTCCAATTTCCTTTTTGCAAAGAACCATCCATTTTCATTTTTTACTTTTATTACATTGCATCTTTCATTCTCGCCATACTCAAATGCCTTTAAACCATATAAGTAATTTGGCGCTCAGCGCCAAAATGACGAAATTATTACCTACGTGAGTATAAAAAAACATAAAATTGAACAAAAAGTAAATATTTCTTATAGTTTCAACCTACACTCAAAACCTCTAGAGGAATTTTCAATTTTATTTTTATACGTGTTCATTATTTGATAAATAAATGTGCTCGTCTGTAAAAGAAAAATGCTTAAACATCAATGAACAAACAAATTGTGGATATTTTATACGAGATACCATATAAAAAGTCTGTCACTCAAATGAGCGCTGGATGAATTGTTCATAATGGAGATAATCAATTCCAACAGCTTCAAGATGTCTGCGAATGTGTTAAATGGGAAAACGAAAAGATGCGAGGGTAGATGTAATATATGAAATAGGATATGTATGTGTGTGTGTGTTGATAGGTGTACTTACTTGTATATTAAGGTGCCTGTAAGAATTGTGTAAGAATTCGAAAGACAAGATAAACGACAAAATAAATACATGGTGATTTAAAACCTAAGGACTAAGCCTTAAATTGGCTTTTTATTTTTTTTTTTGCAAATTTTTTACACTTTTCACATAACCAGAGTTTATACGTTACACGAATGTGAAACAAAAAAATTTTAGTACATTTGTGTTGACAGCTGGACAGATATAGACAAATAAATGAATTCTCAAATTTTATAAGCGAAATTATACGATGATTTGCAATCCAAGACTTGACAAATTTTTGGTAGCATTTTCTCATTTTATTTTTACTTCAAAATTTTAATCAGTTTTTATGGCGAAAATGTAAAAAAGGAATACGTAAATTGAAAGTATATAACTACAGCCAACGCACCAGCAGAACGCGCTGTAAAGTATGCAATTTTATTTAGTGAAGGTTTTAGAATTTCTTCGAAGTGGTTGCATTGTTGCACAGTGGGTTTTTCGGTTAATTAAGGTGGCAAAAAAATTCAGAAACATAAATTCTTAAAATGTGCAGTTTTAGTATAATTTTTTCTTAAAAAAAAGAAAGCGATTTTACAATATTATCACATACATAATATTAAAAAAAAATGTGTTATTGGGTTTTATAAATTTTTGGTCGCCAACCTCATTGAAATAAATAAAAACCTACGTCGGTGAGGCTCCCACTTTAATTATAAAGACTATATTGCATAATTTTAGTCGTTTTGTTTTAAAATAGTCTGAGCTCTGTTAATGAAAAAGAAAGTTATTACTTTCACCCCTAAAAGTATGTCATATTTATTTTCATGGTTCATAACTAGGAAAATGTATGATATACCAAAATTTCTTTAAAAATAATGCAACGGTTTTTTTTTACAACTCTTAGCATAGGGGTTTTAGTGTACTCTTACTACATTCAACACTTATTTTTAGCCTCTGATAGCAGTTTATGTGCCTGCTCTCTCTCTAAAATGCCCAATTCCCCGACTTTTCATTTTATATAAAAATTAAAGATTATTAAGAACGAGCCCAAATCAAAATTTTTGGATAATTTTTTTAATATTGTGATCATTGTTTATTTATTTAAAATCCAAATGAGTAACTATTGAGTAAACATTTTTTTTTTAAAAAGTACTAAAGTGAAATTAAAATTTTTTTTTTGGTCCACCCTAGTAAAATGTGCGAGGACTTTAAATTTCTATAAAGTACAACCACATACGCGCACACACACACACATTCATTTTTTTTTTTTCATAAGAGCAAGCTATTACTATGTACCATTTTTGCCTCAACTGCTTTACTCTCAAATAGCCGCTCAAACCGACCTCAACGTAAACCAATTGAATTGCAAACACGACAAGCAAAAAACATTAAAAAAAATACCAAAATGTTTAAAGTGCCACCACTTCACTAATAATAGAAAAAAGCGCAATAACTGTTATTTTTAAGCTTGCAACACGCACAAAAATACCAACCACTCAGACTACATACACACATACGCGCACGTTCTCCCTGGCAAATAAAAGTTACGCATACGCCGTGGTGCACCAATGAAAAAGTTAGCAGCAATTTTGTGGCGAATTTTCCACCGCATGCACATAATCAAAAATCAACAAGCAAACATGTGAAAGTAAAATACAATAAATATTAAACACCACAAAAGAAATTCAATAAATTCGATAGCTCAATGAAAATATTAAATCTTTCGACCGTGACTATAAATAAATTAGCTAAGTAAACTGTAGCAACGAGAGCGTATAAAAATTGTTATTTGCACAAGAGACGAAAACATGAAAATACGTATTATATTTGTTTGTATTTTCAATAGTTATTGACCACCAAAAACGCATTAAGCTAAATGGCAACGAAATAAATTTATGTGAAAATATGATACCGTATTTAGTTAGAGAGAGCAAAACAAGCGTTGCAAGAGAAAAAAACAATATAACAATGTTGAAATAATAAAAACTATCAATATGTGCTTGTTTGGGTGTTTTGTGGCGCATGTGAGTGAGTTTAGTGAGAATTTTTTTTCGCACTATGCACATCTATAAACTACACGCAAGCCGTTTTTTTCTTCTCTTTGCATGCGCTTTTTGTTTTATTTCGCATTGAAATAAATGACAACAAATCGAAAACCAGAAAAACAAAATACATATAAACAAAAGCAAAGCCAGTTTAAGCTAAATAAATTATAACCACAGCAAACAAAGCTATTAAAGAAATAAAACAAGTGAAGTGGCCGTGATACAAAAGTGAGTGGCGAGGGCATATGAGTAATCGCATGGCAAAGTTATTGATGGTCAGCATATTTTGAGGTAAAAAATCGAGCGTATAACTATGTTTTTTTGCAAGTAAGCAGAGAGAGTGAATGTTAAACAAAGACAAAAATCGAATTATTTTTTATATATATTCTTCATACTGAGGTAAATAATCAGTTGAGTGCGAGTGATAAACAAAAAGCGCCTAAAATTATGCAACATATTATTAATAAGTAATCAAAGAGGGTAGAGTTTAAGAGTGGCATTTCGCTGAGACTTGGTTGTCCACTGCAACTAGAGGATTTTTCTGGCTTATTTCACTGCAGATATAACATTAATTAATTATTACGTAAAAAATTTTAAGAAACTTTATAAACCCAGAAATCGCAAAAAAAAATTTATTTGACTGACTTTGATAATAATAATTTATCGCTTAATTTCTTACCTAATGTTAAAAAAAAAAAAAAATATTTAGCAAACAATTTTCATTTAAAAAAAAAATTCTTGAATTTTTTGCGGCCTTAATTGACCAAGCACCCCACTGTGCAACGATGCGACCTCGTGCGAAAAAATTCTAAAACCTACACAAACTTGGAAAAAGTGCATATTTTTAGGCGCACGATTTTGCATATACATACATATTATCCGAATTGTAAAAATCATACAAATTTAAAAAGGTGCTGTCGGATTTCTGTTTCTTAAATTTTGAAAACATTCCAACTCTATAATTTTTGAAAAAAAAAACTCATATTATTCGGAAAAATATAAAATTTTTGGTACCCATCTGGAAATAAGTGAACAGAAAAATTGTGAAAATAAAATGGAAGACAAACGACCAAACTCAACCAGACTATAAAATATTTTCTGCAACTACATATTAATCCCGCCATATAAGAAAATTGTAACAGTTCGCTACTGTACATTACAAATATACAAAAAAAAAATCATGGCAGCGTTCTTTAGTGAGTCATAGCAACCCAAAGCAATAGTTTTTAAAATTTGTGTATGTCTGTCTGCATGTTTGCGCGCGCATCACTCCAAAACTGCTTGATATAATTGAGTACACTTTTCACTAATGCACTACTAGATATTCTAGTTACAGTTTAAGATATCGCTTATTTCCATAACTCATGCAGTTTCGGAGTTATCTAGCAAGAGGTGGACCAGGATGACTTAAAATTTGTTTGTTTAATATGGGTGTCAAACGAAAGATACTAATGAGTGCTGCAATGAGAGATGTTATTAAGTTCAATATCTCAACTGGTTTCGGGGATGTCGTGATCAAAATCGGACTCTAGGTATATACTAAAGTATCATACAGTTAATGCGTTTTTTTATTATTTATTTCTTTAACTTAATACTTCGGTATACAAACCAATTCTGAGACAGAGAGTTTTGTTACAATATATTAACAAAATTTTCCACTCAGCCATTGATTTGGTATTATGCTATCACAATCAGCTGAACCAACCCCTTACAATAAAATCGCTAAGTAATTAAATAATTTGCATACTTTTAGGCGCATGATATCTTGTTCCAAAAATAGTACACAATAATAGCTCAACCATAACGTGAATTCATTTACATACTTTATGACCCTTAAAAAGGTATTCAATCATACCAACGGCTCTAATATCCTTAACATTTCCATTACTTAACACACCCGGTATACACTTAAATGGTCATATCATTAAAATCAATAAAATCCTTTGTACAACAGATTTCATTCACACAATCAAAATACCTTAAGGGCACTTAGCTTGAGAAATTGTGCAGCTACTTCTAAGTACCTAAAAATAGAATAGAAATAATTCACAAGAAATCTAACCAAAATCGAACTGAAATCAAGCCGATTTATTTTTCTTTGCTTGTTCTACATATTTCCGCAGGTATTTCTAAATAAATTTACGCAAATGAATTTCCGTATCCTAAACGTATGTAATGTAAAGCAATTTTTCTTTGTTACAAAACCCGTTAACAACGACCGTAAAAAGGTTAAAGGACAAATATAAATAACCAAAAAAAAAAAAAAACATTTTCTTTGATTCCACGTCGTTGATGGAGTTGTGGCGTAAACATTTTTTTTTTTACAAATTTTTTTGGTTAGAAATCTTTTATTTTACATTCTTATCACGCCTGAAAGCGTGATCTTTTCAAGCCTTTTTATTGCTATAATTTGTTATTGTAAATACTTATGGTATAATAAAATCAGCTTACCTTTGTTATGTGTAACCGAATTAAAGGTGATTATTTCAGGCACAGTTCCTTTTAAAGTTGCCTTTGTTGTTGCTTCTGCCCTTGCTGTGCTTCCGTTTTGAGCTTTTTAACGGTGTGCTAATTTAAGAGTTAATTTCTCTCACTTTTGGTTACATAGTATTTTAAGCTTTTGGCATTTATTTCATTTGTTGTTGTTGTTTTTGTAAATTTATCTTTTTATATCTTGTTGTTAAACGAAAATGCGAGATTTGAACAACTTGATAGATTGATTTACATGGGTTTTTTTCTAAACGATACACAAATTAGCTAAAATATTATGCAAGGATTTATTTGTGAGTTTGTTGTTTTTGTTGATAAAAATTTTTTTTATATGTAGCTTCACCCTTTTGTTTATTTGTATATATTTTTTTGTTGTTCGTTTTCAAAATATTTTCTTTTAAATAGAAAGTGCGCCTAAAAGTATGCCACTTCCACTAACAAATCTGGTAAACCACAAGAATTATCAATTTAAGTGGCATGCTTTTAGGCGCAAATAACATCTAATTTTGTAGTAAGTGCGCCTAAAAGTAGACAGCTCTCAATAAAACTTCTACCAGTTATCTACTGGAAAATAAAATGTTTGTTTCTGCCCTCATCGCAATTTCAACGCCTAAAAGTATGCAATTGATTTAGTCCAATTTATTACCTTTCACCCCAACCCTTCTATACTCATTTTAGTCCCTTTCAATTTAAGCTCCTTAATGTCAGCGTTCTATACTTGGTATGTAGCGAGCTCGCAAAGATGTCCATTATACTTGTATTATGCTCTGTTACACATTTTATAGCTTGTGAAACTTAAACTTTTGCCTAGATTTAATTTCCCACAACTTGCAGCTTTTTGTGTTTTCAACAAAACTAATCAATGCAAAGAAAAGCAGGAAAAAACTTTACCGACATCAACTGCTGCGCCAGCACAAAAAGTGTCATTCAAATGCGTACTAAGCTATTAAGTATTTATGTTAATGTGCGCCTAAAAGACGGCAATTTTAATTTTAGTCAACGTCTTTTTGGCAGTCAGAAAATTTGTGTGCGTTCGTGTGTGTGTGTGTGTTACGTATTTTTCGCACTTAGACTAACAAAGTCCAATGTGTTTATTTTCTTTAATTTCTCACTTTTCTGTCGCAAATTGTCACTTTTGAACTTTTCGTGCTTTCACTTCATTAACTTTTTCGGCCTAACTTATTTTTGTTTGAAGTGCACTTTAATTTAACTTTTTGTTGTATTGGTCTTTGGTGCACAAATATTTATAGCACTGTTGTGTTAGTTTGTATACGAAATGTTTACAAATTGCTTTTTCTTTGTTTTGTTTTGGGTATGTTTTTACTTGGACTCAATATGTTCTACATGGCTGCTTTTAAAAATGTACAACATAATTATATTTAAAAGTTTTTGAACTTAATTTTGAAGTACATGTTTTCTAACACATAACGGTCTTTTATTATTGTTTTGAACTCGAAAGTCAGTTTTAACAATAGCTTAAGCGCCACTTACTGAAATTTCAGCAACATAAGGCGCCTAAAAGCATACAACATTAAAATTCATTTCTTCTTGCCCATTGGTGTATACTTTTAGGAGCTGCATATATTGATTTAGGGAGTTCAGGTGGTAGCGTTTTCTCGAAAAAATATTAGTTGTTCTACAATTTTATTTTATTTTTTTTTATTTTATTTTATTTTATTTTATTTTATTTTTTTTTTTTTTATTTTTTTTTTTTTATTTTTATTTTTTTATTTTTTTTTATTTTATTTTATTTTATTTTAATTTATTTTATTTTATTTTATTTTTTTTTATTTTATTTTATTTTATTTTATTTTATTTTATTTTATTTTATTCTATTTTATTCTATTTTATTTTATTTCATTTCATTTCATTTCATTTCATTTCATTTCATTTCATTTATTTTATTTTATTTTATTTTATTTTATTTTATTTTATTTTATTTTATTTTATTTTATTTTATTTTATTTTATTTTATTTTATTTTATTTTATTTTATTTTATTTTATTTTATTTTATTTTATTTTATTTTGTTTTGTTTTATTTTATTTTATTTTATTTTATTTTATTTGATTTTATTTTATTTTATTTTATTTTATTTTATTTTGAGTTTAATCAACTTTCAGTATAACTTCTCGCATTTTTCGCTTCGAGCATACTCCAAAATTATACCCCTCTGCATAAACACATACATATTCACCCACATACAATTACTTGCGAATTTTAATAATTTTCCTCTTTAAACTTTATATTACATACCATTCATTAGCATTGTTATTACCACTCAAAGGCACAATTAGTTACAACGCAGAATGAGTACTACGCCGCGTATACGCAACTTCTTAGTAACTTCAAGCGCCCCCACGCAATTACATACAAAATTGACAGGCCAGTCACGAACTCGAAAGTTAGCATTGAACAAATGTGTCGGCGTTCGCTGTATAGCCCTCAAGCTTGCTTACTTAACAACAGCTGGTATCAATGGTCTCTTATTACTGTATTTAAATGTTTGATGGTCGCATTGAAGAGCAGCTAAAAATATAACAAAGTGATAGACAACAAGTGGAAATATTCAATGCGTCTAGTTGAAAGAAATTTTAAGCTGTAGGGAATTAGTTTTCTTTAATTTTAGAAGCTTCTGCCAAATATGGTAAATACTTTAAAAAGAAAGTGAATTTACTGAGAACTTAGCAGACAGTCGCATAAATAAGTGAGACGGTTCGATGGGCATTGTTGGTGAATGTGTTATGGTGGGGGAATGTGTTATGGAAGTACCCTCTTACGGAAAATGATATCTGTAATGTTTTGTTGAATTGAAGAAATTTGCTGAATTTAGCCAGTTTTCTTGTAATAATATTTACTTTCGTGGAAAATATTTTTCAGAGAATTTTACGTGTTTATAGAAATTGTTGTTTGTTTATTTGAATGAGCAGTGCCGCACAAATTAAAAGTTCATTTTCAAGATATTTTTGTAGTTAAATTTTTTTCTATTTTCTGTCTTAAGTGAAAAGAACTACAAATACTGACTCTTAAAGAGAAATGCAGTTGCTGGAAAAAATTCAACAAAATTTAAAAAAAAAAAACTTTTTCCAAAAAATAAAAAAAAATAAATTTAATCACTTTTTATTGCATCCCCGATAGATTTTCATATTTTTAACAATAATTTTTTTTTTTCTCTCTAACAAGTTCAGCAAAATTAAATTTTTCTTCTTGAAAACAATTTGAAACATCAAATTTAAAATTTACTTTTTACTAAAACATTTTTTTTTTCAACTTTGATAAAAAATTCAACTTTTTGCTTCTAAATTTTCATAAAATGCCCCTTGTTATATTTTTGCTTGGAAAAGCAAATGAAACAATGTATATACATTTATATTGCAGAAATTGGCGCTGACAGACTTTGGCTATGATGAACTCTATGTTTACTGTCTGTCCATATATTTGCGTGGATGTAATGAACACACTTGTCATAACAAATTTTTCATTGAACTCTGAAGCGTTGTCTAGCTTAAAGAAAAATTTACTTTTTATGTTGACTTGCTGTGAAATTTTTAATTACGTAAATATTTACGAACAAAAAAAAATGCATAAAAAAATTTAAAAAAAAAAAATATTTTTTTGCACAAACTTAGAAAAACTTCTCCTCTGTAGTTTGTCATAAATTCACTTTTTTTGAATTTTTTTTATTAATTTTTTTTTTTTTTAGAAATTTTCTTTTATAATTTTTTTTTTCTTTAATTTAACACATGACTAAGTAATTTATTAAGAACAACCAAACTCACTGCTGCATTTTCTGTTTAAATTTTTATTTTTTTTTAATCCTTTTTCCAGTGTAGTTCAGCTCAACTAATTTACTTTATTATATTTTTCAACATAAAAACACTGCTTATTTATTTGCTTAGTTAGTAATTGTGGCGCAAAAAAAAATTTTTTTTTCCTTATGTAAATATTTTTAAATTATAATTTACTATGCAGTATTTTAAACACATATTTTATATACACACAAAAAAATTATTAAAATATTTTTCTTACATTTACACTTTTTGTTTATTTTTCTTTACGTTTAAATAATGTGCGCACTCGAAATAATTTCCAAATCGTATTAATAAACAAACATGCACCATTTAGTAATTTAAATATTTGGTCACTCAATTTTTTTTTTTTTTTTTTAGTTTTTCAAAATCACCGCACTATTTCGAGTTGGTGTTCGAGTTATGCGCGCATATTTTACAATATATATACATCCATATATATCCAGAAAACACTTGCACTTTGTTTATATGTATATTTTTTTTATTTGTCGAATAAACAATAACAATAAACACAACACAATTTTTGCGCGCCCGTTTTACTTTTGCAATGCGTTAAATACGTCCAATCATCTTGCAATGATAAAACCTTCTGTTGCAAGTTGAGCCGAGTAAATGTTTAACAGCTACGCGAAGTCGTGCGTTAATCACAAACGAACAGCTGTGCTCGAGGCTGTTAAATATAAACGAAGGCGCTTAACATTTGCTATGTTAGTTAACAGTGGCCTGTCACAGTGATTGTTACCGCTGTAACTAATATACGACAACTTACACCTGCCATTACCAGCATTATTATTTATTTCGTTCACTTTTATCATTCACGCACACACTCACACACTCACACATAACAAAACATTCATGCACTTACATGTTGAGGCAGGTTTTTGGCGCCATTGCTTATCACGTGCTTTTATTTTTCTCATCATCTTTTTTGTTATTCTTCGCATTTATATTTTGTTGTTGGCATTTGGTTTACTGTTGAACTTGAACTACAAATTGGCTTGTTTGGTGTGTTTGCTTTTTTACACACACACACACAACTCAGTTTGGGGGTTTGTTTTGCAACAATTTTTTATTGTAATCGCTCTCTTTTGCCGGCCGCTTTCACTTCTATAATGCATTTCTAATGCTACCAGATGGTTTTAAATATGTATTTCAATCAAATTTACTAGGTTCTTAAGTAAGATAAGGTTTTAAACGGAGAGCAAATTAAATACTTTAACTTTTTTTCAAAACCTTGCATAATTATTCAAATTCAGCTCTTTAGCTTTAGACCCATAGATCTCGAAGGCTTGTGAGAGTGTTCCCTATATTTACAGTCTTTTGTCTCACATGTTGACATTTCAGTACTGCCACCTGTTTAAACTTTTTTTTTTAACTCCACTTACGTTAAAATTTGGTAATATCTACTTTATCTAAAATTTTTAAGACTTTTGTGGTCTCAGTACAAAGTCTTCTTCTTTTTTTAATCAATTCATTATAGGCCCAAAAAATCTCCCTTAAACTTTTAGCGATTTAGTTTAGCAGTCTGGCCACATTGACCCGCAATCGCATTCTCTCTCTGAGCAAGCGCATTGCCTTATGTAGGCGGTATATTTTTTTCCTGATTCAAGAAGGTGACCAGAAACAATTTTCAAGAAGCAAAAACTATGAAAGTAACTCAAAAAAAATAAAATAAATATTGTGAAGGAAGATTTAAAAAAAAATAAATAAAGCAGCAAATGAATAAAAATATGTTCTATAAGAAGTCGACAGACAACTCTAAAAATCTATGAATAAAGTGAAATCAAAAAATTTAAATAAACCTCGAAAAGCTACATAAAAATCGATAAAAGTCGATAACACAAAAAAAATCGATAATTACACACAAACAAGGTACACATTTCTTCAAATTACGAAGAGATACGAAATTTCTTTTTTTGGGAGTCTTGTTTCGTAATTTTACTGCATTTTTAACTCTTAAATATCGTTACAGCCCTATTATTTATAGATTCCTTACACTTTGTCTGTTTCTAGATATTATCGATATCGCAAAAGTGGGCGTGGATATTATATGATTTGAACCATTTTTCGCAGAAAAAAAAATAGAAATTTTCTGAAGTATCCCTACTTTTAACAAACCAACTTAATTGAAATATTGAAATAGTATTAATAATAATAATATTTTAAAAATTTGGCTTAGAAAATTAAAAAAAGATACGATTTATAGTAAATCGACGCGAAAAAATGTAAAATAAATGTGGTTAAAAAAGCTAAAAAATTAGAAATTGGAAAAAAAATATTCATGACTTAAAAGGAGGCAACGGCAAAAAATATATTTTTTTTTTTTTATTTCCTTTTCCAAAAACAAATTTATTGATTTAATTTTTACTATTTTTGAATTAATTAAATTTTGATTAAAAAAAAAAAAATTTACATACAACCGCCATGGATTTTTTTATAAATCCATTCATTAGCTGCTTTACTCTTTCTTCAACGAAATTTTAGCTTGTTCTATTAACCATTAGGCTATCAGAACAATGGTTTGTTTTTAGCTGTACTCATACCCCTATTCATTTGAAGCAACCATCGAGTAGGATTCAAACAACAGTTTGCTAATCATTGACAAAGCATTGACAAACCGAGTTTGCTCTTCGGCTTTAATTATTGTACACCAACAATTCAATTACAGTTTTCCCAGGCTTTATACTATTTCGGATTATTCAGGACCAGATATGAGTCCTTGCGAATAATGTTCTTCTATATTCTATAATAAACTACTTTGTTTTAAGTTTAATTGATCCTTAAAGTTTGTTTTGAACACTTTTTAACGATATTTATTATTATTTCCTTTTATCATATTTTTATTTTGTTTTTTCTTAACCAGTCAAACCACTTAACTATCAAATTAACATGAACAACGCATTAAATTTACTGCACTTAAAGTGTTTCCATGACTTTACTTTTTACGTTTTAATAAAAAATACTTTAACCGTAACTATTGGCACTAACCCCTCACATTCCCTCACAACAGTTGGCAAAAGGATTAAATTGATTTTATTGCTTTTCATTCTTGAACTTGATATTGAAAAACTTTAGCAATTGTTGTACCATAAGCAACTACATACAGTGGTGGGCATAAATCTAAGTACAGTCATTGTCTGCAAATTTAAAAATGACAAAAAAATATTATAAAAAAACTTATATAAAAATATGTATTAAATTTCAATATAAAAACTACAAATTTTGTTTTAAAAATGTGTATAAAATTCTCGAAAATTGAAAAAAAAAAGTTTTCAAAATTTTGAATTTTTTGACAGAATTTTTATAAATTTTTTTGAAGTATGCAGTTTTGTAGCTTATTCAATTTTAGCTTAATAAGGTGTTAAATTTAATTTTATCAAAATTTTTAATTTTATTTTTCCCAAAATTTTTAATTTGTTTGCAAAAAAATTGCCAAAAATCAACAAAATGTGTCCCGAACTCAAGATGAACATCTATTAAGCTATAATTTAGTGGGCTACAAAGTTCAAAAAGTTTTAAAAAATTTAGAGAAAAAAAATTTGAATTTTTTTCACATTTCTTTAATTTTTCCGAATTTTATGTACATTTTTAAACCAAATTTTTAAATGCCAAAAAAGCAAAGTTCCTGACTACACAAAATTTTAAAAAATTTAGAAAAAAAATTTTAATTTTTTTCAAATTTCTTTAATTTTTCCGAATTTTCTGTAAATTTCTAAACCAAATTTTTAAACGCTTGCATTAGACCTTGACTCGTGTTTTTATGTAGGCTTTGTTAAAATAATTTTTTTGCATTTGTGAAAATCCCTGTAAACAACTCCACGTACCTTCATTTATGCCCACCACTGTACATACATATTCATGCTAACAACAAGTAAGCTATAGCGAGGACATTGACGACAAACACTTTAAGCACTTTTTGCACACACACCCACAACAACAACAATAAAAAGTAACATAACAAACACATAACAACACCATAACCATAAAGTTTAGCAACCAAAGAGTAATCGAAGTATGTATTTGAACCATATTTACAGTGCAAAATATTACACTATTGAACAACTCAATATAGTTTGTAAGAAGCCTGCAAATAAAGAAAATCAATTAAAGGCCAAGATCAAGGATACATGATGAAAGAAAGCTGCAAGACCAAGAAGAAAACTCATAAGGTTATATCAATAGCGAGAGAATGTATCAATATATGTATGTATCTGAGAGTGTGCTTGGTTACAATAGAAAATGTCATACGAGCTTAGTTGTAACGCCAAGCAACCAATAAAGGGCAATAAATGAAGATGGATATTGGATATGGCACAATTGCAAGAGTGCAATAAGAGATGACTTATACATTTTTTTATATTTTTTTTATTTTTTAATTGACAAACTTATTTGCTTGGTAATATTCAATTTAAAAATATTCACACATTACACTATGCAACACAAATCAGGGTCATTGCAATGCTTTCCTTTCTTTCTTCTTCTTCTTCTCTTTGATTCAATTTCTATCCTTGAGCGTGAAATTTGAATTTTTTTTAAGTAGATCCAAATTTTTTATTGAAGCAAGGGAAATAAAAAATTGTAGCAGAGTATTGTAGTAGAGTTTAGGTAACAAATTATTTCGGGATTACTTCGGGACATTTTTGGAATCATTTCCAGACTTTTTCGGAAAATTTTTTTGCGAAGCTTCTTTCGGATAATTTCGTGATTGTTTTCAAACATTTTTGGAGGCCATTTCGAACACCTTTTGGAATATTTTTGGAATAATTTCGGGACGTTTCGGGACCATTTCCATAACTTTTAGGAATATTTTCGGGATAATATAGAGGCATTTTTGGGATTATTTCGCGATTGTTATCGAGATGATTTTAGGACTTTTTCGGTGCCATTTCGAGACTTTTTCGGTATAGATAATTTCGGGATCATTTTGAGATTGTTTTCTTGACTTTGCGAGACTTCTTCCAGAAAATTTCGTAGCTGTTTTCAAAACGTTTTCGAGATCATTTCAAGACTTCTTCGGAATATTTTCGGGATAATTTCGGAACATTTTCGGGATCGTTTCGCGATTGTTATCGAGATCATTTCACGATTATTTTGGACTTTGCGGGACTTCTTCCGAATAATTTCGTGTTTGTTTTCAAGACTTTTTCGGGACCATTTCGAGACTTTTTCGGAACATTTTCGTAATTATTCCGCCATTATTATCGAAATCATTTAAGAATTGTTTTCTTGACTTTGCGAGACTTCTTCGGGATAATTTCGTGATTATTTTCGAGATTTGTTCGGGACTATTTCGTGACTTTTTCGGAATATTTTCGAGATAATTCTGGAATCGCTTTCTTAACTTTTTGGGACTTCTTCTGTATAATTTCGTGATTGTTTTCAAGACCTTTTCGGACCATTTCGAGGCTTTTTCGGGATATTTTCGGAGCGACAAGTTCACAGTTGACTTGCAAAAAAATTCAATTTTTGGGAAAAAAAAAATAATTTTGTAATTTTATTCATATGTAAGTCGCTTAAAGCTTACAAAAAAATTGTTCCATAATTACTTATGGTTTACAAATTGAAGTACAAACAAGATACACAACTTTAAAGTAACTGCAAGAATTTAACTAACTAACTAATGCACATTTAGATTGAAAAATCGAATCGCAACGTTTTAATTGTTCTCTGCTCCCCAGTCTTGTATTCGCAACATCATTAACTTGTCTCATTATCACTTTGATCGACATACTCATCATCATGCACATGCAGATTTAGGCAACTGATGAAGAAATCATCAATTGTATGATAGAGATGATTGCCATAATTTCCAATTGCGTGATTCTCATCGGCATAAATCTGAGAAATAAAAAATAAATAATTTAATTTTTTTCTTAGAAAGGGTGGTTGTATTTAAAAACTCACCATTTCATCGAATAAAATATTAGCAGCTTGCAATTTCTTAGCGAATAACAACGATTGCTGATAATGCACATTATCATCCGCCGAACCATGTATCAATAAGAGATCATGCACATTGAAAGTATCGATAGATTTTTGAAAAACGCTACTCTTCAAATAGCCAGCCAAATTATCCTGCTCGGTTGGTAAGCCCATATAACGTTCAGTGTAAATTGTATCTAAAGTGCAGGTTATAAATAACATACTAATAACATGTAGTTTAACCACTTTATGCGCTACTACTCACCATAATATAACCATGAGGTTACCGGCGCAACACTTACACCACATTGATAAACATTTTTTGTGTCATACTCTAAAGTTTTCAATGTCATATAACCGCCATAACTCCAACCCCATATCGCTACACGTTCACTATCGATGTATGGATATAATTCCAATAAATATTTTGTCACATAAATCTGATCTTGTGGCTCCAAATCCCCTAAATTATTATTAACGCTGAAAAGTACTTTCTTGCCTTTATAACCGGTGCCGCGTCCATCGATGAAAACGTAGATAACTTCGCGATTTGTTGTGACAAATAAATTGAAACCCGTGCTAAACGAGCTCACCACGCGGACAGAGTTCGGACCACCATAGACATTGACAATCATTGGATACTTTTTGGTTTTGTCTAAATTTGGTGGAAATTGTAGCTTAACCGAGCTCAGCGAACCATCAGCTAGTGGTACATTTAAATAGGTCATATTCGGAAATAGTTTGTTGGCGAAATGTTGACGGAAATCGTTGTTGTTCTCCCAAACCGAAATTTCGCGATTAGTCTAGAGGGAGAAGAGAGGTTAGGTTAGGTTAGGTTAGGTTAACAGAAGATAAAAAAGAATTCGATCAAAAAAAAAAGAACAAGAGTTCGAGATAAACACATTGTAAGGTTTTGCGTAGCTCATTCGATACTTTGAAACTGTTCCAGAACCCGTTTTCTAAACGTCGAGACTTGCTCGAGTGTCTGAAAATAATTCGATCAATCAAAGCTAGATTATCTGCACCACTAGACCCGATCGACTGTTCTAGTTGTTGTTGTGATAGGAACAAGAACGCTTAGAGATTTGTGATAGGCTCGTCGTTGGGTAGAACTCGTCACGTCTAGCTACTAGACACGACTTTCTTGGAGCCACTTAGATTTTTGGTTTAGTTGGCTTTTTTATAGGAGACTGACCCTCCGACGGGTGTCGTCCAAAACCAGTAGCCTGATGAGAGTTTAAGCTCATCGCACTCAACCTTATTTGGGAACTCATATGATGGGAGTTAAGCCCAACGGTAACGGGGTTTCTTACAAGCCATTTTAATACCGTCAGGCCTTTGGGAGTTTACCGTCGTATTCGCCTGTCTCCTGACCCAAGAATATATTGCTGATTGGTGAACTCATAGACACAAGGAACCTGGTTTGCTTTTCCTAATTGGTGGTTAGCAGTTCAAAGGACTTTGGCTGTCTAACAAAGGGGGGCAGTCGCTTCTTCTTCCTGTCTGTTCTGTTGGTAACTTGTGGAAACTCCAATGGATTCCAAAGGGGACTTCCCCTTCTTCTGCTTCCATATGTGAGTTCCGATAAAAAATACCTTCAAGTTGGAGCGTCTCCATATAAAATCTAGCCAGTGAAGAGCTCATCACAAATAGCATTCGAAAGATTTTTTTCGCGAGCACTCTTAGAGCCGTCTTATCTGCTGTTTTGAGCATCCAAGGTTCTGCAAGACGGGCAAGAGAAGTGATACATAGAGCTTAGAGCTCATTTTCCGCTACCTGATATACTTTTTATGACCTTGTTCAGTCAAAACTAAACGTTTGTTGCCAAGGGTAATTATTCGCAAGTTTTTTGAGCTCACATTCTTGTTGGTATGGCGGCTGGTTCTCAGATACACACAGACATTGAAGGTACTTCTAAAAAATACTCATCGACCCTTGTCCTTGAAGGGCTGTTTAGTTGGAAGAGTGAAACACCAGCATCTATGGAAACCTGGGGACTCCTCCTCTTGAACGATAAGTCTCCCACTCATGGTAGGATTATCATATGAAACTTTAGGTAGACGGAACTTTCAAAAGAAGCTACTGGTTCCTGGCAAGTAATTGAACCCAATATAGAAGCAGCTTAAAAAGGACTCAACCTTAAACGCACATTAATAGTTTACTTCCGCTTACCTTTGTCTCAAAAAATCGTATAACTGCAGGACCTGGCCCAGTACAACGCGACACATAGTACGTACGATCCGTGCTGAAAATAGCCGAAGCATAACTGCACACATTACCATCCTCATCACGTAAGTCACAGCTCAAACATTCGTTATTGCGGAAAACATGAAGCTCATGCGGTTTAGCTGGCAACGTAGCTTGATAGTAACTAAACAAAAAAAGATTTCAAAGAAAAAGTAATTAAATTTGTGAATTCAATCCAAAGCTGTTAAGTAATGATTACTAATCATAATAATTAGTAATTAGATTTTTTAAGGTGATGTAATGATTATATTACGATTACTTTCAGATTACTAATTGATTACGATTACATTTAATCGAAAAATAATCAAGATTAATAAAATTTCGAAAAAATATTTAATAAAAAGTTGATAGTTTTTGATTATTTTTTTTATTTTGCATTTTTTTGATTACTTTTGATTATTTTTGATTACTTTTGATTACTTTTAATTATTTTTGATCATTTGTAATCATAGTTAATTAATAATCAGGAATTGTTAAAAAGATAATTATGTAATCAATTTTCAGGATTACTAATTGCGATTACAGTTAATCGAAAAAAAATCAAGATAAAAAAAGTACGAAAAAATAAACAAAAATAATAAAAATTAATCGAAAAATAATTTGACTACTTTCGAAGATTACTTTTGATTTTTTTGGTTATTTTTTTTATTTTGCTTTTTTTGATTATTTTCTCGTAGTCCTAACTAATCTTAATTATTTGTTGATTATTTGTAATCATAGTCCTAACTAATCTTAATTATTTGATGATTATTTGTAATCATAGTTAATTAATAATTAGGAATTGTTAAAAAGAGAATTATGTAATCAATTTTCAGATTCGCACGATTACTAATTAATTACGATTACAGTTAATCGAAAAATAATCAAGATTAAAAAAAATTACGAAAAAATAAACAAAAATAATAACAAGTAATCGAAAAATAATTTGACTGCTTTCGAAGATTACTTTTGATTGTTTTTGGTAATTTTTTTTATTTTGCTTTTTTTTAATTATTTTTGATTATTTTCTCGTAGTCCTAACTAATATTAATTATTTGTTGATTATTTGTAATCATAGTCCTAACTAATCTTAATTATTTGTTGATTATTTGTAATCATAATTAATTAATAATCATCAATTGTTAAAAAGAGAATTATGTAATCAATACCATTCCTTTTCAAATTCAATCTAATTGATTACTAATCGTAATTCAAATTTAACAGCTCTGACTCAACCACACACACTCACAGCGCATCTGCCGCCGCATCGTAGAAATAAACATCAACAACGGTAAAATTGCCACGCGTTCGCCACTCATTTTTGCCCGTGGACAAATTCAATTTCCATGCCTGCTGCCAATCATCAATCCAATAAGTAAATATACAATAGCTTGACTCACACTTGGGTGCACCCATCATAATCCAACCATCAGCGTCTTGCAAACGTGTCAACTCCCGACACACACCGCGCAACGTACACTGTTGTAGGGTTGCCACATTTTGACGACGATTAAGCCAAACCAATGAAAAGCGCTCACTATCAATCCATTCAACATATTGTAAAATGTGATCAGCACTGACAATATCCACTGGTGCGGTTATATTTATCGGTATTAATTGCTTAGCATCCACATTGAATAAACGTAGCGCAATTATTGGATTTGGTGTACCCACTTTGGGATATTTCAAATCAACTTCTTCTGGATATTGATAAGCCAATAATGAATTATTTATATTTTTATCTTCATAGATTTCATATTTGAAAGTTTTTACAGCAAAATCATTAAATAAGCCGCTTATCAAATGTGTGCCATCCTTGGACCACCAGATGGCGCTGCCGCTTGACAGTACCTCTTCTTCGTATACCCAATCAGGTATGCCATTATAAACAATACCTGTTACACCATCATATGTCAGCTGTAATTCTGTATCATCCTCATAGTGGATGTGTGCATTATTTTCGTAAATATAAACGAGACGATTTTTCGAAGGTGACCAATTACAATATTGCAACTTGGCGCCATCGTGAATTTTTGTTTCGGTTCTGAAATGGAAATTTTTATAAAGTGTGAGAAATGAAATTTAATTGAGTTTGGCTCTTACTTTGTTTCGATATCTAGCAGTGAGTATTTAGCTATAATCGAATGTCTAAATTGTTTCTCGGTAGCGTAGCGTATGAGCAATTTTGAGTTGTCCGGTGAGAAAGTAATGGTTAAATCAGCCGGATAGACTTCCTGCAAAATATTTGGTTCAAAACCTACCATTTTTTCATTTTTTTAAATGAAAAGCTGATTTCATTTCATTTTATTTTATTTTATTTATTTTATTTTATTTTATTTTATTTTATTTTATTTTATTTTATTTTATTTTATTTTATTTTATTTTATTTCATTTTATTTTATTTTATTTTATTTTATTTTATTTTCTTTCATTTTATTTTATTTTATTTCATTTTGTTTTATTTTATTTTATTTTATTTTACTTTATTTTATTTTATTTTATTTTATTTTATTTTATTTTATTTTATTTTATTTTATTTTATTTTATTTTATTTTATTTTATTTTATTTTATTTTATTTTATTTCATTTTATTTTATTTTATTTATTTTATTTTATTTTATTTTATTTTATTTTATTTAATTTTATTTAATTTTATGTTATTTTATTTTATTACATTTTATTTTATTTTATTTTATTACATTTTATTTTATTTTATTTTATTTTGTTTTATTTTATTTTATTTTATTTTATTTCATTGTATTTTCTTTCATTTTATATTATTTTATGTTATTTTATTTTATTTTATCTTATTTTATTTTATTTTATTTTATTTTATTTTATTTTATTTTATTTTATTTTATTTTATTTTATTTTATTTTATTTTATTTTATTTCATTGTATTTTATTTTATTTATTTTATTTTATTTTATTTTATTTTATTTTATTTTATTTTATTTTATTTTATTTTATTTTATTTTATTTTATTTTATTTTATTTTATTTTATTTTATTTTATTTTATTTTATTTTATTTTATTTTATTTTATTTTATTTTATTTTATTTTATTTTATTTTATTTTATTTTATTTTATTTTATTTTATTTTATTTTATTTTATTTTATTTTATTTTATTTTAATTTATTTTATTTTATTTTATTTTATTTTGTTTTATTTTATTTTATTTTATTTTATTTGATTTTCGCGCAGAATTTTAGAATATCTCATTTTTAAAATAAATTGTATAATACATATTTTGCTTTTTACTCGATGTTTAGGTTGGGCTTCATATACACAGTTGTGTTCAATATAATAGTAGTGACATTAAATTTTAATAAGAAATGCTCTGTTTTTAATAATTTGCATTTGAAATAAAGTGATTATGTCACAGAAGCCACAAAAAAATAAATTTAAAATTTACGTAAAATTCAGAAAAATGTATTAAGTTTAACAAATTACCATCAAAATCTTAAAAATTTTTTTTAGGAATTTCTATAAAATTTCTTAATTTCGCTTAAAAGTTTGTCGGAATTTTCGGAATTTTTTTCGTCGGGCTATTGATTGGTTTTCTGAAATTCAAATGAAAACTTTTCACTTGTAAGCTAACAACCAAACCCCCATTTCTTTCGCAAACATTTAGCGACTTATGAATAAAACAGCAAAATAATTTTTTTTTTATAAATTGATATTTTCTTTCAAATTGGAATTAAAACTTGTCGCTTGCAAGCTAGCAACCAAAAACCGATTTTTCGTTTCCCAAATACTTAGCGAGTTATGAATAAAAAATGCGAAATAATATTTAGAATTTTCTCTGAAAAAAAATCCACATTTTGATGGCCATCTTTCAAAGTTTAATTCACTTTCCTGAGCTTTGTGTAAAATTTGAAAATTTTTTTATGTCTATTCTGTTACAAAATTTTTAATATTCAAACAAACACAGTTTCTTCTTATTTCGTCAAATGATATCCAATTTAATTTCTAGATCTACCACTCAGCCAACGAAATACTCACAAATATTGCTGGTGGCAAAATTAAGGAAAGATTTTGTGTTGGCACATTATATTTGTAGAGATAACCATCAGCTGCTCTGTAAGCTAGTTCAGCATCTGAAAATATATTGAAAGAAAATTTTTAGAAACAATCACTATGCAGATTGAAATAGCAAGAATGACAATTATAAGTCCAAAAAAAGGAGCTAGAAACCAAGACAGATAAGGCATTGAAGAAATGAAAAATCTATAAAAAAATAAGATTAGAACGATTAGACTAGGAAGATTAGAAGAAGAAGAGCAATCAAAGTACGAGAGAACACTAGAAGCGAGGAAGAAAAGTTTTTATAAAAACAAGGAAGCATAGAACCAAAAAATGTAATTCTTTGCAAGCAACGAAAAAATAAGCAAGCAAAAAAATTTTAAGGGCTTGAAATTTTAGTTACTAGTTAGGAAGCGACAAGTTAATAGTTCTTGATAAAAGCAAAATTTACATTTTGAAAAAATTTGTTGTGATTTTTATTCATAAGTCGCTTAGGTGCTTATGAAAAAAATAGTAATATCGAGGCTAGCTAAATTTTTTTCCTGCGCGCTTCTTGAAGGCAAGCATAAAAAATTATAAACGCTTAAAATTTTAGTTACTACTTGGCAAGCGACAAGTTCATATTTGATTTTTCAAACAAATTTTAAGCTTAAAAAAAATTTCATTTCGTTATTTTATTCATAAGTCGCTTAAGTGCTTACGAAAAAAATCGTAATTTCGATGCTAGCTTAAATTTTTTCTGCTCGCTAAAAAATTATTTGAATTTAAGGCAACCAAAAAATAAGCCAACATAAAAAATTATAGGCGCTTAAATTTTAGTTACTAGCTCGCAAGCGTTTATTTGAAGAAAAATGCAATTTTATTTAATACACGTACGTATTTGTTGATACTGCACAAATCTTTGTTGATTCAATAAAAATGCGCCATGAAGATTAATTAATTTAAATGGAATGAATGTCAACTAAGCGATTTCTCTAGTTGATTTGAAGAAAATACAATTAAGTGAAACTTGAACAAAATTTTTTTTTTTTTTTTTTTAATAATTAAGGCGTGTTTTTTTTAATATTTACACATTATGCCTCGAAACAAGGTAAACATGAAGGCATAAATAATTAGAAAAATATTAGTATGTCGCTTATTGAAACGATTTTATTGCTTTATAAATTAGTCACAGCTGATAAAAGGTGGCTCGGCAATTTATTAAACATAGCATGAAATGCGATCATAAAAGACACATAAGATTAGATATATACAAACATTATAGCACCATAACTTTAGTAATAGAAATGATAAGATTTAGTTAATGATTGGAGTTACACTGTGCTACAGCCAAAAGAAAATTATGAATGATCACGTATAAAGAGCTTTACAACATTGCACCGAGAAATTTGGGCTAAACTTAACCTCAGTTATTTTAAGACTGTATAAGTCGATTTTTATTGGCAAGCACTAAGCGAGTAATGAATAAAAAAACAAAATCCAAATTTTTTTTTCAAAATTTTTTAAGGGCGTTTTTTTATTCGATGTTTATTAAATTTTTTTTTTTGAACGCCTAAAAAAAAATTTTTTTAAAAGTAACAAAAACAAAGCAAGCAGAAAAAGTTCTAAGCGCTAAAAATTTTAGTTGCTGTCTTGCAAGCGACAAGTTAACATTTACTTTTCAAAAAAAATTTTAATTTATAAAACAAAAAGGCTATTTTATTCCCATTTTATTTAAAAAAAAATTATAATTCAGAAAAAACAGAAAAAAAAATTATTTTGAAAAAATTTGAAATTTAAAAAAAAATTTTATTTTATTAATATTTTATTTTCCAAAAAAATATTTAAATAAAAAAAGTTTTGAATACAACAAGAAAAATTTATTTTATTTACATTTTATTTTCAAAAAAATATTTAAATAGATAAAATTTAAATTCAAATAAATTTTTGTTTTATATTTCAAATTTAAAAAATTCTTTCTTATTTTATGCACATTTCATTTTCAAAAAACAAATTCAAATTCAAAAAAAAATTTATTTTTTTTACATTTCATTAAAAAAATTTCCAGTTTAAAAAAAAATTTCATTTCATTCACATTTCATTTTCAAAAACCAAATTCAAAATCAAAAAAAAAATTTTATTTTATTCACATTTCATTAAAAAAAAATTTCAAATTTAAATAAAATTTTCATATTTTTATTCACATTTCATTTAAAAAAAATTTGAATTAAAAAAAAAATTTACGTTCATAAGAAAAAAATGGGTCCTTACAAACTTGTCGCTTGCAACCACAATTGTGAGCGCTTAAAACTGTTTTTATTTTATTTTCAAATTTAATTTTTTTTTTGGTTTTCAAAAATCTTTTCATGCAACCAGAAAAATTTTATTTTGTTTATTTTTGTTTTCCATTCACTGTTTATCAGCGATCTTGTTACAATTATTAATTGTTATTGTTATTATTTATTTTTCAATTTAATATCAAAAAAAGTTCCCCTACCGTTAATCCAACTTCCATTGAAACCGCGCAAACGTCCGCTAGCCGTCAACGCTTCATTCAACTCCCACGGCACCTTTTTGTTCGAAGTCGCTTGTACATCACGCAAATGACGCGCTTGGGTTGTATTTATAATTAACACCAACAACAAAGTAAATGCAAATTTTTTCGATATCATTTGAAGTTTTATTGTAAATAACTATTATGTACTTAGGAATTGTGAGTTGAACTTTTGAGCAAATATTTACTCAAACACAACTAAATCACTTAAACCGTAGCTGCCACTTTTTAATTTATTTAAATAATTGTTTTTTTTTTTTTTTTGTAAATCAAACTGGTAATATAAAATTGAAAAAAAAAGTACGCAAATATTTTAAAAATCAATTAATATGCGCGTCAACGACTCATGCACTCCAATAACAATAACAACAACTTTTGCAATTTTTTTCAACTCAAATCCCACCATGCGTTCGCCACACTCCCACTTTACTCAATTCTAGTTCCAATACATCCAACTCAACGCGCACCACACAACCGCCACATTTAAATGCCAACGTCTAACTGAGCTCTAATGGGCTACGAAGGTGCCATAAAAAGATAAGCCACGATCAGCTTGAGAGCGTCAAATGAGTTTAAAAAAAACTGGAGTCAAACTGAATTCAATGCAAGCGACGTAAGTGAGCGATCGTGTTTAGCGCGCAACCGGCAAAGCAAATTTTTGTGTATTCGGGGCGTGTGGACCACATGTGGTGCTCTTTTTGATGGAACGGTAGACCTGACTGACATGACGTCTGATACGATTTTTAATTTATTTATTTATTTATGTTTTGTTGGACATTTGAGTTTGTGATGAACGGCTCGCTGGTTTAAACATTGAACGCCAACTCTGCTGAGGAGCGTAGTTATAATAGACCCAATAAACAATTGCACTCACTTACAGTTAAAAAAGTTTTCATATTTTTATCTTTTTTTTATATTTTTTTTTTCTGCTAAACTTTTTTTTATTTTATTTATTTTATTTTTATTTGTTTGTGTATTATTTTTTTTTATATTTTTTTTTTTTAATTTTATTTTTTATTTTTTTATACTTTATTTTATTTTATTTTATTTTTTTTTTTCATTTTTTATACTTTATTTTATTTTTTATACTTCATTTTATTTTATTTTATTATTTTTTAATTTTTTTTAATTTTATTTATTTTATTTTTATTTTTTTTTGTTTGTGTTTTTTTTTTAATTTTTTTTTTTTTTTTTTTTTTTTTTTTTAATTTAATTAATTTTTTTTTTTGTACTTTATTTTATTTTATTTTATTTTATTTTATATTTGTATATTTGTATTTATTTTATTTTATTTTATTTTATTTTATTTCATTTTATTATATTTTATTTTATTTTATTTTATTTTTTTATTTTATTTTATTTTATTTTATTTTATTTTATTTTATTTTATTTTATTTTATTTTATTTCATTTTAGAATAGTCTTAGAAGGTGCATGCCCTTATTTGGTTCACTGTGTTTCCTAACGTTAATTCGTACTCTCTTTGCCGTTGACGTTGTGAGTATTTTTTACAAGATAATCACACTCTGCTCGTATAATTTTACATGCAGATTTTCATATTATCGCGCTCAGCTGTAATCAAAGGCCAGTGTCGCGTGGGAAACTATAATAAACAATTAGGAGCGGCATTGTTTTTGTTTCTTTCTGCACTTTTCATTACAATTCATTGAACCTTATCAATAGACAGTGGGGCGAAACTATTAAAAGGAATAAAATAAAAATAAAATTTATGAGTTTTTCACCTACGAAGAATTTCAATACCAAAATGGTTGTGTGCTCTAAATAGCCCAGAGCTCACTCTTTCAAACCGAAACATTTAATTAACCCAACTTGATCTTATTTGATTTCTTGTTGTTGTGCATATGTATGCTTAAGGCATGGCCTATGCTGGTTGTCTTTAAAAATCCATTGGATACACTTTGGCGTCTAATATTTGAATGCTTCGTGAGGGCTTGCTGTGATCTCATTCAAATGAGTGATTGATGTGGGTACATTTGTAATTATAAACAAGCCTAGAGTTAGAGGTATACAATTTATATACCCAGCAGTGAAGGCTCAAACTAGGCAGAAACTACGCTAGTCTCAAACTAGATCTTTAGGACTGGAATCAAACTAGTTTCTAAATAAACAAGGAGCATTTCGGGACTTAGGGATTTTTCGGGACCATTTTCGGGACTTAATGGCATCATTTCACAATCATTTTGGGAGTATTTCGGGAGGACCTTTTCGGGATAGTTTTCTCGACCCTTTGGGGATCGTTTCGAGATTTTATCGCTATCGAATTCGGCCTGGTTTTCGGAAACATTTTGGGAATATGCGGGACTTTTTCGTGTATGTTCTTTTGAATTTTTCAAGAACACTACTGGACTTTTTCAGGATCATTTTTAGAATTATTTTCGGTATTTTTTTGGCATCTTTACAGAATCATTTCGGGATTGATTGCGGTTCGTATTAGAATCATTTTTTTATTGCTTTCGGGACTATTTTCATGATCATTTCGACATCAGCTCGTGATGCTTTTTTTTCGACACTTTTTCCGGAACCATTTTTGGTTCTTTTTCCGAATTCTTCATTTGAAAGTGTTTTTGAAACTTTTTTGATACCATTTCGCGGCGTTTTCGGGATAATTTCATGATAATTTCAGGACCGGCAACATAGGCACTACATCCAATCATAAAAATTTCACTCCATTGCATGTTCCAGTTTTGATTACATTCTACCTGTGGAGAAGTTTCCATTTTATTGGTCTCGCTGCAGGGTATTTGTTGTTTGTTTGTTTGTTTGTATACACTATCGAAACTCATATTCACATCATCTTCACGCTTATCTTGAAATTATTTGTCTGAATCTGATTTGAGCGTTTGTTAAACAAATGGTTTCTTCTTTTTTGTTACTGTTGTTGTTGCTTTTAATGTTGTTGCAACAATATTTACGCCTATCACTCTTTTGTACTTTTACTCTACACGTACAGGGTGCATGAGGTATGTGACAACTTATTAGGTTTCTCAGGAAATTTCCTGTGTATGAAACTTTCTATTTCTTGAAGGGTTGAATTTTGTTGGAATAGTTATGGGCTACCTGTGAATCTACTAACAAGCGCCTTTACCAAGTAGGCATCGTTTATTCATAACACAGTACTTCATTGAGGTCTCTGAATAATGGGTCTACATACATAAATGGATGCGATATATACATGTTTATACTATTTAGGGTCCTTACTGATAGAACCTTGGTAAGTACCATGACACATTACTTAAATGAAGTTTTAGTAAAAATTATTAAGAAAATTAATTAGCGAAAATGTTCTTTTAAAAATCATTTAACTTTATTACAATCCTTAATTTGTTTCAATCTGTTGAAGATATCATTTTAGTGGTTTTACAATTAATGAATCTGGTATTATTAACTTGACTTAACAGCTATCTATGTATACATATGTTACGCATATTTTTACTATATAAACTCACATACATATGTATGTAGCTGTGCATGAATTTATCTCACATGTTTGCATAATGCTTTAATACTCTGTCATTAGAGACGCAACTGCTTTCTTAACTCATTTGCTATTTTATTACATTTACTTTCATTGTTCATATATTAGTCTGCCACTTTTCATAACAGCGCATATAGACAAAACATGTCAGATTTGAGTTATGTATTTGATATTACAATAACATGATGCATAAGTAAATTTATTTTTAAATATTAATT
Organism: Sphenella marginata; assembly: GCA_951509765.1. Lineage (NCBI taxonomy): Eukaryota > Metazoa > Arthropoda > Insecta > Diptera > Tephritidae > Sphenella > Sphenella marginata. The sequence goes on along the minus strand of OX608080.1, from coordinate 101,318,369 downwards.
TCTTTACTTTATAGGTAATTGATTACATTCGCTTTATTATAAATTTATAACAGCGTTAATGGCTTTTAGAAGTTTCCCCTCTAACTTTATATACTTTTTATAATTTTCTTTAGATATACTCACATAGAATTGCAGTAAATAAGAAACATACACAAATATATAAACTATAAATTATTTAAATATTAAATACATGCAAACTCTAAATAAACTGGTATCAAAAATGGAGTAAAAATTAAATTTTTGTTCATTACTAAATTGTATAAAAAAAGCATAACGTGGGCATGGACATGAGTATGTGCATACGTACATATAATGTTTATTACAAAATAAAGAAATTGGCAGAATACAACCACCATTTTTCAACAGTAATTCATAATGTATGATGTAGCAAATCGATTGAATACGAAAAATTGTATGCCAAAACTCACAATTGCACAATCCGCTTGGAGGATTGATCCATTATTTTAAAAATTCGTACATTCCTAATTTTTCAATTTTATCAAATTGATTTGAGTTGAAGAATAGTGTTACAGGCCTTTACTCCTCGTTTAAAACTTTTTTCATACCTACACACAGTGGTAATGGAAAGTCATAAAGCGATTTGAAAATATATCTAAAATCTTTAAAATGGCTCCTTTTTAAACCACTTTATGACTTTTCAGTATCAACGTGTACATAACATACTACAAACGAAAAAAAAAAACATACATATCTACTACATATTTACCGCAATTTCAACTTAATCATAAGCTTATATGAATTTTCTTTAAATATTTTTTATAATTTTTCACACTTTTTCGGTGTGTGTTGTTTGTCTTACTCTTTTCGCACTAGCCAGTATTTAAGTTTTACCGCCACCACCATTAAGCTTCCCAAGTATTTGCTCTTGCATTTCCAAACATTTCGGAAAGAAACGTTCAAGCAAATTAACTTTACGCTCTTCCAAATGCATACGTTTACGTGTTATCTCCAATTGTTCGGCAAGCAAAATATTTTTCTTCTTCACCTCATTCAAATACATTGCTTCTAAACTTTCACCACCACCAGCTGTTAATGCATTATTCGCAGGAGCGGCACGTCGACGACGCGGTTGACCAGGTGCACCACGTCCAAGACCCGATGTAGCCGATGATGTTGGCGGTTGCATTGGCGCTACTGTATTATTGTTTGCACTATTGTGATTAGTATTAGCTGCATTAGCCGCATATGCACCATTATAATCTGGATTAGAATTTTGTTGTTGTGTAGTTGATGATGATGATGCTGCCATTGTTGTTGGCGCTGTATAATGATTTTGATTAGGAACGCCAGTTTGATTGGCTACAACATATGTATTAGCAGCAACAACTTGGTCATAATCTATATGTTGTTGGCCATTATTAGTGTTGGCTGTTGTTGTATCTGGTGGCGGTGGCGCCGTTGCTGTCGATGTTGGTGGATACTGCCGGTACTCTTGTTGCAAATGTTGCTGCTGTTGCTGTTGTAACAATTGTTGTGGCGTTTGTAGTGTATGCAATTGTGGTTCCTCATCTTCATCGTCCCCGGTTGGATGCGACGTATCGAAATGATTATTTGCTTGCGCATAATTGCCATAATTTTGATATTCATTCGGATACTCGGCCTTCACCTCATCCATAGGATCACTAAAGAGTTCAGCGGTGGTATTAAAGAGGGAAGTTGAGATGCTGGAGTCGGCCATGTAATCACCCTTATGAAAAAAGAGCAAAAAAACAAGTTAGTAATATATAAACATTCTTAGTGTAGAGCTGGTACCGTTACTACACAATCTACAAAGCGTTATCCTCCTCTTTCTCAATATAAACACTGCTGAGGCGGCATAAGCGAGACGAGCCGAGATAACTTAAATTGTGTTTGTGTAATGACAAAAAAATAGTGATTTGGGCATACATTTTTAACTTTACTAAAGTCACAAGCATTCTAAGCTAAAAAACAAGAAGGATAAGATTTGTTTACTATGAATCATTGAAATTGGATGGGAAGCTTGGAGATGTGTATGAACTCTCAATATATGTACGGGCTATCACTTTTGTCTTAAAAAGGCACCAAAGATACTACAGAATTCCGCTGACTACATTCACGCTTCTCCTCTGGATCCTAATCAGTAAACCCGTCTTATATGTAGTACCTCATATAAGATATTGAAAGCTGTGTGCAGTAGTTCTCAAAATCTATGATCAAACGTGTTAGCATGACAGAAAAGTTTAATTAAAAACCATACTGAAACCTCTAATTCCTGATATTTATAAGATAACTCAAGCTTAAGTAGTACCGTTAATATCATTTTATAGTGAACTTACCTCAACTTTTATATCAATATCTGTTGTGTTTGATGTGCTCAAATCCACTGATGCCGCATTGCCATTATTTTCTACCGCTGATGCTGAATTTGTGGCTGCTTCTTGCGTATTGGAACTTGATGTAATACTAGTGGGCGAAGATTGGCGTGCCGAACGTGGTGATGGTGGCGATGGCGCTTCAACTTCGCTGGCATCAATATCACGATTATTTTCCAAAGCGGATTTCGGTATTGGTTCGGCATCTTTTGGGCGATATTGATTCTTAAGTATTTTATCGATAATATTAAACTTTTTCCAACGAGCACAATTTTTGTCCGCTGCTATTTGTTTTTTCACTTGCCTAGAAATATAAGATACAGAATTTATTAAATATATTAGACTCGCCTTTGCATCATTTTTCTCACCTAAATTTCGCGCGCGTCTGATTAACTTTTGCTTGTATTTCCTCCTGTTTCACTTCGATGTCGAAGCGTTCTTTTAATTCGGTCGCCCATTGCGCAAAGAAAATCGTATTCTTCCCATGCCTTGTTAAACGCCAATTATCACGCCCCCAAATCTCAAAGAACTTTTGTTCCTCTGTTGGTGTCCAGTAGCGGCGTTGTTTCTCTTTCTTAAAATCCGTCTCAGTTTCAGCTTCAATCTCCGCTAGCAATGGATTCATTGTCAACTCATCGTAATCCATTCCAGCATCTTCTTCAGATAGCATCCTAATTGACCGTGATATAACTGCTCGAGTATGTAGAGTAAAACTTTAAGAAGAATTCAATTATCAAATTGCAATTTTTGCAAAATTTTCTGTATAAAATTTTGTGCTTTTTTGCACAACTGTCGGCTATATAGACGCAACGGAGGAGCGCAGCAAAATTTGACATTTGTCAAATGTCAAAAACGAAGTGTTGCATGAAATTGCATAGAAGCTGTGTTTCATAAGCAAAGAACGTTGTGTACAATTTAAAAGATCCATTTTCTGGAGATGATTATGTTTAAAAATGCCTTTTATTAAAAAGAATAACATATAATTAGAAAATATAACATTTAAATAACAAAAAGGAGATCTTTTCTTCAAGTTAGGGCAAATATAAAAAATATTTGTTGAGCTGAATTTTTTATGGACTGGCAAGGCTGCCTTCTTGATCACGTCCGCCATGGTGCTGCCAGGCCAATGTTTAATATGTCTAACAAAATTTATTTGGAACATTTTTTTAAACCAAAAACCATTTACCATAGGGCAACATACCGTAAATGCAGTGCTAAACTAAGCACACTCCCACTCAAAGAAGCGTACCGATACAATAAATAGCAAATATGATAACAATTTTCAAAACTCGAAAAGAAAAATCAGGAACGTAACATGGATGTAAAAGAATTTTTTTTTTTCTTTTCTTTTGATTTTTCGTCGTTACTTCAAATTTATGTTTGTAACAAACCCGGGATTGGGGAAGTGGCTTGAGTTGAAAATGTCACTTAAGATAGTGAATATCTCTGGCAGCACAACATAAATTATGTAACTTTTCTGGCAGCACCATGGGCCACCCTTAAAAATGGCAGCTGCCAGAGCTACCAGACGGTAAATAAAGTTATTAACAACACAGATTAACCTCAGATATATTAAAGTGCAGCAGTAAACAAAAACAGGAAATTATAATGATCCCACTTATAAATGGTTTTTGTCTAAAATTCGCAATTTAGCAAAAAATTTCGATAGCATAGTTTTAGTAGTAGTTAAGTAGTTTAGTAAGCTGATAATTAGGTATAAACTTTGTTAAGAGTATTAGCTCTTCATTGTTTTAGGAATGCATATAAGTACATAATATTTCTTAAGTACTTCCTAACCTTAAAAAGTTCAAGTTTTTTTTTTTTTTTGAGTTCTCTATGCATTTCCAAATTTTTACAGTTAAAATTATCTTCCCACATCCGGAGTTTTTTTCATTTATCTCTCCTTATTTGATTGAGTACCGACTAAAGCATTTCCCGGCGGTGTTATACTCCGTACTCCGGAACGGCAGACCTTTTTCAGATGTCCGGTATGTTCAGGTACTAAAACCTTGAAGTACTAGAACTATTGCCATGTTAACGATTTTCCATGAGCCCGTCCAACCTCCACGCCATGCCGATTCCAAATGTGCACTAAGCTTTAAAAGCCTTCGAATCTGGGTTATCTTTTCTCCTTATAAAAAAGGGGCATACAACTAATTTGACAATCTCTTTGAGTTTGCTACATATGCATGTGTAAACAAATATATTAAAAAAAAAAGAAGTAATTGCAAGAATTATACGCTTTATCTAGCAAAATATCCGAAATTTTAAACGAACCAAGCAATCGAATATATGTATACTGCTCTTACGGTAAAAGCGGCAACACTTATTTTTGAGTAAAAAGCTACAACTCGAAACATAACACTTTTTTCCGAGCGAAAAATGTGGCACTGCTTTGAAATAAGTCTGGCAGCATTTCTTTCAACCACGAGTCACAGCCATACTTTTTATTCACTCATTCTTTATTTTTTGCTCAAATTGGGTATGTTCCAGTACCAATAGGAAATTATTAAAAATCTCAAGTAGGAAGTAAAGAAATGTCATTGATCCAAAAATGTGGTTCCTACGAACTGATTTAAAAACTAACAATAATATGAAAACCTACTAGTTTCATTTTATTTGAAGAATTTATAAAATGCTTTAACATTTAGAAAAATTTTAGGTTATGTTTTTTTTTTTTTATTTAAACTAGGTTTGCTTTTCAATACTTCGACTTTGCTGATTTTTCCACCCACACAAGGTTCCTTTCCCCGCCTTGTAGGAAATATATTTATTCGGTATGCTTAGGTTTTCTTATTATTTATAAGCATGATGCCGGCATTGGGTATGTTCCCGTTTAACTGATTGGTTTCAAAGTTTGAATGCAGCATTTCAAATCGTACATATTCTTTTGGATTTCTTGTAAATGGTCCTTCTTCGTTAAAGAGACAGGAACCTGTTATAAAGAAAAACATAAAACAGAAAAAAATCACTATCTATCATTGTACAGTGTGCGCATACATATGTATGTATATACATATGTACATATGTATGCACATATTTACAAGTACATGCCTTCTACACCACACACCACACCACACAACGCACACACCAACTACACACATTCACACCATATACCACATTCACTCACACACAGATACGCTACACATATACACTTTTTTACCATAATCTCTCATTTGTTGACCGATACGGACGTCTTCTTTTCACTGAGTTCTTGGCGGTTTTCTAATTAATTATTATTTGCATTCAATTAAATTAAATATTATTTAAATAATACGTATAGTGAAATGTGCACAAAATGAGTGCAAAATTTATTAAATGAAATGAAGTCAAAATATATAAAATGGTGTTAAATGAAAAGGGCAAATGTGGATATGGTATACACCCTCTACCTGCACAGCAGCAAGGCAATACATAAAAGTGCGGTGCGCTCAATACACGCGTCTACAACAACAACAACAACAAGAGCGACGAGAAACGTTTTGATAGATAGAAAAATCGACAAAAAAATTATTAAAAAAAAAACAATAAAAGTGCCTGTGTATTTAGCTTTTAGTTGCTAATATATACCACGAACATACTTTTATACCTGCTACAAAATTAAAAAATTATGTGAATTACTTTTATACGATCAACAACAATATGAAAAAGTACAAAATTATTTTATTTATCCCTTTTCAACACATACATACCTACATACATACATTTAATATTTCTATATTGGCAATAACCTATCTGCGCAATGTGTTTGAAGATTCAACAATCATTTAAAGGGAGATATACATACACTCAAGTTCAGTTGTATATTCTGCGCATACGCAAGTTAATGCATGTGTATTAGTAGTATCCAATATGAAGTAGGGAATAATAGAAGATGAAGCAACACGGAGAGAAACCGAAAAAGTAATTTTTCAATACCTGACGTCAGCGGCACGCCGCCATGTTTGGTTTGTTTGGCTGTCAAGTGTGAGTCGTTGAAAGTAAACAAAGCAACGAAAAAAAAAATCAAGGCAATATATTTTTGAAGAACTCCAAAATCACACAACAAGAGACAAATATGCTGACTTTTTCAGCTTCCACTGATTTGCTTAGTTTTTACCCTATTTGACAGCAAAAAAAAAAACGTGTTTGCAGTGTCCAAATGTCGGTTTTGTGTTAAATATAAAAAAACAAAAATTATTTCAAAAAATGCCAAAATTTTTTATTCAAAAAAACTGTTTAATTCATTAAAATTTTTTCCCAATTATCTTTTGTTTTGCTTGTTGAATTCGTGGAAACAATTTATTCACATGCAATTGGCGACAGGGCTGATTACTTTTTTTTGTTTCGCTCTGTCTTGCGCTATCTTGTAGTTTGCGCTCATGTGCCTGCGAGTATCTGTGAGCGCACTCATCCATAGTTCACGTTGTGTGCGTAACAAATACACTCAAGCCATTTTGACGTAACTACAGTGGCGGTAGCAAATAACTTAGGGAGGGGTAAATTCATTTGGAGACCCTGTTTGCTCTTTTGTAGGTTAATTTTGTTAGTGCCGGCAAATTTGTGTTTTCAATATCGGCTATTTTTTGACATATTAGAAATAAAAAGTTGTTTCGGATTTATTTGACAGATCTTCGTACGATTCCGTCAAATAAAGTGCCGGTACATGGCTAGGTTTTTCGGATATTTGGAATAATTTTTTATTAATTAATTAATTTTTTCAAATTCTGACATTTATCGCGGTGAATATGAGTGTCACAATTTACCCTAGACCATGCGGCTAGGTATTATTTCAAATGAATTTATATGCCAATACGTTATTTAACGGTAAAATATAATTATGTATAAGCAAAAAATATCAAATATAATGGCAGAGAAAATACTTGAATTTACAAATCATTAGCAGAATATTTCCTTTCGCTTGTGCTTTTTTCAGATGTCAAAATTTACAACTGTCAAAATTTAACATTTCACTTGGCACACCAAAATGTAAAATATTTTTACACCATAGAATATTTGCTCACCTAGTTTTTCCTCTGAGTAAAATGTTAATGAAATTTTGCGGAAAAGAATAAGGTAGAATGGGAACTGTAAAATGGAGTAGATCATTTTGTCCTACAAAAGTTCGAACCAGAGAAGTTTAACGAACTAACCGACTCTATTTCATTTTGTTAATTCACAAAAGACGACTATGAAACGTGTAAACGAGATAAATCAATTAAAAGATCTAATTTAAACTGTGCTGGCAATACCTTTATAACGGTATTATCATCCTTTCGTTGACGTTAATTAACGAGTATTTTCGGTAATACGTAAATTTTTTAGTGTGTTTGACGCTTTTTAGATCTATCTCCGAAGATTATAAACGTTTAAGCATATCTTGAGTAATATTTAATAGCGATTAGTTCGGCTTCCGGTTTAAGCTTCCGTTATTGAAAAGATTCGTTAGAGCGCAAATGCAATGGCGACGGCAAAACAACGTTTGAAAAATCTGTCTATCACTTTGACAAGCTGTCAAATTGTGAATAAAAATGTAAAAATCTCGATAGCGTTAATCAATACTGGAGGTGTGTATCGCAGGGTGATAGGCAGGACAATCGATAGTTTTTCAACTTTTCGATAGATTACAATTGCCGTTACAAATACAACAAATTGTGATCCGGATATTTGTTGTTGTTGCATTTGCATGTTAAATTTTTATCCGGCCGTGCACAAAAAGTGAAAGATTTTAGGCGGGTTTTTCTTCATTATTCCCAGATAATTTGGAAATATCACTAAAAAGGTGAACCCAGGCAGCACTAAACTTATTTGTTTGCAATGGCTATGAAACGAAACGTTTGTTTCCTTTTAAAAGCAGTAGTGGAATTCACTAACTTATAGCGATTCGATTCGGTTCAATTTTTCCAGATTTTAAATAGCGATTCGGTTGCTTGCACTATCGAATATGCGATTCACTAACTTATCTATAACGATGCGGGCAAAGGACTTCTCATCTCGCTATATAACATACTCTAAGTTCTCAAATGCCATTTTATATCCATATTATTATTATTCCAATTTTAAATAAAAAATTAAAATTATGTGCATTTTATTTAACGACATAGAAAACAACTGCAAAGTATGTGTCGTTTAGTGTGCGAAACAGCTGATTGTGAATAAGCGAAAATCGAGAAAAAATAGTTAGTGAATACCAAATATCGTGATAAATATCGGTATGACAAAATGTCGATTGCGAATGTCGTAGTCGAAGTTAGTGAATTCCACTACAGGGCCCTCACTCTGTAGTTCTATTCGAAAGGCTGTTCTACTCGAAAGCAAAAATCGATTCTAAAACACATCGGCACTCGGTAGTTCGTTAGAATTCACTTTAGAAAATATTCGATAAGGGTGAGCAACACTGTTTCAGAAATGTCAAACTCAAAGAAAAATACGAAAAGAAATCAAAAGCAAAACAAACCAAATTGAAAACATTGCGATTTAAGAAGTTTTAATTTTACAAAATAAAAGGTAATTAGAATATATGTGAAATGCATTCGGTAGTTCTATGGTTGCGCATTATTAGGGATAATTCCAATATACTCAATATCAATGACAAATGGTAAATATATTTGTTCATTTGTAGACCGACTATGCCTAATTTATTTCGAATTATTCCAACTTTAGGTTGAATAAGGACGCAATTTAGCATGTACTAAATGCAATTATCCCCGAGCTAAGTATTCCTCAAAAATCAATAGCGATTCCCCCAATTATTAAGGCCGCCGCTGCACTTAAATTATTAATACTGCACTATAATCTCAAACTGTTGAGGTTTCGTATTTGGTTGTTAAATCTTTCTGCCCTGTAAACGATTTTTTGATGAGAAAAAGAGAAATATTTGATTTTATTCATAGGAAGTTACACTTTTGTTGATTTTCGTTTGCTAAATTATTGTAGAATAGAATTTTCTAACATTCGACTACTTTGACATTTGTTTTCGAGACAGAGAGTGCCAAATTTTCTACAAACGAAAGGGGAAAAATCAAATCCGAAGGGAACAAAATGGAACTCGAACAACGAATGTATTCTAATCGAAAATTCTTTACAGAGTACGAATCGCTCGAAAGCGAATGAAATTTCTTTAGAATAGAACTACAGAGTAAGGGCCCAGGTCTTTGAACGGTGACAGCTCGTTTGATGGAGCATGCGAATAATATAAATAACACAACTAACCAGCGGTCTAGCGGTCAACTCCCAATAAGCTATGAAAGCATGCGATATGTCTAGAGTGTGCTGATCTTTTCCTGATAAGCAGCTTATTCCAATCACAAAAAACCAAGTAGTAGAGGTACATACATATAACGAAAGAAAGTTTAACGGGGAGCGAATATTTGTAATTTGGTTTATGGAAACCGAAAGTCGAAAATTAGACCAATCAGATATTTCCACCCACTGCTTAAAATAATCACCCCTATTGCGAGTGTCAATTTGCAGTAGAATAGAATTTTTCGATCGAGTCGATCGTATTTTATTTTGGCATTGTGTAACTTGATCGTTCAAAAACTGCACGTTTTTAATGTATTTTAAACTTTTTGCCAATTATTTACTTTTTATTAATTTTATTAGCACTTTTCAAATCAAGCGACACGCCAATGACCGCAAAAATGCTGTAGAAATATGATCGATTGAGCATTCACAGTCGCTCGTTGATTGATCGGGTCGACACTCGCAATTGCTCGATGATCCCTAACCGCTTAGTAGTCGATTATCTATTCGTGTTCGACACTCGCAATAGGGGTGAATATAGCCGTCGGTAAATTAATTGTCGGAACGACACGCTGATGTAATTGACACGTAAATCGTTTGTTAAGCTGTCAAATTAAACGCTGAGTTTAGTAACGAATTTTCTTGTAAACATAAAACAAACATAAAAATGTCATACAAATTTTACTGAATAGTATCCGACATCTAAGACTTGCAGGGAGAGAGCGCATTTTGACATTTTATTGGTTGCATTTTTCTTCTGCCGAATTTCACTCAGTAAGGTTTGCAGTGAAAACAGCTGATCGTAATTTAGCAAAACGAAAACTAAAACTTCAAACTTTGAGTAATAACCAATGAAAAAAGTAACAGCTGTTTTTCTGGCAAATATTTACAAATTTGTTTCGGCGGTAGCTGTCTCGAGTTCACAGTTGACCTGGGTAATTCCAAAAACTTTATTTTCCTACTACTTGAAAAACTAGAATTTCTATATTTTATTAAAAGTTTTTATTTTTTTTTATTAAAACGCAGAGCTAACCGTTATTACTGCATTCATACAGAGGCAACTTTTGTTGCTTTTATCAGCAACTCTAGCGAATGGTGGAAGAGAGAGCTACGATGGAAGGGGACGGGTACGGAGTTGCCTGTGCTCGGTCTACACGCTTTGTGTTGCCATTCTTCTCAATACCGTTATGTTGGCTGCAGATTTATTTTGACATTTTTCTTCATACCTTGTTTTACATTCGCATATACACATATTAATTAATGACAAACGGCGTTATTCGGCGCAGTTTTGAAAAATACAATGGAATAAAGTAATAAATATATACATCTTTATTAATATCACAATATTAATTTCAGTTAAATTTTTATATAAAATATTTCTGCTACGCATTACCAAAATTCAAAAGCAAACACAGAATGTCAGAACAAAGCAATCATCAAAATAATCAACCAAAGCAACTCCTGATGTGTGTGAAGAATATCAGCAACATTTGAGCAACACCAAAAGAAAATTGCTGATAAAAGCAACAAAAGTTGCCTCTGTATGAATGCAGTATATATAGCGAGATGAGAAATCGACTACTGAGAATTACAAACTTTAGCATAGTTGTTTTGATTAATTTACAAAATCAGACCATGACGTTCCAATTTTATTGAATTGAAGTGCCGACAGGCATATACCGCCTTCTTTCAAAAATGCACACATCGATCAACTTTAATAGTTTTTAGGGTGTTTTTAATGCAGTACCACTCACGTGTGTGATTGCTAAAACTTTTGCACGGTATTGTGAGGAAAGTCCTTAAACAAACTTCAAGTGGTGGGAAACCTTCCACTTATTGTGGTGAGGCACCCTAATGTGCATACAAATTGTCACACTCATGCCAGAAGCATAAATGTGCAAATGCTCCAGTTTTGAGGTAATGGCATTACATTAACTAACCGTGGGATGTTTTATAATACACCGAAACCCAGAATGCTATGAGTACAAGGAAACCACAATGTTGTACAATGACATCAACATGACGACAGCCCAAAAACCGTGCTTATTTTGCAAATAACAATAAACTTTTAAACATGATTTCTCAACGTTTATATTTTTACACATCCATGTTTCTTGCATGAGGGCGATGATTTGTATTGTATACTTGTATGTATACAAAAAGGAAATCAAATAATAGTAAAAAAGGTATATCGCTTTCTTGCAATTAAAATTCCAATTAGTAGGCTTTCAAATGTATTAACCATCTATTATTACAGCATATTTATCCATGCATGAATTTACATTTTTATTGTGTGTCCATATACTCAATTTAAGGGTTGAGAAACCACCCCTTCAACAAAATTGTCGCATGTCACAAAAGGGTGTAATCCCAGGGGTCGAAATAGACATCGATGACAAGTATTTAGTACCATATAATCATTTCTAATCTCTTTACAAATCTATTTACAATCTTTGTTTATTTATCTTTAGATAGAAAAAAAAAGCTTTTAGGCAAATAATTACAGTAGTTTGGCGACTTAATGAACTGCCAAGTTTTCCATTGAGTTAGACTTACATTGACATTTTTACTGGCATTGTATACGTTGTAAGTAACTCTTATGCAAGATTGTACATGATAGTAATACCGTTGCAGAATAGATGAAAGAGGCAAGTAATTGAGATTAGTAGCGATTAAAATCAAGCTAAGCTACACGTTTGTTATCAGCTCCTAGGAAAATTCCAACCTCACAATATTTATGCGATATATTGTCATCGATTATTTGTGTCATAACCTCTGATTATGTGTTGATCACCATAAAAATTGACAGCGGCAAGTAAACATCTGATTTTCTCTAATAAATTATTTTGAAAATATATTATTTATGTGTTCACAATGAAAATTTTGTGAATTTCTACGCGAAAACCTTTGGAACTACCAATTATATCATGATAACTTAATCAGACGTTCGTGAATATGTTATTTTGAGCCAAGCTATGATTAATGATAAAGTTTATCATAACCAGACATTGTGTAAACCGGCCTTAATATAAAAACACTACATTTTGAGCAAATCAATAAGGGCCGCTTGCATAAATGTCGGCAACCACTAACCGGAGTTTAATTGACGTATTTTGTACTACTAACTGTCAAATGAATCGCCGATATTGACTAGGTATTGAAAAATCGGGCAGTCAAAATTGCAAAAATAAACATACATATACCAAATAAATGTTGCCAAAGGGAATAAACGAAAACCATAATCAGCTGTTTATCGTTTCCAGAAAAAACTGAAATTCAATTGATTGGTAAGGTTATGGTACGAAAAGAGCCTGATATGGCACCAATAATCGATTGCATTATTTCTCATAAGGCTTTTTGAATCCGTTGTTCTATAAGGTTTCCGATAACGCACCAAGTACTTGGCTTTAACGCTAGCTTCAGATAGCAAAGAGTAATTTTAAAATGATAATAGTCAAGTGTTAATATGAAGACGTCACTTCGATAGAAAATTAGACAATTGCAAATGATAGAGCATCATTTGGCGATGCCGTTATTTGGAATTGGAAAGAGTCATTTGAAAATGAGAATAGTCAGTTTTTAACAAGAAATATCAATTGAAAATTAATAGGTACTAACTGTCACTTCATCTCACAGATAGCATTACGATTGCTGTCAATTCAACGGCCAGTTACCGTTTAACGGTGAAATCGGCTTAAAGTGTGGTAAATGATGGTTTCAGTTGCAGCCGATTTCACGAAAGAAATTTAATGGAAAAATTTTTTACTCAGGTTTTGTATAAAATCTGGCATCCAAAAAAATAATTTTTTCACTTAAATTGTTTCGTGAAACTGGCAGAAAAAATCATATTTTAGGAGCAAAAACGAATCTGGAATCTATGTAGGTGTAACAAGCATGCAGATAGAGTACTTCAGCCTGCCAGTTGCTTCACCGTATTGACGTACTGTAACTGCATAGCGCACAAAGCAGCAGTATGGCAGCATTGCTCACTATCGAAGTGTTCGTTAAATCGTCAACCTACTGTACCTAGCATAAATGCGCCTTTGCACCGCCACTGTGCGCTTTTTTTCAATACATATGTATGTCATTTTAAGCAACCGATTACTCGGGTTTTCCCTTTTCATGCACATACATACATGCGTATATGTATGTATGTATAGTATAAGTATATGTATTTAAGTACAACATATATCGGTACTGTAATCAATGATGATTACACATGCGGATATTGCCAATATAGAAGTATTACAAAAAAGTACGTGATAGCAAACAAGGTCGCCCTTTCCCAGGGGGAGTATATGTAGATATGTATATAATATAACATCATTTTTTTATAATCAAAACAGAAAAGAGAAGAAGGACGGCCATCTTGTGATTATGCCTCCTCCAACACAAGAAGAAAATTACACACGAAACATTGTTTACATTTTCAACAACGGTTTTTCGCAACATATTTTGAATATCTAATACACCAACAGTGAACTATTATTAGCGCATACTCATCGTATATGTGGTATGTACATGTTCAAATGAGTTCATTTGGTGTACACACACAAATTGAATGCTTTGATCTAGCCGACAGAACTGCAACAATTTTCTCCACACGGCGCATCAAACGGCAGGAGAACGGAATATAGCAGCAACTGGAAGCCTTATTATCGCAATTTAAAACAGGGAAATTTACAACAAAAAAATACAAAATACAAAATACAAAGAAATACAAAACCGATATTGATGCAGATTAAAAAATTAAAACAGCTGATTTGGTCAATTACGCCAAGCAACAAAGTAACGGTAGTTTCAAGTATTTCACAGTTAGTTTTGTCGACATCGTGAATGTATCACATACATTTATGTATACATACTATCTGCCGGTTTTCGAAGCGTTGTGAACGCCTTATCTACCGATACCTGATTTTGACAAGCAACGTTAAAACGTTAAAACGCTTTAACGGTAAACAACAAAACAACAAACACACAAAAGCCAACAATCAAATCAAATAATTTTGAAAATTTTGAAAATATTTTTGCAATAAAGAAAAAAAAACAACTACACAACAATCATGCCACACAACAGTCATAGTTCACAATCGCGTCATGGTGGTGGTGGTGGTGGTGGTTCATCTAGCGACGATTTGGGTAGCACCGATGAAGTGAAAGTGTTCAAAGATGAAGGTGATCGTGAGGAGGAGAAGATATCATCCGAAAATCTACTTGAAGAGAAATCCAGTTTAATTGATTTGACTGAGAGTGAAGAGAAGGGCGTCAAGTTGCCAACAAGGCCTGAGCTGGATCCAGTTTTTGGTAAACTTGAACCACACACACCAGGCTTTAACATGGGTTATCTGGTATCGCATTATTCATACGCAAATGGCGCTGCTGCTGGTTTACCGGTGACAATGGCAAGCAAAATGGGTTTGCCACCATTTTTCTGTCATAGCGGCGATCCACTTTCAACACCACCGCCTGCACATTGTGGCATACCACCATATCAATTGGATCCCAAAGCAATGGGCTTGACACGCCCCGCTTTATACACGTTTCCCACAACTCAGTATGCCTATCCAATGCTCGGACCGGATATGACACCTTCTTGGCATACACCAAGTGTTTACTCAGCAGCATCTAGTTTTCGAAATCCCTATACCTCCTCATTACCCATTAGCACCACATTATCAAGTGATTTCCCATTTCGCTTCTCACCAAATCTACTACCAACGGTACATACATCACCGCATCATGTGCTCAATCCTCATGCAACTATGGTTACATCAGCCGGCGGCCCATCTAAACAGGAATGTCATCAAGAACCCTCAACAAGTCATGCAAGATATGGCAGAAATATGGATGGTAAAATGTCTGGAGGTAATTCAAAAGGTAACGAATGCAAAGATATTGCAAATGATAAGAAGAAGACACATATTAAAAAACCATTGAATGCCTTTATGCTCTATATGAGGGAGATGCGTGCCAAAGTTGTGGCCGAGTGTACACTTAAGGAGTCGGCAGCCATAAATCAAATATTGGGACGTAGGTGGCATGAATTGAGTCGTGAAGAGCAAAGCAAATATTATGAGAAGGCACGCCAAGAGCGTCAATTACATATGGAATTATATCCGGGTTGGAGTGCACGCGACAATTATGGCTATGTCTCTAAAAAAAAAAAACGCAAAAAAGATCGGTCTCCCGCGGACTCAGGCGGGAATAATCTCAAAAAGTGCCGCGCCCGATTCGGTTTAGACCAACAAAACCAATGGTGCAAACCCTGTCGACGTAAAAAAAAATGCATACGTTATATGGAAGCGTTGAGCGGCGGCGGTGGTAGCGCTAGCAGCAGTGGCACCAAGGAGGATTTGTACCATGAATCGGATGATTTAGATGAACACGGCAGCGACGACGATAATATCGGTAGCCCAGGTAGCTTTGATGATAATAATAAAACGGCAGACGATGACACAGAATCCCTAAATCGGTCATTATCTAGTCCAGGGGGTCTGAGTGCATTGTCTAGCTTACGTAGTCCTTCCACTAGTTTGGCCAGCCCATTAAATTTGCTAACTAGTCCCGCATTACCAGCACAAGTGGGTTTACCATCCTTTGGTCTAAACGAACTGCATCAACATCAGGAAGCATTAAGTCAACAACAACAACAACAACAACAGCAATGGGCGGCACATCAGCAACAATCGTCACTTAAAAGTCAGCAATTATCCAGACCGAGTAATGCTGTCGATACGTCTCACACACATCTCATAGGAATGCAACACCTGCAACAACAACAGCAGCATCAAACACATCAGCAGCAACAACAACATTTACAACACTTTAATCCGCATACGCATCCAGCAGTTACACTCGCCAATAGTAATTTTCTCCAACATGTCAAAGCGTCCAATCCTTTTCCTTACAACAGTGATGGCACGAGATGCATTGATCCAACGAATACCTCATCTTCCGAAGCGTCCGTAGTATCTGCGGCGGCGGCAGCAGCTTTTACGGAAAGCACAATGCTCTCTCTATTAAATCCTAGTCCATCCACAACGAATAACCGTATAGCGCCTCCAACAAGTAGTGGTTCCATAGTGCCAACAACACAAATGCTTACCAATTCCAATAATAATATTGCGACGACGTGCAATTCGAATGCGAGTACAATTAGTACTGATATCATCACGACGACATCAAACATCACAACCACCCTAAATAATAGTAGCAGCAGTACACCAAATGGTTGCGTTGCATACACCCACGCTAACCTAAACAATACAAAAACGCTTAGTAGTGGCAATACTGAAATCAATACGGCATCTACGCAGTACGCACTGTCAGCGTCAGGCGCGAAAACGCCTGTTGAAAATTTTGACAAGTCCTTAACAACCCCAACACATCGCAATCCCATTGGCGCAAATCCACATGACATTAACAACCCCCTCAGCATCAATCAGCTTACAAAATGTGGCGAAAATACAAACAGTAGCAGTAGCAATAGCAGGAACAACAACAACAACAACAACAACAACAGTAGTCGTAGTAGCATCAATAGACATAATCAAACGCAAAATATTATGGATACGAATAGTCTTAATGCGTTAGCACAGCAATATAAGAATAAAAGCCAACAACAAAAGCAACACCAGTTGACAGCGCCCATTTTGTTGCCGCAAGCAGGTATACAGCAATATCAACAACAATTGCAAACGCAACAGCAGCAACAACAGCAACAACAACAGCAAAACACCCTCCCACGCCATCATCACCCGCATGCGCATTCACCGCTATTTCACCAACATTTTCAACAATTTAGCCATCACTTGGCATCTGTGGCGGCAGCAGCAGGCGTACACTTGCCAAATATATTGAATGCAGCAGCAGTTGTAGGTACCACAAATAATACGTTACGCCGTAGTGAGAGTAATGATGACTCCAATGAAGAAAAATTAACAAAAGCCGCCTGTAGTGAGACCATACTTGCTGCTAGCCCTTTAACGGCAACAACAACCATTACAACGGCAACGTCAACGCCAACGTCAACAGCAGCGTTAACGACACCAACAACTTCAGAAACTGCAGGCGGCAACGAGGGTACAACGATTGTTGGTATTGGTAATAATAATTTGGTGATGGCGGCGGGTAACGCGCCGGAGACAACACAAACGTCCAAAAGCGAAAGTTCTAGTAACATTCGTAACAATAAGAGTGGTGGTGGTACAACTAATGGTGAAAGTGATGCGAATAGCATTACAGTAACGAGATAGCAAACGGTTGTTCTACCAGGTGATATCAACACTGTACTGTTAGAGAGAAAAACACTCATCCAAAAAAACACTGGCACAACAAGGACAACAATCAGGTTGCTCATTATATTTCTTGTTAATATTTAACAGCCACCCTAAACAAGAGCGACAGCTTGCAACAAACTTTCAAACACACAAATTAACTAAAAGCCAAGGCTCATGTCGTGTGCGAATTCTTGTTTGAGAGCTAGTGATCATTTGCCACACTATTTCGTAACGCATAGACTGAAAACTGTACAGTTCAAATCTTATAGCGCTCCCATAATTTTTGTCGGCACAATGTGCACTAAGCCAAGCCGTTTGGCACAGTCAGTGGGCGCTTAAAGTGGGCCATATTTTCACATTATAAGTCTTAAAATATTTAATCAGCGGTTCTAGCTCTTTGCAGGAATTCACTCACGACTGAACGTGTCAGCTTGCGCTCTTCACTTGCATAAAATTCTCAGCTACATGTTTAATAGATCCAATTTTTTGTCACAGCGCCGCATCACATTGGCCAGCCCACGCTTGCTTTCAATAGACGTGGTTGCAATCTAGAGGACTTCCTCTCCTTTCTTTTTTAGTTTGAACTCCGAATTGCTGTTAAGCAAATTGGACCAAAGTGATGATGCGTCGAGGCCGGAGCAATTTCCATATGCCACAGTCTAGTACAATGCATTGGAACTATTTTCTTTTTTTAAATAGCATACCTAACCTCGCTTTTATCGGCTAAATTTGAATAGCTGTCACTTTCTTCGGCTTTAGAAATAACCCCGCTCTATTCAACCAACAAATTGCGTGGCATTAGCAAGTTTTTACTGTGGGAATTCCACTCCGTAAAAGTTGCCAGTAAATAGCAGCTGATCGTGACAGCACAAATTTAAAAATTTCAACTTTTAACCAATCACAATCAGGGACCCCCAATAACGATTAATTTTGTATTTTTAACGTCAAAACTCAAAGGCTTCCTCCTTTCGTAGAACAGTTTCAAGTACATGAATGAACATGTCTCTTCATGCTTAACCGAAATCTACAATGATTGAAAAAAGTTTGAGTGAATCATATATAAATTACAACTTAATCATTACTTTTGAGTTTCATTTTTTTGGTCAAACATAAAACTTATTCCCTGAGTTTTATTATTTTGAGAGGAAATAAAACTTACCCTTGAGTTATATATTTTTGCTCAACAGTAAGCGTTATTCTTTGAGTGATATTTTATCGTTCAAGGATAAAAATTAAGTTCCGAGTTTTAAGTTTTTTTCGCGGATCAAAAAACTCAAAAGGTCGCTGCGCCTTTAAGGAAAGTTGTTGGTCATAAATATTGGTTGGTATAATCTCGTCAACATATGTACTCAATTATTTAAACATAGTTTTAGCCACATACATATACTTGCCATAAAGGCGAAGCGGCCTTTTGAGTTTTTTGATATATGAAAAAACTTAAAACTCGGAACTTAATTTTTATCCTTGAACGATAAAATATCACTCAAAGAACAACGCTTACTGCCGAGCAAAAATATAAAACTCAAGGGTAAGTTTTATTTCCTCTCAAAAAAATAAAACTCAAAAAGTGATCATTACGCTTAATCAAAAAAATAAAACTTGAACGTAACGATTATTGTTGATTTTTATTGAAAAAAATCAGAAAGTAATGATCAAATGTCGAGTTCTATAATTAAACTTATAACAGTTACGGTCCCTGATCACAATGGCAACAGCTGTTTTTGCTGCAAGTTTTTACTGACTCCTGTTCGGTTGAAAATTTGCTTTTTGCATTTCGAGAGAGTTTTACGTTATTCTCACTTTACTTGCACCTTTTCCAAGTTTTGTACCCGAACAAATCTATTATAATGCCGTTGTCAGATAGAACATTTGCTATACGTCAAACTTCAGCTTTGACACTTACGAGTAAATATAGCATTTTGTATGAAAGTTGCCACAGAGAATGATTTTACTTCGGTTCAAATTTTGGCCCAATTTGACGTTTAGTGAATTTCAGCAATCTTAAAAACCTAAAACGCGTTTCAAAGTAGGGTTTTATTTCCTAACGTTTCCATCAATATAAAAATTCAAATTCATCAAATCTGCGAAAACAGCAGTAAAAAGCATAGAAAGTGGTTGAGAATCTTACGCACGTGAAGAGCAGAAATTTGGTGTTTGTAGTTGTTTGCCATACACGAAGAATTCACAGGATTATAGGGTTTTTTTTTTGAGATGTAGTATAGAAAGTTTCAAAAGAAGGTCCAAGTATTTCATTATTTTATTTCGCATAACATTTTTGATTTAAGTAATAATTTTTAATTTAATTTTAACTTAATTATAGAACTTACGAGAGAACAACATGTAAATTCATGCATATATGATAAAATGTAATTGATCGTGATTGAGTCTGGTGGACTACGGAAATAGCTACGGGTTATTTTCATATACATACAACGATTAGAATATTGTAGCGTAAAGAATCACATGAGGTATGATTTTTGAACATTTCATAAATACCCAATTTCCTACATCATATCACCTACACACACACACACACTTTCCATCATGCTCAACACTAATAAGTCTTCCAAGTCATCCATTTACATGTTTGATTTTAATTTTTTTTTTATAATTACATACTCGTATTTATTTTCATTGCTCGTTTTTTAAATTTACTTAATTAAGTACTTGCTTGTTGTCTTTTTCGTACTAGTCCAATTTTTGCAGAATTTATAAGACTTAATATGAAAAGCATTTTCCTATTGTCATTGTTAAAATAAAAAATAAAAAAAAATTGTTATTTGTTTCTGTTGCTTAACCTGACGCGCGTCGCATTGTCGCTCTTGTTTAGGTACATATGTAGTACAACAGTTGAGAGCCTTAACGCTGGGCGTAATGAAAACTTAATGCGCTCAACGCTCTTATCATAGGATTGTCTGTAATAGTTATGCATAGACAAGTGTTGCCAACGATGCCTTTTTCGTCCTTTTTGACGATATTTTCATTCCAATGACGATTAGACGATTTTATATACTGAAAAATGACGATTTAAGCTCATGTGTCAACATAAATATATATACAAAAACAACATATTCATATATACATATATATATATGCATTTTAAGCTATCTTTTTTAAGATTTAAAAAATAGTAAGTAAGAAATGAAAAAAATATTTCCATGTTAGGAAACAATTATTATAATATAATACGAGACCATGATCTTCTTTATTTTGAAATACATAATTAGTGTAATTAAAATTAAGTTTTATGGAACCGCAATAAATTGCCGGGAAGTTGCCATTTCTCTTTGCTCATTGTTTTTTTTTTTTTTGAATCACTTTACAAATTTAAACTATAGAAATACTGCTCAAGCTATTAACAAGCGAGTTCAGAGAACTTACAAATTTAGAACTTAAATGAAAACAAACAAAATTTTGTATAACAGTGACAGTTTCTAATAAATACTTTTTGGGATGCCAATATAAAAAAATAACAGTATAAGCCCACTCATTTTGGCCAAAAGGAGTTAACCGGGGAATGAGAGATAAGAAGCTGGTACTTTAAAAAGACTTGAAAGAACTAACAGTGCGAAAAAAATTTTAAAAATATTTTAATAATGTCAATTACAACTTAAATAACAAAGTTAAACAGCTGATCGATTGACATAACTACACGTATATTTATCAGAAAAAATTCTCCGCACTAGAACTGTTAACTTCTGACAGCAAGAGAATCTTAGTGCAACTTTTGCACGCTCTCAATTCTCAGATACGGAATATATTTCACGTAAAATCTCCGTTGTCGTACAGAAACGCAAGTTCAACAATTTTAAACAGTTTGTTGTATTCCTGTTAAATTTTCCAAAATTTTCTATACAAGTACCCAGCTTTATATTTCTCAATCCTTTGTGCTACCCTACTGACTGGACTAATCTTTAGAAATGCTTTTTCTAGTCTAAGTATATAAGAAAATTCACTACAATATTTTTTTCCGAAATCACATACTTAATTTAACTGAAAAACAAAAAATGTTTGCAAAAATCTAGTTGGCTCGAGATTATTTAAAATTAAATAAATTTTCGTGCCATAATATCGAGATCCAAATCAAGTTTTTTTAAGAAAAGTAACTCCCATAGAAACACACATATGTAAGACTTTGATACAAATAACTTAAAACATAATGACCACTTTATATGCAATATATAATATAATCTTCATTTTTGTTGTTTTTTTCAAATATTTCTTTAAATAAAAAAAAATTTATGGAAAATGTTTACATTTTTAAATACGAGCTTAAAATAGAAATTTACGAATTTATGACGTTTTTCAAAAATTAAAATATAAAGAAAATAATAATACATAGATATTTACAATAGATCGATACATTTGAGGCGAAAGTATTTATTTTCAAGTGTTCAAGCAAAATGTTAAAAAATTGTTCACATGAAACTGCAAATTGTAATGAATTTGATATCAAAAAATCAGGCACGAGTATGCGAATGAAAGAAAGGAAGTTTTGCACTCTAACTTTTATTAGGAAAATCACATTAGAATTTTATTGGCGAAACAAAAATATTTCCCCGATTTGATTATAAGTTCCTATTTTGTTCGAGAACGCATGTAGATTCGATAAAGGACTAGTTATCTAGTCTCCGTTGAATAGTAATGTAATATGTAATTTCAGTATTAGTTAGCAATAGAATATAAAGTTTGTTGTCAAAATTGTGTGGAGTGCAATAAGGATCAGAATTTCATTGTAATCTGATATTCATACTCCTCACTAAGTTAGGAATAAAAAGTTATCAATTTTTAGACCGATGATAAATAGGGCATCTTGCTAGAAAAGCCATTACATCAAAGTTATAGGAGAGAACAAATTTTATGCCCATTAAAATACCGAGAAATCATCAGGGCTTTTACTTTTCGTTGCAAACGGAAACATTTTTGATATGAAAATATTCTTATTTCTCCATTTGAAAATATTCTGGATTCCGCCGTGAACTCCATCCATATTTGCCAACTGAAATCCAACATCACATTTTACTTAGATATTTTTTTGGTTAGGCGCTGCATTACTTATTAAAACACAATGCGCAATATACTTAATATATATAATCTAATATTATAAATACTACCTTTTGTTACACAAATATATATCTTTTTATTTCTTTCCTTTATTTTTAATGTTTTGGCAAACATTTCAACATTTTTTAGTGCGCTCACTCACTTTGATTAATTTTTCATGTGTGATATGACAGATAATACGAGTGCTGCCATGTGTAAAAATTGCAGGTGCACTTTCAAAATGAACTCCAATGATTTTCATGCTTATATCAAACTTTAGTAAAAAATGTAGAAATATGTTGAGAATAACTTGAAAATATAGAGATTTCTCAAACATCGAAAAAGTGGCATAGGCAAAAAATATTAAATGTAGCACTGGTACTTTCAAATTCATGAAAGGTCTAAGGTTGTACATAAAGGAAAGTGTTTTTTATTATTAAATTCTTTGCTTGAACGCGTAAAATTGCTTTGCTTGAGTATTTGAAAAATGATAATTTTCGGCGCAAATGTATCAGTCTAATATACAAACATACAAATACATATACATATGTACTTTAAAGGCAGATTCAGCATTCTTGTACGGTAAAACTTTTTATTTTGGGGTGGTACCAATTTTAGCTATTGTTGAATTCCCTACTTAAAAATCTGTGAACGAATATCAACAAAAATCGGTAATCAGCGAAATAACGGCTAAATGCCAGAAGTGACTGGCAACTTAATGATGCCTGCTTTTAGGCGCATGTAATTTGAGTACATAGATTTATAGATGAAACTTAGCAATAACTACAATTGGAACTACGAATAATAAATTATCAAAACCACATTAATATGAACAAAGAAAATGCTTATTTTTTTGTTAAGCTCTAAGAGCCAAAAACATTACGCATGTATCCGTATAGGAATGCTGTTTTCGCCTTAAGTGTTCAATTAGTCTAGATAAAATTAATGAAAGAAACAAAAAAATAAATAACATAATATTTTGGCCAATATTTTATATGTATGTGAAACTGTGTTAGTGATTAATCAAATTCAAATTCTCCTGAGAAAAACTTACAAATCTGTAGATTCTAGATTCTTAAGTTTCGGCCATATGTAAATTAAGAACGTTGGCAGATACAGTCTGACCAAAATTTTCGTTCTTTGCAATCTTTAGTAATAAATACAAGCAAAAATCATATTTCCAGTTGTTTTATTTCAAATGAATGTAATGCGTTATAAATTTTGTTACGGGGTAAGTTAAGTAAGTGTATTACGTACTGTAAAGGTTTGATTACGCAATGCACTTTGATTCTTTAAGGCCTGATTACGCAAACCGTAATTTCTGAAATTAGAGAAGTGAGGTTAAGATTTATTAAAGTAAGACTCTAAAGTTTCTAGATAAAATTTTGTTTCATTTTTTTTTAAATAGCATTAAAATTTAAATATAGAACTTAAGCCGAAAATATGTTGGATTGAAAAAAATTTCCACAAAATTAGCAAAAATTCAAAAATAATAAATATGCCGAATTTTTTTTCGTAAGCTCTTAGGCGACTTATGAATAGAATAAAAAAATTAAACACTTAGAATTTTTTTAAAATTAAGGGTCAATTATTATATACCTAATGTTTAAAAATATGATTTGCGCTAGGAATAATTAGTGATTAAATCTTAAAGTGAGGCTGTGAGGCTTAATAGTGCAGGAGAAAGTCCGATAGCCGTTGCCGACGGCAAGTAGTAAAGAAGATTAATTGAAAGTAATACGAGCTTTAGGTAGTTCAATTTATGGAAAAACATCTTAAGAGCTGATTATAACCTTTTGAGGGAATGAGTAAGGATTTTCGTTCTCGGGTAGTTGGACCATGCGGGAGGAGTCGAGAAATGCAAACATTTTTGGAGCTTCCTAAGTACAAGCAAAGGACATCAGATATCACAACTAGGAAACATCAGATATCACAACTAGGAAACATCAGATATCACTACTTTAATGCACTCACCCAAAATCATCTTACAAGCGGCCCTAAATTTGAACTCAAGTAGCAGCGGCCATTTTATAGCCGAAAATTTATTATATATTTGAATGGTTGCTCATTGCGCAGGTCCGTTGCCCCCCTCCCAAAATTCAACAGTTAGTTATATACATATGTACATACGAGTATGTACATGGTTCGTTATGTGGCAAAGAGGCTGTAATGAAGCAAATGAAGCATAAACTGTATGGAGGGTATGTAAGTATTTGCTAACAAGATTAAAAACAACCCACTGGCAACTATTTCTTCCTTTTTAGATTTCAACAACGCGAAAAGCACACATACATTGAAATACAAGAAATGGAGTACAATGGTGGGGGGGGACTCTCATTACACAAATATGTACCAAAAAAATGTCTATGCAGCAATTTTACAACAACGTACTTTAAAATTAAATGCGTGGGCGCAGCCATTGAAAGATTATTTTTGCTGAAAAAATAAAAAACGTTAAGAAACAGAAAAAAGATGCTCCGGGGCTCCCTTGCGATACTGCCCGGTTGTCGTGATAGCGATTTTGTATGACCAGTGGAACCTTCTAGGTCATGTCATCCCCCTTCGGAAAATAAAGAGAAGATGGGTAATGTGGGGTGGAAGGTTTCATATCCGGAGATCAACCATGAAGTTGCACCTCATTACCTTTGTGCATATGAGTCGCCTCTTACGGCCGGTATGCCTACATCGGGCATATTCTAACCCCCTTATCCTTCCGAGTAATGGTTTTCCACTACGTCAGGGTCTGCATAAACCTCACACGGCCCCAAAGCGTAATTGTCCATAAATCATCCGAAGAATATTTCTCTCAAAACTCGTTCAAGCTTCTACACCTTGCAGCAGCTAAGTTCTCCATCTTTTATCCTCTAGTATCGAAGCTTATTTAGCTCCAAACGGGTTCGTAGAAATGCCGGTGGTCTTCTGGATTAAATTTGATACATACGCAATACCTCAGCGCCCACTGCTTTATTGGGTTTCAATCGTGTTAGGGAGTCTGGGCGCTGGAAGGATACTCAGCAGGCGCACAGTAGCATTCTTAACAGCCTTCCAACTGGCACTATAGTAAATACCAGGACCGACTTCTATCCTCACAAGCTGGGAGCAGGATCGCAGTTGACAGCGGCATCCAAATATACACCGACGGGTTCAAGATGGATTCGGGTGTGGGAGCCGGTGTACTCTCTGAGTTCCTAGATTGCTGTATCATTCAGACTCCCATCGCATTGGAGTGTCTTTCAAGCAGATGTTCTTGCGATCTTACAGGCCGGCAGATTACTCAAGGAATATCAAGATCCATCTGGCCAGACTGTAGTAAAAAGAGGACGAGAAGTCTTCTAAGCAGGTAAAGAGTTAACACTCACAAACTCATAGCAGTCTTCACAGGTCACTGGGCGATTGGCACGCATGTGGAAAGGATGAGAATATCATACCATGATCACTGCAGAAGCTGCGAAGACATTGATGCCAAAGAGAACACTGAGCAGCACTGCTAACAACAACAACAACAACAGACCTTTGAGCATTTTCTGTGGAAATGCGCGGCTCTAACCGGAAATCCTTTGGGAGCCCCTTTTTGGGGAACTTGGATCGTATATCCGCGATAAGGATTCCAAACATCCTCGAGTTTATCAAGAACTCTGGTTGGTTGTAACAGATATCCATACTAAGTAAGTAGGTTTTAACGAGTTTTGTATGGCATCAAGCTACTTGGGCGACCTGGGTCGCAGCCATTCTATCCACTTATCTACTTCCTGTTAAAGTCTAAGCTCTTACCTGGCTACAAGAGTTCATATATCTATATTAATCATATTAGGCTGGTGCAAACTCTGACGTTGACGTATTGCGAGTAATTCATTGAGTAGGCACATCCCTGACGCTGAACCTGTGTCATTACGAAGTGCTCCATTTGATTTCATCAAGAAGACTGCCGGTAGGCCATCAACAACATCCATCTTTAAAGTACTTTGTCAGCTCCGATCCGCTTAATATTATATTTTAGAGAGGATCCCACTAACGTCAATTTCATTTTGGTCCAACTGTTTTGAAACGGCCAGCTTTCTAGGACCTCATCTTCTTATGCGCTCTGAGCTCGCTAAGTGTAACCATAGGACTGATGCCTTCCTCTGCAGAAGACAAGACCACACAGTCGTTATTTATCTTCCACAGCTAAAGTGTTATTGAGACCGGCTGGTCTTCTTCGGCTGCTTGTCATTCAACTAGCCTCTTTCAGACAGGTAGACATTTTTGGTGTTTGTTTTAGCAATGCTTCACCCTACCTGATCGTAACTTTTCATACCCAGCATTGTTATCAGAATCTTCTGACGGGAGTCCCAGGAGCCTTGCGGCTTCATAGCGTTGGGCCAAAGTGAGATTGGTGCTCTAGGTATGGTGGGGTTCAGTCTGTATAGGTAAGAGTTTAACCTATTACCATATCCAGATCGAAGTTGTGCTAGCATGACTCTAGTCTACCTCGGAAGGACACGTATGCAGATATACGAGATTCACAGGCTGAGATCTGAGGGATCTATCTACCGACTTGGTGTGGAGGTCATTTAGAGCACGCCTATGGTTACACAGATCAAATGGCAGGCAGATGTGGTGCCGAGTCTCAGCGTAGTGCTTTCGGAAATGTTTTATTATGGCTCGCTGGCTGAATGCAGCATGAATGTCCACAAATTACTGTACATCTGCACTAGGTGTAAGAGAGCATTCAAAGCAACTCTGGCACGTCGAGTGTTAAATTTTTAGTATGGCAACTCTCAATTGTTGTCATTGGCATTTCGTTGTTTATTTCTGCATTTTACGGGAAAAAATACATTTTTGAGCCAGAATAAGCAGAAAAAATTAAATATTTGTCAGAAATTAAACAAAAAAGCCTATCCAACTTAACACAATGGGAAATAACTCCGACAATGAAACAGTTGATGAAAATCAGCCACCGGCGGGCGGCGAATCACCGCCAACTGGGACGCGTGAGGATGATGAAGCAGCTGTGGTACCAAAACATTTGCGAAACCGATATTGGAATAGTTTTGAGGAAATGCGTCTTGTAGAGCTATGGCGTTTGTACAGCGATGAAGTGACGACATTAAAAAAGAATATACCCGTATTTCGTAACATTGCAGAAGGCATGCGGGAGTATGGATTCCTAATGAATTCGCAAGAAGTGCGACGTAAAATAAACAATATAAAAAATAAATACATGTAAGTAGTAACCACACGCACCTTATTCCAAGCAATAATCAATAAAATATTTAATTTTATAGCGCTGAGCGACGCCGCATTGACACGGCTGATGATAAAACAAGCAATTGGCGACTATATCCATTGGTGCATTGTTTATTAGCGCCGCGACAAAAAAATCAGTTACTATTACATCAGAAATTGGTAAAAAGACTGTTAGTTAAGGAATTAGTAGTCAGTATTTTAACTAATTGTAATTGTATTGTAACTCAACAGATTATAGATCAATTATTTGCCAAAATACCTGTCGAAATGTTGAATAAAGAATTACCTGCAGAGGATATCGAGCAAAACAAACCAATCGCAACACCAGTGCAGCCAGTTTTAATAACAACAAAATCCGGTGACTCTGTAACAAACACGTCGTATACACGCCAGCAATCACGATTTCAACCTTATCTTAAAGGCTTAACACATGAATCGAGTATTTTGCTGCGTCATAATTTCACCAAAGAGCGACTTACACAAATTATAATAGATAATAGCATATTGTCAAGCCAAAATGATGCTGCTTTGAATCAGCTTAAATCTGAAGAGCGTTCTTATCGTGCGTTCGAAAATTTTGTCATGAATTGGCAAAAGAAACACGAAAACTTGTTGGAACGTTTAGAAGGTGATCCCGCATAGCTAGCAGCGGCAATTTATCAATGGAATGCGTTTATTACTTTATTAGTTGAAGAAATCTCTGTAATTGATTAGAATTTAGTTTTTTTTTTTAAATACATACAATTGTTAAATCAATTTAAATCGTACAATGAAGTCGAATAACGCAACATGGAAACTTCAAGGGACGCTCTCCAAAATCTTTGCGAGGTGGATTGCGATTTCAACATTTACGAAAGCATCTGCGATTTGAGAGCATTCTTGTCAAATTGTTTTTTTTATTGCTAAACATATAGCAAGAGCAAAGCTGGAGAAATAATGCACTATGAATTATGTATGCTACTTTTAAATTCCTTTCAACTTGTTCTATTTTGTTTCTACGATTTGTGCTGGAATGGCCGATATAAGCTTTATGCTATTGAATGTATTTAGTGATTTATTTAATTTTTCAATTACTGTTTAAAAATGCCATATGTGAATTATATAGTTTGCCTTTTTTGTACTACTAATTTCTTTATATTTAAGAAATTTTTATTGTAACAACACTTCACCGTGCTCATTGATGAGAATTAAATAATAACTATGTAACACCCAGTATGTGGATCGGTTATGGAAAGTGTTTCATCTTTTTTAATGCCATGACACGTTCCATAATTAAACTCACTTATTCTTTCTATACAAAACAAATGTTACGCCACGACCAATTTTAATATAAACATTGTTTCTTTCTACTGACAAAAACAAGCTTACTTTTTATTACAACTCATAGTCCATAGTTTTAGACCCACAATATTATGTTTGCTTATCCCACAACTTTGTATTTCCAAAATTATAAAAACAAATTGTTTGAAACTGTCTGTATAATTTTTATTTTTTATATTTTTGCATAATCATTTAACTAAATTTTTTCCGTTTTTTTTTTTTTGCGTCATCTTTTTTTTTTAATGTATTACATATCAAATAATTATCTGAATAGTTATTTTAGTTTCGATTATTAAGCAAATAAGCATATCCATCCCTAACCGACAGAAACAGCTAAGCGCCAACCATACAATATTGAGCTAAAAGCAAAACTGAAAACCCAATTTTGGCGGCTAGGTATTTTTATGTATATATATAATTAGAATTAAACATAAGGCGTAGTGAATATATTTATGTAATAGTCAAAAAAAAAATCGGTAAAAATATTTAAATTCTTAAATATGTTATTTTTATGTGAAACGAATTGACTTCTCTTCTGGTTATTATTAGATAAGGCAAACCAGTGAAAGCACTTAAACTTAATTACCTTTGCATAGTTACACTTAAAACAAAACACATACCTATTACTATTGTACAAATAGAGAAAAGTGATTGCCAATAACTAAAGAAAGAAATATTATTGATATATGTACTATTGTTTGCTATTCTCTTTGCTTAAATTATACTTTTTTTTGTGTTTACCAGAAGCACTCCCGAGTGTTTAGTAACATGGTTTTTACGTTACAAATATTTCTAATAGTGTACGAGACATATTCTTTTGACGAGTTATATATATTAAATACCACGTAATGCTTGCTACATCTACATAAATTTCCCTTATTTAAATGCCACATATGTATGTTTGTTTATATATTCAAATGCCCATATAT
Organism: Sphenella marginata; assembly: GCA_951509765.1. Taxonomy (NCBI): domain Eukaryota; kingdom Metazoa; phylum Arthropoda; class Insecta; order Diptera; family Tephritidae; genus Sphenella; species Sphenella marginata. Next base: position 101,287,994 of record OX608080.1, on the reverse strand, counting down.
GAGCAAAATACAAAAGCGCCGAAAAGCACAATAATAATAAGTAGTATTGCCACCCAAGCAGGTATTGTACCTATAATGAAAGGTGAAAGAAAAATCAATAAATATTACGCTGCTAGAATATTTAGCAATAATAACTTACGCCTTTGCTGCAGACTATGTATGCAAACTTTATTGTCTACAGATATAGAGAGCACCGCCGCTTCGGTATCGCTTGATATTGGCGGTCCCTCTTCATTTGTAATGGGCAAGAATTGTAAGCCCGTCACGAACATTGAGTGAGCATTTGGAATGTGTAGAACACGCTGGAATTAATATATAAAAATAGTAACTTTTTAATAACGCAAGACAATTTCTATACATATTTGATGTATTCCTTACCTGCAAACTGAAGGCAATATAAATCGAAACGCTACCAGAAAACATAGTACCTATCGCCACAAAACGTCCATCATCACGCACAGCCAAAGAAGCTAAACTCTCATCGATCTGTGCTGACTGACGTAGTTGACCACTAACGCAATCCCATTGTTGTAGGAAACCACGTTGTTTACCCACTTTCCCTAAGGGATTGGTAATTGTGAATAAACGATATTTATCACGTTGCGCTTCAATAGTGCCATAACGACAACGTTTATATAGATATTTTGCACCCTCAGGTATTGACCATTTCAGTTGATGATGTTCTTTCATGCTAGTCAAATCCCATACCAAACCTTGTCCATCTTTTGAAATTGTAACCACATACTTGGAGTCGGGACTAAAATCCATATCATCAATTTCTTTAGTGTGTGAACTGTAAAAGCGCAACAGAATTATGTTCTCAGTTATTGTTAACAAATATTTTAGAGAAAAATTCAAAACTTACGCTATATCGCTACGCTGCACCATTTGCGGAAATGTCCAAACACGTAAATGTCCATCTGTACCGCCTGTAGCCATTAAACGTCCATTTGGACTAATACGCACTACCCGTTGTAAGGGCTCAGATGTGAGAAAATCTGTTTGCACAGAATCACCTGCTTTGATGTCAAAGCGTATACGTTTTAAATTGGCATTTTGATCTTCAGTCTTTTTAGACGCCCCTCCCGCATGACCATTTGGTAAATCTTGCACGCCAGATCCTTGTGGAATACGTCTACGCACACCATTTTCATTTACATGTTCTGCTGCTGCTGCTGGCGCGGGATTGCCACCTTTCGCTCGTTTATCTTCTGCGCCCGCTGCTGTCTCCTCTTGTCCCTCATAAACAATACGTGGATTAACAAAGTATAATTGACAATGTGACTCTTGTCCAGCGCATAAATATGAACGTCTGCCATCGTTGCGCACTGCAAAATTCATGACCACATTTGCACCAGTTTCATGGCGCACCACCTCCTCCGCACAGAAATGTGTGCCATTGTGATAGATTTCGTATATTTCCTATGACAAAAAGGTGGAGAAAAATGTTATGTTACACAATTTCTAAAATTATGTGCTACTTACGAATCCATTTGCCACGCCTGTCTTAGCTGATCCACCACCTCCTGCTACTAATACATGACGGCTGGTTAGCATTTCAACTGCATAAAGTGGAAAATTTACACGCGCTAACAAACCATCGCTGGGTCGGCGTGTTGGTGCCATTCTCTTTGTCTTGGCTAATGGGGAATCGATGAACTGGTGCAGTATTTCTTCTGCTGCTAATTAGACTATTTGCTTAGCTGCTGTTTGTGCTTCAGTTGTTCTTAACCTACTCTTTTTGAGATCGTTGTGTCGTGTACTCTTTTGTTGTATAAATGTTTGTTGTTGTTTGCCTTGTCCCACTTCAGCGGCCTATCGTGAATGGTTGACTTTCGTTCTTGCACTTGAAATCGAGATTCTTTCTATTCATTGAATGCTTTAACTTTCTTCAATTATTTTTTAGCAAAAGTTTAAATGTACCGTTGTTACGCTTTACTTATTGATTTATTTTCTATTTAATTAATAATTCACTTAATTTATTAAGTTTTCGCTCAGCTGTGAAAGTTCCACGTATCTCTCAGCCGTTTCTGTTTGACATTTGAGCAGTGCTGCCATCTCTAGTTAAAAATTTGCGTTAGGATTTACATACAATTCTATGTTTTTCTTTATTTAAAACGATTATACAACTTTTTCCACATTTTGTAATTTTTATGCAAGTATGAATGCCTTAAATTTGTCGATTTTTCAATTAAAAAAAAGTAATTCTGGTTATGTTGAAAGATTAGCTTGAATATTTCACTGCACTGCTGTATCCACTGTGAATACGACTGCATTCACTGCCGTCGGTAATACTGTTTACAAAATTGCAGTGCCACTGCTATATTAGGGTGCATCTAAAAACAAGGTTAGATATTTAAAAAATCTTACTTTAAAATATTTTGCTAGAATTTGTGGACTGCGATAAAGAAAATGCTAACCTACAAAATATTTTTTGTAGCAATAAACGCGTTTTAAATTGTAGTAATTTCATTAAAATTCTTGATACAACATACTCTAATCCAAATCTGTAAACATAAATAGGCGAACAGCTGTTTGATCAGTGAAAGCTCAGGCCTGAGGCAGACGCCAGACATATATGAGGTATGCATGGTACTTCAGAAAAAAATTAATATTTTCCTGTCCTCATAAAATACTTTTTATGATATTGAGCAGCCAATGATCTTACTCTTAGCTCAGCACCTCGTCGCCAGCTCAACGCATGAGTAAGCAAACAACAAATGTCCACCCAAATAAGGGCAAACGCATCTGAATCATACAAAAAACTTCCTCTTTGTGATACAAAAAATAAAATAAAATAAAATACATTAAAATATTGCTACCAAGAAGGTGTACACCAACCAGTCTCCTACTTGTCTTGTGCAATCCGCCGTCAAGCAAAATTGCAATCGCGCCTCTACTTACTGCCCACATAGCCAGCTTTGAACTTTGGTGACACTCCGCCAGCGAAAAGTGGTTACGTTCACCATTTATGGTAAGTTGTCTCCTAAAGAGCCGGACAATGGTAGACAACACAAACAAGTTAGCATTCTTGGTACGCAGCTTACGTTTTATTCTTAACTGCTTTCTAAATACGAGCTTCCAGACAAAGAACGTACTTGTATGACAGTCGTAAAGAAATCAAATTAAGTACTTGGACTTAAGTCCAATACTTGACCTTTTTTGTAGTGGAAATTAATTTTAAAATGAATAAATAATCGACAAGAACCTTTAGGCTCAGATAATCGATAAGATAAAAAGAACTTAGTCTAGGCTCAGAGGGATTAAAGGCATTGATCTTGATAAACCAGACTAATTCAGCTACGTAGACCCGACTGTAGTGGAATTGATCTGGGTGGAGATAGTCGTGCCTTGTTGTTTCCTAGAACTTTTGATGGAGTGGTAAAGATGGCTTAACTTATAATGATCTCTTGAAATATTTTTGTATAACCTCTGAGAAGATCAATTTGTAAATTTAAAATTGCTTCGCTTCCCATGAATACTGGTTTCCGTTCAGCATCATAGAACTTGGAAAAGAAATCCCTTCGCTCTGGGTCAATTTTCAAAATTTCGTGAATGGGCCCGTCTTCGCGGTGTTGGCAGATTACGAGGGGGTCCACTACTCAGATGCGACTTGCGATCCTGCGGTGTTTCTAATTGCCGTCAATTGACAGTGCGTAGAAACGACTGGCGACCTACATATGTTGGACGTCCAATCCCGATTGGCTAGCTTAGCGCCACTTAAATGGCGTAAGTAAACAAGTAATTTATTTCAATTACTTTCTGTAAAATTTTAAAATAAAGAAAGTTGACACCTACTTAATATTTTTCACATTTTTTTTGTTCGTCTGCTAAACAAAATTGGGTTACAAGATGTCGACAACTAAACAATCAGAAAAGCAACAAAGCAGAGCTCATGACGAGCGGCGACTCAACGAAATTTTCTAAGCTAAACAAAATAGCTGTGAATACGAAAGCTCAACGTAGTGGGCGACTACAATCAACAAAATTCATTACTGCTGGTACATACGCTCATACTCTATCTTATCTGGGGCTTTCGTCTCCTGCAAACATACACAAGTCTAAATTTGGACGACTACAATAGCCCAATTACTTGTATCTCTCTCTCTTCTCGTTGTACCCTTTTCGTCTTTGTCTGCTAAATTAAAATTAGAGTTCAGGTTCAAACTAGTTGGGGGATGTCAAAGCACTCTATGTTGATGTTGTTTAATGGACAAAAACAATTAAAAGTTGTTGTAGCTTGTTGGGTCGTTGTTATCTCTTCCCCTTTTTTATTGTTTTGCTGCAGTTTTTTTTTTTGTATAAATCGTTTTATTGTTACTCGAGGTGAATGCAAATAGTTGGGGTTATCTCATGATGCCTGCGAATATGGATTATAGAATTAAGTGATGTGAGCATCTGCTCTGTGCGGTAAAGGAGGAAAGGTGTAGGCTCTGAGTAGCGAAGAGAGACCTGAACTCTCGTTCCAATCCAGATAGAATCAAAATAATTAATACAATTAATAATTCAGAAAAAGATTTTGAAATATGTACATGGAAACTGGTTGAGGTCAAATCCAAATATAATCCATCGATTTTGACATATATGTATGCGTACATAATTTGCTAAAGTCGATCACGCCTAGGACAGGTTTGGAGAAAATGTGCGTTAGCTGGCTGGGATTTAACGGGTTTCAACTAATTGTTTACATTGCGCGCTTGGCTAACAGTAAAGTAAATAAAACTTGCAATATAATATAAGAAGCAGCGGAGTAATAGTTTTTCAACCGCTGGTCAAACAAGGAGTCATACAAATCCTTCAAAGGGTCGGAATTTAAATATTCTCACTAGCTCAGAATATGGCTTACGATTCTGTCTGGACACAATACGATTTAAGTGAAAAGAGAAGTTCTATTTGACCTGAGACCCAAGTATCAGTCAAGTTATCCTTTATCAAACAGCTGATTAATATTAGTTATTTTATAAAGTATGGTAAGCCATTAAAACAGCTGTTCGCATTTCACTGAAGTTTTGCAAATGGATTAACTTATAAAATTTCGCAGGATTAGTATTTTACATGCAATAGTACGAGTTTCTTTTTTAAAGGAGTTCAATGACTTTTCCAAATTGAACTATATATAGTTAAAATGCTTGAACTACATAGTTCAATAAGAAGATCCTAAAGAACTCAAGTCTACTGGCAATATGTCATCCAAGAGCAACAGTCATAGAGTTTCCTCGCCCACCTTAGCCACTAGCCGTTTTATATATTGCGCTTAACTGTAAAGACCAATGTACATACATATATAAATAGGTATAGTAGGTACGTGGTGGTACACACCCATTTTCTGTACATATTTATGTTTGTATACAAGTAATGCCTATTAATGAAAAATTGCCATGCGTTGGCACCTTAAGTGATCACTGAAACAAAACAAAAAATGCATAAAAATTGTTATTATTTCAACGGTTATGGTAGATGTACCGGTCTTTCTGTGATGGCTTTCCACAACAGCAATTTGTTTGGCTTTTTGAATATTTTGTTGTTTTGGTTTTGCTTATAAGTCATTGATCTCGGTCATGCGCAATGGAACATTTAATTTTTTCATTTTCCATATTTGTATTTGACTGCCCCACTGACAAACAAATCTGGTTTGGCGTGGTTATTGCCTCGATTATTTGTCATTAAATTCGTTTAAATTGGCAACTGGCTGCAGACAACGACAGTAAAAATGTATGTACCTACGCATGTGAATTGCATTTGCACCAATGCTCTTGAAATCACTCCATCCCTCCAACTTTAAAGTTGAGATCCGAAACTTTGACAATGACCCTAGCCATCGTTCGAAAATGTTATCAGTGCCGATTTTGAAATAAAAAATTTTCTTGACAAAAAAAGACTGGGAGGGCTCACCATACAGTCTCAAAAATCTTCCTCCATAACCTCGCGCTCTTCTTACCGTTTTGATAATTTGAACTAATATTTTATTTCTATTCTATTTTTTAAAGTTCCCTACGTTATTTTAAAAAGGGGCAGCCACACAGCACTTAGATAAGTGCGCAATGGCACCACGGGCAAAATTTCAAATAATTTCTGTTAACCTGCCAAAATTTCACATTTTTGAATACAATAACTGCTCTCTCGTCTTTTTTTTTTTGCAGGGCTCTGACTTTTTTTCGATTTGCTTTACTTCTTTTCGTTTGCCTTTGCAATTTTTTTGCAGCTGGTTTTGTTGCTTTGTTTTTCGAGCGACAGCGCAAATTAAAGATCAACAAATTATTTTCGTGCTGCCATATTTGTGGAATTAATTGACAAACGAAATTCGTTAGTTCAAGTGCACTAAATTGAATATTTGTCGCTTAACTGAAGGTGTTTATAGTTGCAGTTAAACTTCCATAGCCATTAATCCATACTTTTTAATAACTTAATCAGAATGCTTTAAACTCGAAAAATGGAAATTCCAAATTTGTCAGCTCAAATATGTATAGATAAGGCGGAAAACCAAAACCCAATTGGTTGACAACGGTATGATTATGGCGTTAGCATTACTGTTAATCGGTTGCATTGATTCCCATAAGGTTTGCTCGATCAGCTGTTTTAAATTGATTTGGCCATGTCACCGTTAACTGAGCTTCCTTCTTATTTTCAGTAAGGACATACTAAATTTTTGTGTGGTGAATTGCTTACCCGGGAACTTGCTAGTGATCTTTCTAGTGGGTTGCTCTTGCTTTTGGACCCAAATTTGTGTTGTATTTGTCAGATCCGGCAACACTGAGTTGCTCTCCGAACATCAGTAGCGCAACAGCACTCTTTCCACAAACCAGGGACGGAAAATAAAAGTTATTCTTTTTTTTTTTTGATCTGATAAAAGTCCGGGGTTAGAGTGTGCCTGGAAAAAAACTATCAAATTTTTTGTCATCCCAGGACTTCTAGGATCAATATCCTGGCCACAATTGATTTTCCTGGCTTTTTTGAAAAAGTTCGATAATAACTTTAAACCCCGGACTATTATTTTTTCTCGCCAGCAATAAAAGATATCTCTGTCCTTATATTTTTTAAGGACAGAACAAAAGTCCGAACCGAAATATACTAAACTTTTTTCTTTGGACTTAATTTTTAAAAGGAATAAATGTCCCCGTCCCTGCCATTAACATATGGTTGTTGTTGTTTTGCTACTCAACTTCGCCGCTCAACTTTTGTTTGTATTTTCATTGGCTTTCTCATATACTTGTTTTTGTGCTTTTGCAACACCATCTGCTCATATAAAATGTCTGCGCAGTGTACTCTTCAAATTTACTTTGTGATTGCTTTTGTGGTCTTCGTTTGTTAATCGAAGTTTTTAAATTGCGCGCTGCATTATTATTTTTATTATTAAAGTTCTGCTTTTATTTTATAGACACAAAAAATTGAACAGTTAAAATTTAAATAAATAAAATCAACTAATAGAAGGCATTGATCGCGCTAAAAAAGTGTGCTTTTATTGCATTTTGTGCGGTAGAATAATACAATCGAGTGGTGGAAAAAGTGAAGATTCTATAGAAAATCTGTGAAGCAACAGCACAAGTGCTGCAAAATTGATTGTGACAAAGCAAATACCTACATATATACAAAAGATTTTAAACAATCTGTGCATTTTATAAATTCCCGTGCTAATTTTTCTATTTGGAAAAGGCTACAGTTGTTTTCCTTTGGTAAGTACCAACTCGCCATTTTGCGGCATTTAGCTTTGTATGTAAAAAAGTGCAGTTTCATATTCTTCATATGGATGTACATATGTATGTACATATGTGATTTAGGCTAGAATTCCAGGATCATCCTCGGGTGTTTCAGGCTTTTTAGACTTCACCTCATTTCTATTGGAAAATTTACATATAAAGCTCAATGAAGTTCAAATTGGTCCAATTAATGAGTCTAACTATTTAACTGCAGGTTAGCTACACATATAAACCAATTTAGGTATTTGTTTCCTTTATGAGACAACTGCTTAAACACATCCAAAAAAATCTTGAGAGCTGCCAAAAGACACGTTTTTACCTCTGTATCAATAATCCGAAATCGGAAAACAAATATTTTGTTTCAGTGAAAAGTTATTTGCAAAAAATCGAAAAATTACTCAGGTCAAAAGCGAAATGGAGGGTGTGATCAATTGTATTTATGTGCAGAACACCTTCCTGCGTAGCCGGCCTTCGGTAAGAATTACTCCAATCCGTCCAAGCTGACTAACGTTTCATTTGTTTTTGATTGTTTGATTTTTTTTAGGACATTTAATTACTCCCCACTTGAACCGGTTGTATAAATATTTTCTCATTACTCATTTTCTTCACCTACCTGGCTCACCTTGCTCGAAGTAGGTGTGCGCGAGTTGAACTCACAAGTTGAAGGAAAGCAAATCCATAATAAGGTATTTGTTTCCTTTGGCACTCAACTACTAATAAATTAGCTAAAAATATGATAGGGGTATCAAAAGACGCGTTTTGGCCTCAGGATCAAGGATCCGAAGTCGAAATTTAATTTTTTTGTTCCAGTGAAAAGTTATTAACAAAAAACCAAAAAATTACCCAGGTCAAATCCCGATTTAGGGGCCCGATCCATGTTTTTTATGTGCAGAACACCTTTCCGAGTAGGCGGCCTTCGGCCGCGCTTCAAAAAATAACCCTGGGCTACGCCATTCCAACTCCGAGTGTGTGCCATAGCCGTGGCTACCGCCACGGTGATGTCCTCTTTTCTCACAGTGTAATTTGTGATTACAACAACCACATGAAAATGACAGAAAATTCGGAACTTTGATTGCAAATATCTCTTCACTGGAACAAAAAAATGAAATTTCGACTTCGGATCATTGATACTGAGGTCAAAACGCGTCTTTTGACACCCCTATCATATTTTTAGCTAATTTATTAGTAGTTGAGTGCCAAAGGAAACAAATACCCATAATAAATAGGAAATGGCTCAACAGTTTTTGTTCTGTTTTCAACGTAAATATGTATGTATGTATGTACCTATGAAGATATGTTTATACTTACTTTTTTTTATTGTTACATACATATTTGCAAAGATTCATGGACGTGCATAACGACAGCAGCTGACTAGGCCTACCTCAAAGAATATCAACAATACACAAAGCCAAAGTACGATGAACGCGCAGAACGGCATTTCAAGTATTGTTATTGTACTAATGATAATTTCATAAAAAAAGGAGCATTAAGAAAAGAATTTTGTTTGCAGTATATACACATTAGGGTGTGCGTTGTTTATGATTTACAATGCATTCTTTCATTCTTTTTCTTTCTGACGCACTTAGCATTTGCTTTTATACAAAAATATTTCATCAGTACTTTCGTAAAATACTATAATTAAATACCATGGCTTTTTATATGTTTCTTTTCTTAATACTTTTTTTAATTTTTGTAATTTCAGCCTATTTTCAGTCACAAATAAAGAACACTGCATTTTAAAGTTTACTTTTTCGAGTAAACACATTTCGAATTAATCAATTTCAATCAAAAAATTAAAAACTATTCAGTCACTTTGCAAACATCAAACAAATAAAAAATACACATTTTCATAAAAAAATAAATAAATAAAATATAAATTTTCGATATACAAAACTCGTCAAAAAAGCTAAACAAACAAATAAAAATGGTCCATCCAGCTGAAAATCTGACCGCTGCCACCGCTGCTGAGCTGGCTGCTGCTGCTGCCGCTGCTGAAAAAGAAGGTAAGCTAAGCAAAATTATTAAATTATTATTAAATTATGTTATTATTATTAAAAGTTATGTATTTAACTTGGTTGGTGTGGAGGAAAGAGCACAAAATGATAATATCTAATGATAAACTTCATGCGAATGTGCAAACGAAAAGAAAAACAAAAGAAAAATGCTACAGTAAAAATTTTAAGGAAGACAAAAATTAAAAAGTGTAATAAAAAAATATGAGATAGAGATTAAAAAAACATCTAAAATAAAGTGCCTAACTAACCTAAAAAAATAAGAAAACTAAAAAAAAAAATAAACAGTAAATGAATAAAATGTAATAAAAAAGCAAAGAAAAAAAGGTATGAAATACAGAAAGGTAACAAAATGAATGAAAAGAAAAGAAGTTAACAAATAAATATAAAAAAAATAATATAATTAAAATAATTTAATAAAAAGTTATACAAATAACCATATAAAAACAAAAAATTAAATATAAAAAATTTAAATCTAAAAAAATAAGTCATTAAATAAAAAGCTAAGCAAATACATACATAGTTATGAAATAGACAAATAAAAAATACAAAAAAATAAAATAAAATAATATGAATAAAAAGTTAACAACTAACCATATAAAAACCAAAAATAATTAAATACAAAAAATGGAAATCAAATAAAAGAAGTTCATAAATAAAAAGCTAAGCAAATAAATAACTATAAAAATAAAAGAAAAACAAAGGAAATAAAATAAACAAAAAAAAAAAAATATGAATAAAAAAATAAATAACTGTATCAACACAAAAAAAAAAGTTTAATAAAAAGGTAAGCAAATGCATAATTATAAAAAAAAAAGAAAAAAAAACATCACAAAAAATAAAAACGAAACAAATGAAATAAAGAAAAAGCTACTATGCAAACAAAAAAAAATTAATTTAAATAAAATAATAGATTACTTTTATTTTTCTGAGACACATGCCTTCAAATGAGGGTACAATTTAAAAATTCTATAATAACAATAATTGGTCATTACAGGTTATATACTAAATAATATTTAGTCGATTTATAGAAATAATGGGCGCTTAAAATAGCCATGGGCGCCAAGGAACCTACGGATCAAACTCCAAAAAATGTATCAAAAATTTGCTTAACTTATCGTTTCTTGCAGTCGGAACAATTTCTTTTTGCCTGCCAAGCGATAGATAGATTCATTCCTTGTGAGCTGAGTATAAAACAGTAAAGAGATACGAGTTCAAATATGGAGATTCATGTTAGTTACTGTAAAGAGTGCTTTTATAAACAATAGCATACATTTAGGCGGCCTACGTCTCCCTCTTCATTTCTCACAGTACGCTTGCTTTTATTACTTTCTTAAAAAGAGTTATTATCTTCACTAAAACTAAAAAGAAATCATATCTAATCCACTTGAGTATGTATGTATGTATGTGGCGCTGTTGTCATCTAGTTTTGATTGCTGAGGCTGAACAGTTTTTTTTTTTTCAAAATAACACGAAACACTTCATTCGATCAAACTGTATGTGCTGCTACCTACAATAGCTTGAGGTATTTTCTAAACTTTTTTTGGCTATTTTTTTCTTCATTTTTGATACCTTCAACGCTGCCTCGTACGTTGTATGTGCATATAAAAAAATTTATTTAGGCTTGGCAGTTTTTCAAGCATTGGCTTCAGATAACTTTTGTTAACAATTTCACTAAAATACTAAACTGTTTGCTTTTTTACTTTTAGATTAAGGTTATTGTAACTATCTGGTATTTGAGTTTTGTTCATAGTTTAAAAGGTTCAACTGAAGCTGAGGATGTACTATATATAAATTCAATATTAACCCTGCAAAAAAAGAGAAGTAAGAGAGTACTCCCAAAAGACCCCTTTTCATATAAAAAAAAGTGTTCCAATAAAATAAAATAAAATAAAATAAAATGAAATAAAATAAAATAAAACAAAATAAAATAATCCTAGGAGAGGATGACCTATACTACATATTTTAGAGCACTCCATTTCTTTGCTTCTGAGTTCTTCTAAGGAACCTCTAAACGAGAGTACTTTCCAAAAGTTCCCAAAAAATTACTCCACCGAGTACTCAAAGCAAAACGAGAGATGGGGTGGATGTACTTTTAAGAATCCCTAAATCTATCATCGAAGCGGGTTGTCTGTTATGTTCGAATGGTTTGTACTTGTACTTCTTTCGTAAGCAACTCTTCGCTCACGAACCTCGGGGGTATATTCCGAACTCCTAACCTGCAGGAACAGTCTTTGATGTCGTTTTTTGTCCACCCTTCTGGGATTGACTACACTACATCTTCTCGGTTTGTTGTTTATGTTGCTGTTGGCATTGGCATACAACAAACAGCGTGTGGCCCAAAGTGATTTGATTTTATCGTATGCCTCACTGTCGCTTACTCGTTTGTTGACAGTTTTTGTTGCAGCAACGTTTTACTTAGCCAGCTTCTTGCAATGCAGTCGTAGAGTAACCAATATCGATTGAGCTGCTGTTGTCCAACGAATAGTCGTATGTTTGTATAGTTGTTGTACGTTTGTTGTAGTCGTCAAAAAGACAGCCAACAACCAGAGTTTAACCAACGTACAATCGACGACAGCCAAACAAGCAGCATTTCATTTCAGTAGCCATCAACAGCCACCAGGCGCAAGCAAGCAACCGAACAGCCAACCAACTTCATATAACCATTTAAGAAATGTTGCAGCAGCGCCTGTCATTTTGTGGCAGCATTGATTGTGGACGCAATGATTTGATTTTGAATTGCTTTCAAATTCCCATATGAGACGGGTGGATGTGTGCGGGGGTGGTGGCTAAATGTGTTGCACTTGGCAAAGGTGTAGCACTGCTAACTGGATTCAATGGCAATAGCATTTAGTTTGAAAGTTTAGTTTACAGTTTTTTTCAATTTTTTTTTTCTTTTTTTTTATTGATTTACTTTTACGAGTATTGCTTTAGTTTCATTTTTCTAAACCGTTTCAATTTGCATTGTATTATTTGTGTGAGATTGGGTGTATGTGAGTACGTAGTATTTGATTCAATTGCAAAAAAAGTGGAAAAACTATTCATTTGTTACTTGGAATTTTTCTGTGTTCGTTTCAATATTTTCTATCTAACTTTGCCATTCATCGCCTTGATTTCCTTTTAATTTGCCTGTGGAGATGATTGAGCGGATATTTTTGCAATTTTCCGGTCATTACATAAAAATTTATTTGTAAAAAAGCTATTCAAATTTTTTTTTGCTTTGTTCATACATACATGCATATGTACAGTTGTGTTCACAATACTAGTAGTGAAATTAAATTGTCTATTGTTTGGCGAAATAAATTGTTCAAAATTTGCCTGAATTTTCAGAGTTTTTTTTTATCGCAGGAACAAAATTTAATTTTGTATGGCAGAAAATTTTGAACAATAAAAATTCTGAAAATACGGGGTAGTGAGTTCTGAATTGCACAATATTATGCTAAAATTTAGTTGTAGACTTTTCGTTTGATACCCATATTGTACTTAAATTTTTTTTGCACATATTGCGCGATAATTCCGAAACCGGTGGAGATATGGAGGTAAGAGGTATTTTAAACTATAAGTTAGACATCTAGTAATACAATGGTGAAAAATGCATTTATTTCTATTCAGCAGTTTTTGAGTGATGCGCGTACAAACATACTGACAGACTGACAAAAATTTTAAAAAGCGTTGTTTTCGATTCTTTTGGGTTAATAATGATGCCTCATATACGTTTTTCTCAAATATCTGCTATGTATGTACATATGTATGTAAATACATCGACATGCAATTTTATTGTATGTATTTAGAGATAATTGGCGGCCACCGTGGTGTGGAGGTAGTGTTGTCGGCCTACCACACCGAAGGTCCGGGTTCGAGCCCTGGTATAGGTTACATCAAAAAGTAGTTTGAAAAAGTTTTTTCAAATCGGGGTCGCCCCTCGGCAGTGGTTTGGCAAACTCTCCGAGTGTATTTCTGCCATGAAAGGCTTCTCAGCAAAAATTCATCTGCTTTGTAGATGCCGTTCGGAGTCGGCGAAAAACCGTAGGTCCCGCCAATTTGTAGGAAAAATTTCAAAGCGGCACACCACAAATTGGAAGAGAAGCTCGGCGCAAAAATCTCCTAGGAGGTTAATGATATAACTGTTGTATATCGCGCCATATATATGTATCTGTGGTCATAAGCAATACTCGCCTAAGTCGAAAAGAATACTTCCGAGATAAATAGCTTTTTATATAAAGAAGCGTTTTGAAAAATTTTGAAAGGAGATTTGGAAAAAATTATATCACACATCGAAGATCTTTGTAGGCAGAATGCTATGGTTAAAAATTGTAATGCAACTTGCCTCTGTTTAAGAGATATTTAGAAAAAAGAAATAAAAGTGGTTTTTACAAACGTAAATTATCACATAATAATGACTATGTTGACTAAGGTTTTTATTGTAAAGGAATGTTTTGCTTTTTACGTAGCATATATTGAATTAAGTACAGTTAAATTTACAAACGCAATAAGCAATAAAATCTTATCTTTACGTTGGCTCTTATAACAACTTTATTATTTGTGGCTAACTACAAAAATGCAATGTGCAAAAAAACTTAAGTTAATATAGGTCATTTTAATAAAAACAATATTGTATCTGAAAACTTTCCTAAGTATACTTTGGCTCGTATAGTAAATGTGATAGGGCTACCTAGCGAGTTAAGCTATAATGACTTTATTAATATCTAAATAACAAAACAAGTTAGGATTATAGGGATTTCGCGTAAATATAAAGTTTGATTAGTTGAATATGGTAGTATACATAACTCATTTCGTTCTTAAGTCGACTTAGGCGATTATTGCTTACGACCACAGATATATACATATATATATATATATGTATTTAGAGATAATGTTAAGCTATGTTATGTTATGTTATGTTATGTTATGTTATGTTATGTTATGTTATGTTATGTTATGTTATGTTATGTTATGTTATGTTATGTTATGTTATGTTATGTTATGTTATGTTATGTTATGTTATGTTATGTTATGTTATGTTATGTTATGTTATGTTATGTTATGTTATGTTATGTTATGTTATGTTATGTTATGTTATGTTATGTTATGTTATGTTATGTTATGTTATGTTATGTTATGTTATGTTATGTTATGTTATGTTATGTTATGTTATGTTATGTTATGTTATGTTATGTTATGTTATGTTATGTTATGTTAGTTATGTTATGTTATGTTATGTCATGTTATGTTATGTTATATTAAGTTATGTTATGTTCTGCATTGCAATTTTCTTTCCCTTTTTTTCTTATTTCATCTCATTTTGTGCATATTTAATTTTATTATCTTTTAACACTCACAACGCAAAATCCACTCAAACCAATAAATTATGTGTTTTATTAGCGTAAAGTAGCAACAAACAAAGTTTTTGCAAATTTTATGCGGGCGCAATTTGCGAAGAAATAACATGCGCTGGCAAATATTTTCCTTTTTTTGGCGAAAATTATTGTCATACTAGATATTTTATGGCATATCTAACAAATTATATTTTTGCATAATTTCGTGTGTCTCCCAACACTGTTGGTACTTTAAAACAACAACACCGAATGTTTCCTTGCGCCTTGTTGCAGCATAAACAGGAAATAATGAATTCTGTACTCGTACAATGTTGTTGTCTGCTGTTGTTTCGCACGGCCATCGCTTCGCTGGTGTCAATTCAGTCACATCGGGTTCACCGACAATAATACGCGCTTACAAACACCAATACACATACATACATAATACAAGTGTGTGTGTTTTGCAAATTTTATAAGGATGTTTGAGTTGTGTTGGATCTTGTATCAAATTAGATGTTCGTGTGCGTTGGGAAGCTAATACTGCACTCCTCATTTTGTTGTCAAGAGACACAATTCCATCCATCTTAGTGTATTACTTATTATGTGCCATACACGTCTATTAGGGTTGTCGCGAAAGTCAGTTTTCAAGAAAGGGAATCTGTTTAAAAAAAATATAAATACAGCTGTACATCATTAGAGGAAATAAGAGGATTTTTTTCAAGATTTATAAAACCACATAAAAAGCAATTTCAAAGTTTACACAAAGTAAAATAAATGGAAAACACTGGGCTTCAAAATCTGTTAAATTTTTTCGGTAAGTTCTATGAATTTTTGCACAAGTTCTAACTTGCACATTTTGCAACTAAAAAAAGAATTGGTCGAACTCAAAAATTTTCTAGAAATTCGGTCAAAAAAAGTTTCAGTTTTCACTGCTAATACATCTTTTCTCATTAGCTCGACACTAGAGCCACCTAGTGAGTGATTCTGTTTGAGAGAAACAGTAACATGTGTTTCAAGTAACAACAAAATCAGACCATAAATGTGGCTTTTGTATAAACAGCGGCCAGCGCGACACCTTACGGAAATTTTATCTGTTCACCGAAATCTGAGCGGTGATGAAAATTTCGTCCTGACTCTACGGGAAGTTAGTGGAAAAAGAAATGCAAATACACCGAAGACAGGCATTCGCAGTTTGTAAATAAAACGATTCACGCGCCACCTATCGGCTATTTTTTTTTTTAAATTTTTTGATTATTAACTTACTAAATATCAGTTAAATCAGTTCATAAAAACGATTATATGTTTTCATAAACCCAAACTCTTAAGAAAATATCTCTGTTAAACCGATTTTTGCATACAGCTACACGCGCGCCACCTATAGTTTTTTTTTTTTACATTATATTGCATTGTTATCGCGACCTGAGCAATAGAAAGTTGCTTTAAAATCAAATGCAAAAATTCGCGCCAACACCAAAGCGACCTTACAAAAATCTTTTAAAAAAGAAAGGAAAGAGAGAGCGCGCAATTAATTTAATACTTGAATAAAACATATTTGTCAATAAAATTTTTATAGAAAAATATCACTTTATCCTTCTCTGTTAGCAATATGTCATTTTTAAATTTGAATGAGTTCAATCGTCCTATTAGATTGACCGTTTAGCTCTTACGAAAGTTTGGTTTTTAATTTTATAATCGGCGTCTTTTTCGAAATCGTCAGCTTAAGCGACATCCCTAATCTGCAGAACACGTTCACTATAAACTTTTGTCATGCATGTATGTATTTTCCACATGATTTTTCCGATATACTTTGCATTATTATTGCTACTTGTATGGCCTCTAATCAATATTTTAATCTGCAACGTTGGCTATTTTTTTTTTTTGTTTTATTTTGTTGCTTTTTCTTGTATTTGCTCAGCGCCCTTATTGTTTTCTTTTTAGTGTTTTTACCTATTTGCTTTATCTACTGCCTTCCTCCCTATCTCCCTCCCTTTTTATTCACGTAATATATTTACTAAGCCGTAATCATCATCTTCAATGAAGCCTCTATGTTGTTGTGTTTTACATTTTCATATAAATTTTGTGTTTATCACGCAAATAAAATCTTAATACAATGCATACAAAATTTTGCCAGACAATATTCATTGTCCTCGAAAAGGTGTGTGCAAAATATTCAGTGTGCGTTATGGGTATTGAACGCTTTGGTGTTGAAATGTTTTTAGCTTTGTTGCGTAGCCTGCTTTTAGGCGTGTAGATAGGTGTTAAAGTTAGGTATTTTTTGCTGTTGTGGTAATAAAGTGTTGTTAAAGAGCAGTGGAAAAAAATTCACAAATTCCTTATAAATTTTATTTTTATATTCTAGATTCCTATTTTTTTTTTAGAAATTTGTTTCTAAGATATTTTTTTGAAAAGGTTTTAAAGCCAGTTTTAAATTTCGTTCAGCAAAAAAAAAAAGAAAATACTCGTGAGGAATTGACCACAATTTATTCCTTAAACTACTTTTCTATACTTTCGCGTCTACTTGCTAAATTATATTTAACCACTCAAGTTTTTTCACATTTTTCACTAGCGCCTCTCGCTACTGCAAACAGCTGCCGGAATTCCAATAAACTCATTTCCGGTCTTAACACTAAAGTGTGCAGCAACCGTCTGCGTGGGTAAAAGAGGCTTTCAATACGAGTGTAGACGATCTAGTAAAATTAATAATAACAACAATAAGCTCATACCACAGCTACATACAAACTCATACTCATATATCCAAGCACTTAAATTGATGCTAACAAAAGTGGTCCCAGTCGCAGTCGAGTTGTCCTCAAACCTGCGAAAAGCTTGGCAATGTCATTGACAAACTGCGGGTTAAAGATATTTTGAAAAGCGCTGAGGTGAAGTGGTCTGTTTATTTGCTTGGTGGTTTGTGGTTGGTTGTGCAATAACGGCAATATTGATGATACCAATAATGGTGGTGTTGCTGGTGGTGGTGGTGGTGGTGGCATGCCAAAGAATGATTTCCTTTCTTCGATATGCAATAAAGTGGAATTTATTTAGTTGTCAAAGTCTCTAAGGGTGTAACTGAAGAGCAAAAGCAGCAGCAGCAAAAGTATACGACCGACAACACATAAGCGTGTTATAGCTAGTAGACTAAAAATAAATACACATTCCAATACAAATACATATGTACATATATGGTACGAACAGCGGAAGTGGAGAAAAGTGAAATGAAGGTTCATAAGTCGTAGGATACACGATACAGCTACCTACAAATTCAAATAAAAGGCTCTTAAATACAAAAAAAAAAAAAAAATATACCAATTTAAAAAAATGTTAAAAAAATTTTCTTACCAGAAAACAAATGTAAAAGGTATAGAAATGAAAAAATGAAGTTAGCAATTAAAAATGACTAATAAAACACGAAAAAAAAAATTATAAAATAATTAAATAAAGTAAAAAAAAATATATAATATGAGTGTAAAAAAAAAAATTTGAGAATCTAAAAAGGAGATAGAATAAAAAAACATATACATATGTATATAAGAATAAAAAAAAAATTAAAAAAAAAAAAAATAAAAGAGAACTAAGTTAAAAAATCACAAATAAAAAATTAAATATAATGGGGAAATAAAAAAATTAAATAGTCAACTAGAAGAAGAAAATAAATAAAAAAAGTAAATACAATGAAAAAATAAAAATAAAAAAATAAGAAAAAAATTTGAGAATCCAAGTAAATAAAATAAGAAAAAAATATAAGAATAAAAAAAAATATTAAAAATTAAAAAACAATTAAAGGAAAACTAAATTAAGGAAAGAATATAAAATATAAAAAAACCGTAAATAAAAAAGGTAAAATAATAAAAAATAAAATAGTAAACTAAAATAAGAAAAAAATAAAAAAAATAAAACAATGGAAAAAACTAAAAGAAAAATGGATAAATTAAAAAGAAACAAATTATGAACAATAGAATGCAAATAAAAAATAAATTAAAATATATAACACAGTTAAAAGCAATACAGCATAAACAAATTGCAAAAAAGCATTACCATGAAATTTTAGCGAAATTGAATAAAAAGTATAAATAAATAAATATAAAAATTTATACAAAACTAAAAGAAAATGAAGAAAAAAAATAAATTCAATAAAAAAAGGTGAAAGAAATTAAAATAAATAGTTAGTAAAAATAAAAAAAAGTATTGAAATAAAAAATGAATAAAAAAAATATTTGAAAAAAAATTATTCTTTTTTTGATTCAAAATACTGTCAAACATCCCAAAAAAATTTTTTTTAATAAAAAAAAAATACAACACAAATTAAAAAAAAAAAAGATTTCAAATATAAAAAATACAATGACTTAAAAGAAAACAAATAATATAAAAAAAATTAAAAACAGATAACAAATAAATTAATTAGAAAATGAAGACATAGCCGTTACAAAATAAATAAAGCAATTGAAAAGAAAATAATAAGCAAAAACAAACAAAAAATTAAAAATGATAAAAGGATAACTAATAACATTCCAATACCTCAAAAATCCCCAAATTTATTAGGCCTGAAAACGTTTTCTTAAATTTTGTTTCTTTAAATATATAATCCAAACAAAGTAGTAATTTTAAAACGTATCTCGCGTATACCTATTTTTATGCACGCAGTTGTACATCTTCAGTTTCTCAAGCGAGTATTTGTGGCTTATCATACGACTTACTTTACTACTATTGATAGCTTAGAGCTGTTGTTATTATTGTTGTTCTTTTTGTTTGCTACCAAAGTCATAGCTTATGTTGCTGTGCGTGACTTGAAGGAGAAATCTAATTATCCATTCCGGTCAGGTTATTTGTATTTTCAGAAAATGTCATCATCAGGCTGCCGTTTGCCTCTCGAACTCTCCTTTAATATCATCACATTCTTCCTTATTCTGCATCATTATTTTCAACTAAAGTAATACATATTCATACGCTGTTGTTTTCCATACAAAGCAGTTACATTAGAATGTGCGTAAGTTGTCTCTATGTTCTTAGTGCTGTGATGATATACGACATTGCGTCAGGGCATTCAAAGCAAGAAATTAAGCTAAGCTCGTACGCATGGCAAATTGTACAAGTATCTAGAAAGTTTGTAGCTTCCAATTAAATTGAAGGAAAACTAAGTTTTGGTGAATATTCTTGCTATAAATCTCTCATGTTTCCTGAGAAAATGTTTTGGCAAACTCTTTCGATATTATGTTGAAGGTAATTTACCTTTCCAGATTCAAGTTCGAAGTATTTCCAAAAATGAAGAAATTAAAGCTCGACAAAAATGCGTGACCCCTAAAAAGCTCGGCCCAAACCTCCTCTGAGGTATATTATTATTTAATATTATGTTGCAACAAAGCAAAATAATTTAATTTTGATTCACTTTTATGTCGCAGACACGTGCTGATCTATTCCCATGTGCTGTTTCCTTTAAGTGGCATGTGCTGTTCTGTGATGTGCATATGTAACGTTAAGTTTGTATGTATATGTATCTATGAAATACAGTTGTACACAAAGAAATTGCACCAATACATACTACCTATATATAAAAAAATAAAAATTGAAAAAAAAAATACAAAATTGAAAAAAATAAAAATAAAATTTAATTTAAAAAAAGTTTTTAATTAAGAAAAATTTAAAATTAAAAAAAATTAAAAAACAAATTTAAATAAAAAATAAAAATTTAACACTAAAAAAAAAATGTAAATAAAAAGGAAGAAATAGAAAGAAATAAAGAAACATAACAAAAATTAAAGAAAGGAAAAAATTATAAAAAGAAATAAACAAAAAATTTAAAAATATAAAAGTTAGGAAAAAATAAAGATGGAAAAAAATGAATACAAAAAAAATTATAAAACCAAAAGAAAAAAAACATGAAAAAAATAAGAAAAATTAGATGAAAAAAAAATAAAAAATAAAAACAAAAGAAAAGAGAATGATTATAAAAATACAAATAACTAAGAAATAAATAAACGAAAGATAAAAAAATTAAAAACAAATTAAAAAAAAAAATAATTAAAATAGTTTTAAGGAAAAAATTAAAAAGAACTGAAAGAAATATAAAAACTAAAATGAAAAGGAAATAATTATAAAAATTAAAAATAACAAAAAATTTAAAAAATAGCTTAAAGAAGAAAAAATTAAAAAAACAAAAATAAAATCACAAATTTCTCTGTGGAATGAATAAAAAAAGCAATTAAAGAAAATACAAATTTTTGCATGTTTTGTTTTTCTACTTTTTTTTAAACTCAAAAATTTTTGTATTAATTTCCTCTTAACACAAAAAATGGAGTTCTGCAACAAAAACTTACAGACAATTTTTATATCGTTGCTACCACTCTTCTTTGCGCCACTTTATTTGAGTGTAGTAAAAATGTTTTTTTTTTGCTATTTTCCAATTTCTAATTACATCCGAAAAGGCAAAGTTCTCAAGGTTTGCGAACTTATTTCAATAACCTTACTTGAAAAATAGAAAAGCAGAGGAATAAGCAACAAACATGAAATTCAACTTTTCAGAGCAAAGCTTTAAAGCTTTGCGAAGGGCTTATTCTTTGTCTCCTTTCCGCGCTTATTTGTCTTCTCCAATATACTCCACAATATTCTTTCGTATGCTATCAGCTTGTCCTTTGATTTTTTATCTAACTTTGTAAGCACTTATTGTAGTTGTAGTTGCAGATTTGTTGATGTGTCAAAGTTCTTAAAGTCAGCTGCATTAATACGTACGACTACACGTACTACGACCATCTTAAATGACCAACAACAAAATACTAGAATTTTTGTCTTTGGCCTATGGCGTTTATGTGTTAATCCTGTGTTGGTGTTGAACCTTCAACTTTAATACTTACACACCACATACTGTCTTTTGCACTTTATTACATTCACATTGTACGAGCACTCGCTATTTTACTGGAACGACTAGCGTTGTGTTTGTGTTTGTTGCTGGCGCTTTTGCTATACTTTTGTCCTTTGCTTTTCGTATGGTGTCAGTTTGACGTGTGGTTTCAAGATTTACAGCAACGCCTTTTCATTGTAACGCCTCACAAATTAGGCGGCAAGTCGCAGACTGCAATATGTACTCGTACATATTTAGTGAGTCAGGAAGCTTGGCTGTGCTGAAATTCATTTTTATTTTGCAGATTTGATTGGCAAATTTTCTGGATTTAATTTCCATACATTTTCGACGCAACCTTATTAACTTATTTATTCATGCGTCATACATATGTGGGCTTCAATCTAAAAAAAAGACAAAAAAAAAAAAACAAAAAAGCCCAGGCATATCATTCACATTCTAGTCATTTGTCTCAATTATGGCACGTTGTTATAGAAATTGCTACCCCAGAAGCAGCCTAAAAGCCGTTCTGTAGTGTGATTGTTGATGATTGTTGCCCAAATTACATAACAACGAATTGGGTTCAAAAGTGGGTAAATTATTTATATTATATTTATTTCGGCAAAGGTTTTTCTGTCTGAACGATTTACTGCATTGGATACTTTTTTTGTCTGACAACTTTTAGACGCATTCATAGATATCTATCTCTCTATTAAAAATAAAAAAAAGTAAAAAATGAATAAGTAACTATTATTAGTTTTTTATCTTTTACATTTTTTTTAAGTGCTCATCTTAAATTTTGTATTGTTTAGTTGCTTATATTATTATTTTTAGTTTTTAATAAAGTAATATTTTAGTTTTCTTATTTTTTTATTCATCTATTATTTTTTTATTTTTTTTAAATCTATTAATTTTTTTTACCTTTTTTATAAACATAAATTTTTTTTAAACTATTTTTCTCAAATTTTGTTTTTTTTTAATTTTTTTGTAATTCGTTTTAACTTATTTTTGTTTATATTTTGTATAACTTATTTTTATTTATTTTTTTCAATAATTTAAAAAAATTTTTTTTTTTTATTTTTAATTTATTTTTTTTTAAATTCATTTTGATAGTTTGCTTCTATTTCTTTAAACTTTCTTTTAAATTAACTTTTATAATTTTATTTTAAGTTTTTTTTATTTTTTTGCGCAATTCATTTTATATAATTTATATTTTTTATAATTTATTTTTATTTATATTTTTTATAAGTTACTTTTATTTTTTAATTTTTTTTAATTTTTTTTAAATTTAATTCAATAATTTTTTTAAACAAATTTTTTTTAAAATTTATTTTAACATAATTTCTTTTTTTTAATTTAATTTTTTATTTCTTTATACATTTTTTAAAATTCATTTTATAAGTTTTTTTATAGTTTGTTTTTACTTGTTTTATAATTTTCTTAAAATTTTCAATAATTTTTTTTAACTTATTGTTTTTGTAATTAGTTAAAAAACCAATTTTTTTTTAAATTTCAAATTTATTGTATTTTTGATAAATATTTTTTTTTAAATTTGTTTTTATTTTCTTGTAAATTTTTTTTAAATTTTATATGAATTTTTTTAATAATTTTTTTTTGGTTTTTAAGAATTTGTTTTCATATTTTTTTAATATAATTTTTTTAATAAATATTAAGTTTGTTTTTTTTTTATAAGTTTTTTGTATTCTTTCTACCATTCTAGTTTGGAGTTCATCTATTTTTTTTCATTATTTTATATGGGATTTATTTTGATTATTTTTTTTTTTTTAATTTGTCTTAATTTTCTTATAACTTTTTTTTCTAAATATTGTGTACCTTTACACTTTTATATAGGCATATCTCATAATACAGATCTGTTTTACATCCGGATATTCCTACTCTATAAAACAGTGCCGTCATTTAAATTATGCATTAACCCTTCACTTACGATCTATTTTTGTTTACACAATTAACCATTACAACCTTTCTCTTTTTTAATATTTTCTTAATGCTGAAAACTATTATTATTTTAAAAAAGATCTTCATAATCAAAAATGTTCCCTTAATAAAATAAAAGCATTTAAAATTCAACTTAAATTTTGGACACATAAAAAGTGACGGCGTCTATTTGGTGTCCAATTTTTACACCTCTTTAAATTTTATAACACATTAAAGTTAATGTAGCCTGCTATGTGACACCA
The DNA here is from genome assembly GCA_951509765.1 of Sphenella marginata. Taxonomy (NCBI): domain Eukaryota; kingdom Metazoa; phylum Arthropoda; class Insecta; order Diptera; family Tephritidae; genus Sphenella; species Sphenella marginata. The sequence goes on along the minus strand of OX608080.1, from coordinate 101,263,949 downwards.
ATGAAATTGTGGTTGCAAAAAGAGATGAACTAACAAAAAATGCAATAACACCAAAAACATGAGAATGACAATTTTTATGTTTGCAATTTTGCTCCTGCGCCACTCTGTCCTATGCATTTGCACTCAAAGCTCGTTCGCTTCATCACCGCTTAAACTCCTGCTACTTAAATTTTGGACTCAGCCAGCATATAACCGCTTCATAAACATTTTCACTGTCTGCGGTTTTTATTATCCAGCTCATCCGGTATAGTTTTGTGCTACACTACACTACAATCACAATCTCATACTCAAATCCTCATATACTGATCCCTAAAAAAAATACATACTCAGATTACATTTTGCCTGATTTTACATACCGACGCTGCCTATTTAGTCAACAATGCAAACGTGGTGTGAGTGCTTGTCTGTATATGATACTCTCGAGCTTACATACATCCACACATAGTTACTAATTCACCTGTCTGCCTCGTTATTTGCGCGTCTCACCAACGTTTCAATGGTGCGAAATTTGTCTGATAGCTATCGCTATTGTCTATAAATTTAACTAATAAAAGTTTCGGCTTTTCGCCTGACATTACATACCGTTACATGCCGTTATTGTTTACCTTTTATATCATCTTTGTCCTTTTTATGTTTTCACATTAGTCCGCATGTTCCCGGAAATTTTCGTTGACAAAATTCTTCATTGTGTTGTTTTATCTGATTTCTCTTCTTGAATAGATGTTCAGTTTCGGGTGTTTATTAGATTGCAATTGTTGTTGGTTGCTGTAAGCGATGGATCTTGGCTTCGGTGATACTAGAATTAAAGAGTAAAACAATTTAAAAACTCAAATGCCAATGAAAAGCGATACTAAATGATTTTAATTAATTTAAATATTAATAAAAGAAATTAACTAAAAAACTAGAAAAACTTAAAATAAAAATAAATAAATAAATAAATAAAAAACAAAATTTTAATTTAAAAAAAAAAAAACAAAAAAAATGTAAAAAGGAATTAGAAAAAATAAAAAATGAAAATTCCAAATAGAATGTCTGGACAAAATAAAATCACACAAAAAAATTCCAAGTGAAATTAAAAAATTTGTTTTTTTTAAATATTAAAATGAAAAAAGAGGTTGAATAAAAATTATAAAAAATAGAAATTTTAAACGAAAGTGATTTTAACAAGTATAATTAATTTTATTCTAGATAATAAAAATATAAATAAAAAAAAATTAAAATTGAATATGTTATACGAATTCAAAAATTAATAAAAATTAAAAACTTAATATGAAATAAAAAATTAAAACCTTGAAACTTTATTTAAAAAGAAGAATATTCAAACTAATTAAAGACAATAAAAATATAAATTAAAAAGAATTTAATGTATAATAAAAACTAAAGCTTAATAAAAACTAAAAATTTGAAATAAAAATATAAAAGTTAAAAAAAAACTAAACCCCTTATTTAAAAAATAGTTTTCAACTTAATGATAAAAAATGAAAATATAAATTAAACATTTCATAAAAATTAAGAGTTTGACAAATATTTGAAAATGAAAAATGTTTAAAAACTTAATAAAAATTAAAACAGAAAAACTTAAAATAAAACAAAATAAAAAAAGATGAAAAAAAATTTAAGAGAAATAAAAAAAAAATTAAAATTAAAAAAAAAAATAAAATTAAAAAAAAAATTAAAATTAAAAAAAAAATTAAAATTAAAAAAAAATTTCAGAGAAATTAAAAAAAAAAAAAATTAACAATTTGTAAAAAAAAATTTAAAAAAATAAAAAAAAATTAACAATTTCTTTTAAAAAATTCGAATAAAATTAAAAAGAGAAAAAATTAACATCCTCACATCTTAACCCTGCCTTCATAACGTTATTTCGTAGCCCTTAATTCAACACGAATTTTATACGCCTCGCAGACGTACGTTATGAAAGCAGGGTTAAAATAAAAATTAAAAAAGAAAAAAAATTTATATCTAAAAACATAAAAATTAAAAAGAAAAAAAATTAATATCTTAAAAAAAGTAAATAAAAATTAAAAAAATTGAAAAAAGCAATTAAAATTAAAAAAGGGAATAAAATTCGGAACAAATGCAGAATAGCTCCAACTCTCTAAAAAAAAAAAAAAATATTGGGATCGATAGGTATTTTTATAACGAACATAACGGTGTATTTCTTTTTTGGTGCAAACAACAACAACAAAAGTTATTCAAGGTCAAAGTTCATAAAACTAACTTTTTTGTATCTAAATTCCTCCTAAAGTACTAATCCGATTGCCAAAATATTGGCGTCGTTGGATAGGTAATTACAATACCTTTTATTTGATATATGTCTTAAATATGTAACTGCAAAGAATTTCCTAAAATAATAAAATTTTCTTAAAAATGTCTCCAATTTTTAAAAAACTTAATTTTTTTTAATTTAGTTGCTATATTAACTATGTGTACAGATAATTTAGTAACATGGGAAATAATTTAAGCTTTCATTTTAAATACTATATAATATCCTTAGTTCAATCAAAACCGGTGCGAAACCGCGTATGTGCGAAAACTGGTATACACCATTCAAAGTCCTTCTGCATAGGCAGCCTTCGAGTCAAATAATGATTTAGGGGCCCGATCCATGTTTTTTATGTGCAGAACACCTTTAAGCGTAGGCGGCCTTCGGCCGCGCTTCAAAAAATAACCCTGGGCTACGCCATTCCAACTCCGGGTGGTTGCCCTGAACGGTGGCAACATGCCACCGTTCCGACTCTATGGGCGGGATCCATGGTATTTTTGTGCAGAACACCTTTCTGAAGTTGCGTGTAAAAAGGGCACTAAGTGAGATGTGCCCCGTTCTGCGTAAAAGGGCTTATTCGAGAGAAGAATCGCGCGTTTTCATGTACAGCCTAATAATATTACAACAACCACATGAAAACTAGCAACTTTGATTGCAAATATCTCTTCACAGAAATAAAATTTTTAGTTTCCGCTTTCGAAATCTTAATCTACTCGTCAATACGCGTCTTTTGATACCCCACTTTCCCCTTTTGGACCACTACTACCACAGGCTTTAAATAAACTTTGACCCTTAATAACTCTTGTTGTTGTTGTTTGCACCAAAAAAAATTTATATATTTATACTCATCTCAATGATATCTACCAATCCTCACCATTTTTTTTTTAATTTGGGAGTTGGAGCTATTCTGCATTTATACCTAAAATTCAAATAAAATTAGAAACGAAAAACAAAATTAATATCTATAAAAAAATAGAAATTAAAAAGAAAAGAATTAATATCTTAAAAAAAAAAAATTTATTAAAAAAGGAAATAAATTAAAAAAGAAAATAAATTCAAAATGAAAATAAATAAAAAACAAATTTAATTTGATAATAAGTCAATTAAATTTAATAAACAAAAAAATTATATTTGCAGAACGTAATTTCTTGGTTTTCAAAAATATTTTTTTTTAAAGTTTTGTATTTGTGGTTAATAATAATATTTTATTTTATATATTTTGTATTATGTTACTTATTTAATTTTTTGGCCCACATTCTCTCAGCTTAGAAAGCTATGTTGAACGAATTTAATTTGCAAATTTATAAATTAAACACAATTACATACATACAAAATCATCCACATTCACGCCCCCCTACCCACACGCTATTACACCGCATGCAAATTCGCATTTAAATGAATTTTGGTAAAATAATCCCTTGTGATGCGTATGTAACCTAGCAACAATCTGTAGGTAACCTCAGTAAAAACAAAAATATTAACCACAACAACAACAACGACGATGAAACAAAAATCAAAACCAATGGCCAACGTGTTGGGCGCTAATGTCGAATATAATGACCAACGGTAATTACAAAACCATAACAAACAAATGTGACCGATGTGAAATGGTGAAAACATAGCACCACCAACAACAACAACAAACAGTACAATAAAACAACAACAAAACAATCATACCATATTGCTAGCCAAAAGGTATGACTGTTGAACCCTGAACGATGCGGGTAATAAAGGCAGTAGGACAACAACAACAACAACAACAACAGCAAAGCAAAAACCATAAGGCGAAGCCAATTAGAACATGCGGTGGCGGCGTTGTTGATGTAAATTCGCTTGGCAACACATTGAATGCCAACAAAATGTTGATGCTGAAATTGTGTCAGGTCAATTTTGGACGCTGTTGGCCAACTGTAAAAGCGCAGCGTCAACAAATTTATGGCAGAATAACCGATTTATTTTGGCGCAAAAAAAAAAAAAAAATAATTCAAATGCGATAAAAATCACGTAAACGCACTTTTGATTCGATGACCACAACATTCGAGGCTTTAAAAATTGTAAGGAAATGAGGAAATAGGGACAAAAAATGATGGCTGCCTAAAGAGCAATTATGTCAGGTATCTACATTTGGCACAGATTGGTTGTATTTTGCAAACACATACAGGGTGCTTTATCTGCTTTGAAAAAGTGTCGCATTTTTTCCTAATATTTTTGTTGTTGTAATAGTACTTCGACCTGTTGAGTTCTCCTTTCCATTTCATCATAATGCCTAAATGACCTATAATGACATCGAATCACTTGAAATAGCAGACGAGCAGAGCGTGCTCCTGAGGACCCACAGCTTTTTCATCTTCTACTGCCGGCTTCAGTAGTCGACACGTTGACCATTGGTGCTTTTCATACCGCTTTTCCTAACGTTTACAAAAATATTTCACACAAAAAAATTAATTTTTAAAATAACTCTTTACTCAAACCTTAATACCCAACACACCCTGTAAATCCTAATTTTTCATGAAAATGTACGTTTTCTTTCCATTCCACCAATTTCACTTTTACTATAACGCATTTGGGTATAATTTGCTACTCTTTCAACTGGTTCTCCTATAGGATATATTTGGTTCGAGGTTATCATTTAAAAATTCATTTATTTCCGCTCAATGAAAGTGAGTTGGTGAGCTTTAATTGCCCCCACTTTAACGGTAAATTAGGATATGCACTCCTTCTTCGTTTGTCCTTCAAACATTTCTTTCTACTGGCGTCTAATAAAACAAAATATTATTTTAAATTGAGCCTTCTTAATTTGATTGAAGCATTTAGCCCCGAACTAAATGTGAGCCGACAATCAAAGCTTGAGGGAGCTCACAATAATTGTGCTTAAAGCTACATAACAACAGACAACCAATAACAAGCAGACATCTTTTTTTAGCCTGGACTATCCTTCGTTGCTGTTTAAATGCTTGAAGTGTGTTTGAAAAGTCTAAAGCCCACACCGCCAATGTCCCGCAACAAAAAACCTTTATTCCCTCTTAATGACTTTACTAACGTTTTCAAATTGACAATCAGAAAAGGTTTTTGTGTTTCCTCTAATTTGATTAATTACAACAATTTCGCCACGCTTTTATTATTTACTCGAATCTCATGACTGCGAAAGTCGACTGGTTGTGTCTTGGGTTGCTTTTGGTTGACATCTCGCGTTTTCGTCTTTCACCATTTTCCTGCTCCTCATCCCACTCCCGCTTCAACTGTTTTTCTTCTCGTCTTTCTAGTTGATGCGGTGTAAATTTCAATAGTAAATGGCACTTTTATAGTAGGCAATTCGGACATTCCATTACTTTTTGAATTTTGAAAATCGGATGAAAATTGTGGACGTGGGGCCAATTTTCCCATCCAAATTTTAAAATGCCCATAACTTTTAAACGGGACGTCGCAGCATAGCCAAAGTTGGCCCTTTTTTAGTAGGCAGCTCGGACATTCCATTACTTTTTGAATTTTGAAAATCGGATGAAAATTGTGGACGTGGGGCCAATTTTCCCATCCAAATTTTAAAATGCCCATAACTTCTAAACGGGACGTCGCAGCATAGCCAAAGTTGGCACTTTTTTAGTAGGCAGCTCGGACATTCCATTACTTTTTGAATTTTGAAAATCGGATGAAAATTGTGGACGTGGGTCCAATTTTCCCATCCAAATTTTAAAATGCCCATAACTTCTACACGGGACGTCGCAGCATAGCCAAAGTTGGCACTTTTTTAGTAGGCAATTTGGACATTCCATTACTTTTTGAATTTTGAAAACTTCTAAACGGGACGTCGCAGCATAGCCAAAGTTGCCACTTTTTTAGTAGGCAATTTGGACATTCCATTACTTTTTGAATTTTGAAAATCGGATGAAAATTGTGGACGTGGGTCCAATTTTCCCATCCAAATTTTAAAATGCCCATAACTCCTAAACGGGACGTCGCAGCATAGCCAAAGTTGGCACTTTTTTAGTAGGCAGCTCGGAAATTCCATTACTTTTTGAATTTTGAAAATCGGATGAAAATTGTGGACGTGGGGCCAATTTTCCCATCCAAATTTTAAAATGCCCATAACTTCTAAACGGGACGTCGCAGCATAGCCAAAGCTGGCCCTTTTTTAGTAGGCAATTTGGACATTCCATTACTTTTTGAATTTTGAAAATCGGATGAAAATTGTGGACGTGGGGCCAATTTTCCCATCCAAAGTTTAAAATGCCCATAACTTCTAAACGGGACGTCGCAGCATAGCCAAAGCTGGCCCTTTTTTAGTAGGCAATTTGGACATTCCATTACTTTTTGAATTTTGAAAATCGGATGAAAATTGTGGACGTGGGGCCAATTTTCCCATCCAAAGTTTAAAATGCCCATAACTTCTAAACGGGACGTCGCAGCATAGCCAAAGCTGGCCCTTTTTTAGTAGGCAATTTGGACATTCCATTACTTTTTGAATTTTGAAAATCGGATGAAAATTGTGGACGTGGGGCCAATTTTCCCATCCAAATTTTAAAATGCCCATAACTTCTAAACGGGACGTCGCAGCATAGCCAAAGTTGGCACTTTTTTAGAAGGCAGCTCGGACATTCCATTACTTTTTGAATTTTGAAAATCGGATGAAAATTGTGGACGTGGGGCCAATTTTCCCACCCAAATTTTAAAATGCCCATAACTTCTAAACGGGACGTCGCAGCATAGCCAAAGTTGGCACTTTTTTAGAAGGCAATTTGGACATTCCATTACTTTTTGAATTTTGAAAATCGGATGAAAATTGTGGACGTGGGGCCAATTTTCCCATCCAAATTTTAAAATGCCCATAACTTCTAAACGGGACGTCGCAGCATAGCCAAAGTTGGCACTTTTTTAGTAGGCAGCTCGGACATTCCATTACTTTTTGAATTTTGAAAATCGGATGAAAATTGTGGACGTGGGGCCAATTTTCCCACCCAAATTTTAAAATGCCCATAACTTCTAAACGGGACGTCGCAGCATAGCCAAAGTTGGCACTTTTTTAGAAGGCAATTTGGACATTCCATTACTTTTTGAATTTTGAAAATCGGATGAAAATTGTGGACGTGGGGCCAATTTTCCCATCCAAATTTTAAAATGCCCATAACTTCTAAACGGGACGTCGCAGCATAGCCAAAGTTGGCACTTTTTTAGAAGGCAATTTGGAAATTCCATTACTTTTTGAATTTTGAAAATCGGATGAAAATTGTGGACGTGGGGCCAATTTTCCCATCCAAATTTTAAAATGCCCATAACTTCTAAACGGGACGTCGCAGCATAGCCAAAGTTGGCACTTTTTTAGAAGGCAGCTCGGACATTCCATTACTTTTTGAATTTTGAAAATCGGATGAAAATTGTGGACGTGGGTCCAATTTTCCCATCCAAATTTTAAAATGCCCATAACTTCTAAACGGGACGTCGCAGCATAGCCAAAGTTGGCACTTTTTTAGAAGGCAGCTCGGACATTCCATTACTTTTTGAATTTTGAAAATCGGATGAAAATTGTGGACGTGGGTCCAATTTTCCCATCCAAATTTTAAAATGCCCATAACTTCTAAACGGGACGTCGCAGCATAGCCAAAGTTGGCACTTTTTTAGAAGGCAGCTCGGACATTCCATTACTTTTTGAATTTTGAAAATCGGATGAAAATTGTGGACGTGGGGCCAATTTTCCCACCCAAATTTTAAAATGCCCATAACTTCTAAACGGGACGTCGCAGCATAGCCAAAGTTGCCACTTTTTTAGTAGGCAATTTGGACATTCCATTACTTTTTGAATTTTGAAAATCGGATGAAAATTGTGGACGTGGGGCCAATTTTCCCATCCAAAGTTTAAAATGCCCATAACTTCTAAACGGGACGTCGCAGCATAGCCAAAGCTGGCCCTTTTTTAGTAGGCAATTTGGACATTCCATTACTTTTTGAATTTTGAAAATCGGATGAAAATTGTGGACGTGGGGCCAATTTTCCCATCCAAAGTTTAAAATGCCCATAACTTCTAAACGGGACGTCGCAGCATAGCCAAAGCTGGCCCTTTTTTAGTAGGCAATTTGGACATTCCATTACTTTTTGAATTTTGAAAATCGGATGAAAATTGTGGACGTGGGGCCAATTTTCCCATCCAAAGTTTAAAATGCCCATAACTTCTAAACGGGACGTCGCAGCATAGCCAAAGTTGGCCCTTTTTTAGTAGGCAATTTGGACATTCCATTACTTTTTGAATTTTGAAAATATAAAACCCATCATCGGACTACAATTCCCTTTTGGTCTTATCTAACATTTATTATCTATTCCATAACTCGCTCGTTCCCCACCTTATCCTGCACCATCAACTTGAAACCTAATACTTATTATAAAATTTACGGTTCAATAAACTTTGCAGCTACTTTTATTTTGCCGCCGCACAAACTATTTCCCTATAAAATTTCCGTTAGTAAATGCCGTTATAATAAATCCTAGGTCTTTTTTTTTTGTTCGGCAACGAGTGTGCTCATGTGTGTGTGTGTATGTGTGCATTTTGTGTATGGGTTTGTGTGGCAGTGAAAGCAACTATAAGTACATAATATATGTGAAAGCAACGAGTAGTTCAGCCTACTGCTCGACAGCCCACACTCCAACCTTAACTCAGCTCATGGATAGTGTAGAATAGCCTGACGTGTAAGGAAACCAGCTCCCTTAAGCTAGCCCAACCTTTATAGCCCAATCAAAAACGGAAATCGTACTAAATTGCCCAATATTTATTGCTAATTTAGTACGCTTTCATTTAATTTATTGCACTTGTCTTTTAAAAAATATCGAGGGTTGGGCTACCTTAAGTTTAAGCTAGCCCAACCACGAAAAAAATTTTACAATAATCAAAAAATGAAAACGTACTAAATATCCCTATATTTATTGCTAATTTAGTACGCATTCATTTTATTTATTGCACTTGTCTTTTAAAAAATATCGAGGGTTGGGCTACCTTAAATTTAAGCTAGCCCAACCACGAAAAAAATTTTACAATAATCAAAAAATGAAAACGTACTAAATATCCCTATATTTATTGCTAATTTAGTACGCATTCATTTAATTTATTACACTTGTCTTTTAAAAAATATTGAGCCCCCTTAGTCAGCCCAACCAGCCCGACCTTATATGCAAGCTAGCCCAACCACCAAAAAAATTTTACAATAATCAAAAAATTAAACGTACTAAATATCCCTATATTTATTGCTAATTTAGTACGCATTCAGTTAATTTATTACACTTGTCTTTTAAAAAATATTGAGCCCCCTTAGTCAGCCCAACCAGCCCGACCTTATATGCAAGCTAGCCCAACCACCAAAAAATTTTACAATAATCAAAAAATTAAAGCGTACTAAATATCCCTATATTTATTGCTAATTTAGTACGCATTCATTTAATTTATTACACTTGTCTTTTTAAAAATATTGAGCCCCCTTAGTCAGCCCAACCAGCCCGACCTTATATGCAAGCTAGCCCAACCACCAAAAAAATTTTACAATAATCAAAAAATGAAAACGTACTAAATATCCCTATATTTATTGCTAATTTAGTACGCATTCAGTTAATTTATTACACTTGTCTTTTAAAAAATATTGAGCCCCCTTAGTCAGCCCAACCAGCCCGACCTTATATGCAAGCTAGCCCAACCACCAAAAAAATTTTACAATAATCAAAAAATGAAAACGTACTAAATATCCCTATATTTATTGCTAATTTAGTACGCTTTCATTTTATTTATTACACTTGTCTTTTAAAAAATATCGAGGGTTGGGCTACCTTAAATTTAAGCTAGCCTAACCACGAAAAAAATTTTACAATAATCAAAAAATGAAAACGTACTAAATATCACTATATTTATTGCTAATTTAGTACGCATTCATTTTATTTATTACACTTGTCTTATAAAAAATATTGAGCCCCCTTAGTCAGCCCAACCAGCCCGACCTTATATGCAAGCTAGCCCAACCACCAAAAAAATTTTACAATAATCAAAAATGAAAACGTACTAAATATCCCTATATTTATTGCTAATTTAGTACGCCATTCAGTTAATTTATTACACTTGTCTTTTAAAAAATATTGAGCCCCCTTAGTCAGCCCAACCAGCCCGACCTTATATGCAAGCTAGCCCAACCACCAAAAAAATTTTACAATAATCAAAAAATTAAAGCGTACTAAATATCCCTATATTTATTGCTAATTTAGTACGCATTCATTTAATTTATTACACTTGTCTTTTTAAAAATATTGAGCCCCCTTAGTCAGCCCAACCAGCCCGACCTTATATGCAAGCTAGCCCAACCACCAAAAAAATTTTACAATAATCAAAAAATGAAAACGTACTAAATATCCCTATATTTATTGCTAATTTAGTACGCATTCAGTTAATTTATTACACTTGTCTTTTAAAAAATATTGAGCCCCCTTAGTCAGCCCAACCAGCCCGACCTTATATGCAAGCTAGCCCAACCACCAAAAAAATTTTACAATAATCAAAAAATGAAAACGTACTAAATATCCCTATATTTATTGCTAATTTAGTACGCATTCATTTTATTTATTACACTTGTCTTTTAAAAAATATCGAGGGTTGGGCTACCTTAAATTTAAGCTAGCCCAACCACGAAAAAAATTTTACAATAATCAAAAAATGAAAACGTACTAAATATCCCTATATTTATTGCTAATTTAGTACGCATTCATTTAATTTATTACACTTACTTAGTACGTTTTCATTTTTTGATTATTGTAAAATTTTTTTGGTGGTTGGGCTAGCTTGAATATAAGGTTGGGCTGGTTGGGCTGACCAAGGGGGCCCGATATTTTTTAAAAGACAAGTGTAATAAATTAAATGAATGCGTACTAAATTAGCAATAAATATAGGGATATTTAGTACGATTTCATTTTTTGATTATTGTAAAATTTTTTGGTGGTTGGGCTAGCTTGAATATAAGGTTGGGCTGGTTGGGCTGACCAAGGGGGCCCGATATTTTTTAAAAGACAAGTGTAATAAATTAACTGAATGCGTACTAAATTAGCAATAAATATAGGGATATTTAGTACGTTTTCATTTTTTGATTATTGTAAAATTTTTTTGGTGGTTGGGCTAGCTTGCATATAAGGTCGGGCTGGTTGGGCTGACTAAGGGGGCTCAATATTTTTTAAAAGACAAGTGTAATAAATAAAATGAATGCGTACTAAATTAGCAATAAATATAGTGATATTTAGTACGTTTTCATTTTTTGATTATTGTAAAATTTTTTACGTGGTTGGGCTAGCTTAAATTTAAGGTAGCCCAACCCTCGATATTTTTTAAAAGACAAGTGTAATAAATAAAATGAATGCGTACTAAATTAGCAATAAATATAGTGGTATTTAGTACGTTTTCATTTTTTGATTATTGTAAAATTTTTTTGGTGGTTGGGCTAGCTTGAATATAAGGTTGGACTGGTTGGGCTGACCAAGGGGGCCCGATATTTTTTAAAAGACAAGTGTAATAAATTAAATGAATGCGTGCTAAATTAGCAATAAATATAGGGATATTTAGAACGCTTTAATTTTTTTAATTTTGTAAAATTTTTTGGTGGTTGGGCTAGCTTGAATATAAGGTTGGGCTGGTTGGGCTGACCAAGGGGGCCCGATATTTTTTAAAAGACAAGTGTAATAAATTAAATGAATGCGTACTAAATTAGCAATAAATATAGGGATATTTAGTACGTTTTCATTTTTTGATTATTGTAAAATTTTTTTCGTGGTTGGGCTAGCTTAAATTTAAGGTAGCCCAACCCTCGATATTTTTTAAAAGACAAGTGTAATAAATAAAATGAATGCGTACTTAATTAGCAATAAATATAGTGATATTTAGTACGTTTTCATTTTTTGATTATTGTAAAATTTTTTTGGTGGTTGGGCTAGCTTGAATATAAGGTTGGGCTGGTTGGGCTGACCAAGGGGGCCCGATATTTTTTAAAAGACAAGTGTAATAAATTAAATGAATGCGTGCTAAATTAGCAATAAATATAGGGATATTTAGAACGTTTTAATTTTTTTAATTTTGTAAAATTTTTTTGGTGGTTGGGCTAGCTTGAATATAAGGTTGGGCTGGTTGGGCTGACCAAGGGGGCCCGATATTTTTTAAAAGACAAGTGTAATAAATTAAATGAATGCGTACTAAATTAGCAATAAATATAGGGATATTTAGTACGTTTTAATTTTTTGATTATTGTAAAATTTTTTTCGTGGTTGGGCTAGCTTAAATTTAAGGTAGCCCAACCCTCGATATTTTTTAAAAGACAAGTGTAATAAATAAAATGAATGCGTACTAAATTAGCAATAAATATAGGGATATTTAGTACGTTTTAATTTTTTGATTATTGTAAAATTTTTTTCGTGGTTGGGCTAGCTTAAATTTAAGGTAGCCCAACCCTCGATATTTTTTAAAAGACAAGTGTAATAAATAAAATGAATGCGTACTAAATTAGCAATAAATATTGGGCAATTTAGTACGATTTCCGTTTTTGATTGGGCTATGAAGGTTGGGCTAGCTTAAGGGAGCTAAGGAAACCCCCACTCAAGCGGAGCGAGGGCAACGTGGATATGAGTTGCACTGGCAATTTTCTTATACCCAAAGCACTGAGAGGCAAGCGAATGCCCGTAATACCTAGCGCATGGCACCCAAAGTCGACAAAGAAAAGAGTTGAAAAGCAAACCAACAACACAAATGCGAGGTTTAAGCAGTCACAAAAGATGGCGCGCAATACCAGCGACTGTCTTCCAACTACCATCAAGCACTTGGAGTAACTATCTCATAGTACTTGGACGATAATATCTCTTCCTCTTCCTTTTCGCTTACTCGCTACACTCTCTTCCCTTAGACTGCTTTCGTCTACACTACTCGAAACTCTCGCTTCTCTTACAATAGGTCTAGGCATTTACTATTATCATTCGCTTGAATGTCCTGCGTCGTGTGCCTAAGCAATAAAAAGCAGTCCGTTCGTCCGTTCGTCCCTTCGTGCGTTCGTTCGTCCCTTCGTTTGTCCGTTCAATCTCTCTTCCATATCTTTAACAATTGCGAAACCGCTAAAATGCCACTTAGCCATGCAAGTTTTGTGGTTTACTTCGTATGTTTTAATATTTGTTGTTGTTGCATGCAATTGCAGTCACTTTTTGTATGAATGGCCGAGTACTCAAAGTAATAGGTTTATACCACGATAGTGTTGTTGTAGTTTTGCTTTATTATTTTATCTTTTAGACAGATTTATTCTAAGCGCCTTTTCTTCTTCTTTATCCTACTTTTTGAAATGATTTTTTCCAGCTGATGGCTTTTATGCTGTGTGGAGTTGAGTCTGGGTGTTGGGGAAATCATAGCTCCAGCTTGGGGCGGAAAGGGGTAGTAAAATATAATATAAAACAAACCCAGTCCTTGATGGATTGCGAGTCCACAAAAGCAATTTTTTTCTACCAGAGGACTTGCCATTAAATTCGGATTTTAATCCAATGACGAGCTCTAAAGCACTTCCCCTTTCAAAAGCGCTCTGGTTAAGCCTTGGTGTGGGCTCATCGCTTCGTCTTCATACATAGCTATCTTAGAAGTAGGTCCAACAAACTTTTCAATCGCGACTCTACAACCCTCTTGTCGTTTCCGTGGAAGCCATTGCCACAGCGAACGTCCTTCAAAAGTCACAAAAAGTAGTGATAATGGTGGGATCCTGAATGATTCCACACATTAGCACTAGTATGATGGAAGCCTTACAGAAGCTGATCTTTGTTTGACTTAATAGAATTTTACTTCTCAGCTATTTAATCCGTCTGAAGTAGAACCCTGGGGGAAGAGTGATGTGGCTGCCAAGTCCCAGATCACAGTTCTTCCTCTGGCGAAAGAACTAACAGATGCCTAAGTCTCACTTGATAAGTCTTAGAACCACTCCTTATACTTACCTTGATTGGGTTGGGTGCGTTAACAACAACCTGATGAGTTGACGTGGCCAAAGAACACCCGCCAACGGCGTTCGAGTTAGTACTGGAAGGTGCTTGTACGAGAGCCTAACGGATCCATATACGACATAGGATATCTGTGACTCTTTATACAACAACAACAATCCTTACCTAGAAGAACATGGAGAGTGGTCTACATAGCTGTAAAGTCTTCGGCATTCATTTCCGACAGTAGAAAGTATAAATTAGTCTAGGTTATCGGGACCGAGGTGAGGCATTCTTAGGTTGCATTCATCAGTCCAATAGTCCACAAAAAAATATTCGATTTGGACCCGATTTCATAGAGCCAGTGTTAATCGCAACAGAGCTGAAACCACAAAAGACGGTTGAGGGCTTAGTGTAATATCCCCTAGCTCCACTGGAAGCTTTAATCGCAGTTTTAAACACAACGAAAATTGCAGCAACTAATTGAACCCTTCCTCCAACTCGGACATTGCCATTTATTCCATTCTGCGTAAAGAGCATTCGTCTAACATTGAACCTCTAATTATGGAACAATCGTTGAAATTAAAAACAATTTACTCAAGCAATAATGTTCTATGTCATTTAAAATCAGGGCTTAGTTTACCCTAATAAAATGTGTAAAACGTTCAAACTGTCGGCGTAGTGGTAGCTCTGACACGGCTATGTTGCGCTTGGAACAACCATTCATTTGCAGCACTTAAACAACAATTACATGCCCTCAAGCCAAAAGCCAACAACGACAACACGAACGAATATTCGAAGTCCCACCACGAGCAACCAACCGACCCGACTCGACCGCCCAGCCCAATGTCATGTTTTACTACATTTACCACACCCGCGAACTTGTTTTTTGCGCCCGCAGCAAAAACAAAACGAAAATAATTGAACCAAAAAACAAAGCAAATGCAAAATACAAAGACAAAATGATTGCAAAAAGTAAAGCAAAAAAAGAAACCGAAAGCAACAAAAAGAAGTAGAACACTCAGCTGACAGTTGGTCGCATTCACATTAAAGTGACATTGACATGTTGTTTGGGGAGTGCGGAGTTTGCTGAACTTCTTGGAGTTGTTGGAGTGGTGTGTTTGTGTTGCACTCACACCACCCCAAATGAGTGGTGCCCCCACCAACATGTCAGCGCAACAAAAGTTTGTCCACGCAACAACACCGCTAGGCAAATGTAAACTGTGAATAAATTATAAATTGTTTGCATTTGTTGTTGTTTTTGTTAGCGTTTTTTTTTAATGTTAAATTTTTAAAAAAAAATGCGCAAAAAAGCGCGTAAAAAATTATTGCTGAAAAAATGTAAACAAAAAAATCACGAGATGTAGGTTTTTTTTTACTTTGTGTTCGTCTGTGGGGATCTGTAAATAATATAAAATGGTTGAACAGTTGTATGGATGTCGTCGAGTGCACGAGCAAGGGATCTCGTCGTGTTTCACGCAGTTTTTTATGCAAATATTTGCACACCAAAAGTTTGACAGCCGTTGACAGTGATTGTATGATGTATGAAGTAGGCGGATATGAGTTAAATAATGGACTAAAGATAGTATGTAGTTACTGTTCACCTCTTTTTTTGTTGCAAATAACGATCGATAAGTTTTTGCTTTTTGATTGACATAAATCATTGAAACTGTGGCTTAAATTTAGAGTTGACTGATGACTGATGGCCATCGAAACGCAAACTAGTAAGATGGAGATCGAGCTGTTGACAGGCTTGATTCAATGAGAGAAGTCAAGCCAGTAACTGAGATGAAATATTAAGATTGAACCAGTAGCTAATTTAGGAGTAGGATATGATTGCGGTCAATTTTGAACCTGAAGAGAAAAAAAAAATACCAATGCTGTAAAAATTTTGTACTAAATTTATAAATTCTGTACTAAAAAATGCCGAAGTTTTACCAAAATAATTCCTAAAAAATCTGTGGTATATAGCCACAAATTCAACTTCGTAAAATTGTATACACATTTGGTACTAAAAAATGTGTACTAAAAACGTTCTCCAAAAATCTCTTACTAAGAGTTCTGATACTATAAATTTGGTAGCTTACATTTTTCTTAAAGAAATTGTACTAAAAATTGTGTACCAAAAATATTGTACTAAAAATTGTGTACTAAAAATCTCTTACTACGAGTCCTGATATTAAAAATTTGGTAGCTTATAATCTTCATTAAAAAAATTGTCCTAAAACATCTGTAGCTACTAAAAATATTGTACTAAAAACCTCACCTGGAAACTAAGAAAAGCGAAAACTAGCTCACATCTGTTTTTACACAATTAGTACATACAACTTTTTTCAGAAAAAATAAATAAAATAATTTCAGTGAAATTGTGCAGTCAAAACATAAAAAAAACTTGAGTACTAAAACTAATACAGCAAGACTTGTAACAACAATATGGTTTTAAACTAAAATTGTGTCTAGAGATTTACATAGTTCTAAATTCTTTTTTCATGTATACAATTTTTTTATGGCAACTAAGTACTAAAATGAGCACCAAAAAGGAATACAAAAATTAAATTTTGTACGAAGTATGTTTTCGTTTTTATGTTGTATAAAAAATTGTTTTAAAATTTAGTACGCAATGTATTTTCTTTTAAACATTAACTAATTCAAACTTGTCAATAACAAAAGGCATATCTAATTCAAATAAATTTAAATTAAGTACAAAATAGGTTTTTGCTTTGTGTTGCAAAAAGTGTTCTAAACTTTAGTACAAAAAATATATATTTTATTAAATTGTTACTAATTCAAACTTTTCAGAAAAATCATTGAATACATAGATTTAAATATCGTTTTCGTTTTTTTTGTGTGAAAAAGTGTTCTAAAACTTAGTACATAATGCGCTCTCTTATAAACTAAGTGCTAAATCCAAATTTTTAATAAAAATATGTCTAATACATGTTAATTAACATTTAGTACAACATATCGCTTCTCTAGTTCAACAACGACGCAATTGTCAATTTTAAAGTTTCGAGATAACGCTCACAAAAGCTTTAAAAAGTACTAATTATTGCTGTGTATCAATTTTATAATTGTATTACAAATAGTTTTCGCGCTAGACGCTTGCGAAGTTATTCCAATCGTGAATAACGTATGCGCGGGCAAATATTGAAACTTGCTTCACCAAAACTTTATATTTTACAATTGCGTCGTTGTTGAACTAGGCAAGCGATATGTTCCCGTTTTGTGTCGCAAAACGTGTTCTAAAATTTAGTACAAATTTTGTTTTCCTTCAAATAAAGTACTAGTTTAAGGGAATATAATTTCCTGGTGCCTTAAACTTTGTGAAGTTAGAGGAACTTCATTAAATTGAATTTGTGTTTGCATATAAAAGTGTTCTAAAATTTAGTACAAGAGTATATGTTACTCTAAACATAGTGCTAGAAATAATTTTGTTATGAAAACTAAGGAAATTTATTTTTCTGTTGCCTATAAACTGACTTAACACCTACTTCAAAACTACTATTGAAATAATAAAAAACTGAATTTGGTACTAAAAATGAACACAAACAAAATCAATAATTCGAACGGAATATTCATGGCATCACCACCCACCAACACAACAAACGCTATTATCCCCTTTAGATGAAGTTATCTCAGGCGCACAGTCATCATATCCATTTCCATATTCGAAGTGAATGTCAATTTTAATGGCGCATAAGAAAGGAGCGGGAGGGGGTGTGGATATCATAGAAGCTCCAGGCCAACTTCCTTACTGTTTAAAAATTCATATTGGCAGCTATTATTGTAGAAAGCAGCTGAATTCGGTATGGATGACGGCGAGCAGCTATTGGCGAAGAGCGATGAAAGGAAGCATATTAAATTACCAGAAGCGCCAGAAATTTTCAAACAAAAAAAAAAAAGAAATGAAAAAAAAAAAAATTCAAAAAAAAAAAAGCAAACGGAAAGTCTATGCAGACATAACTTTTGTTGTTTGTTTGTGTTCATGCCCGTCTGTTGCATACGACTAATTGCATTTGGAGAAAAATGGCGAAAATATTTTGCAGGCAAAGCCATCACTCTTGCAACAGAGTTAAGGAAAATAAAGGAAATGCGGTCGCGTGTGAAAAATATGGCAACTCGAGTAGAGTATGAGCAGCTCATTGCGCCTTAAACTGTCCATTTGCTGTCGATGTGTTAAGGCACAAGTGCGATGCATGGAATATGGTAGACATTTTCAAGAGCAGATGGTAGATATCAATGGGGGAAAAACAGAAAAAGGCTTTAAATATATGTAGACGAGTCACCTTTTCAGCAGCCACGTATGAGTACGCTATTGTGTGCCTTCACCACCACCACCACAACAACGGCACATGACAGCCACAACAACACCATCATTAGCGGTTTTATGCTTGATTCTCATATGTGCGACTGGTGGGCGCAAAACACACGAGAGATGCAAAAAGAAATCAATTTCAAAATTGTGCCGCTTCACACTCCAAATGTCTCCCAACAATTTTGTATTGCTAAATGATGCTCTTACACCAGCTGGACTACCAGCAGTGCCATTAACGCTGCACCACAGATTTCATTGCAGCAAACACACACACACACACTTTGGCACTCTTGCGCTCACTCTCTCTCTCTCCACTACAAATCGATTTGGCTTGACAGCTTTTGTTGCTGCTGCTGTATCCTGCTGATAATCGTGTGGTTAGAGTTCATTGGCGTGCCGCATTCGACTGCGGTTACTACAAAATGCACTTGTCGATTTCACGTGCACCCCACCTCAACCTCCTTAGTCACACTCAACGTTTGATGCACTCACTCTCCCTTTCAGCATCCATTGCAGCGCATCCTCTCATGGCATGAATGCGTTTTTAATCTATTGCTTGCTCGTCGTTCTTGTGCAATTCTTAGTTGGTATTAAGCATTTCATATTTTGTTGCCCATGAATGGTTTTGGCGTACGGCCTCCTGTCCTCTCATACGGCTCTCATTCGTATGTAGCTCAGCCTTGTTGTTGTGTGACATATTTTACGTTTGCCAAAAATACATAATGTTGCCTGAAAAGCAGGTCGGTCGGCAGGATGTCAGCCTCCTTGTTATCACCTAGTTATTCGTAGGTAATTAGAATTTTAATTAGTTCGGTGGGTTTTGGAAAGTTTGTGGATGTTGGTGCGTACTTTTTGTTTGTTGTTAGCAATTTTGGCGTTGTTTTTGCACCTGAAGAGTCAGTCAACTGAAGGGAGTATGGACTGAAGTTTTATTGTTTTGGTTTTTTTTTTTTGCTTTTGTTTTGTTTTTTCTTTTTTGTTTTTTATTTTTGTTTTTTTTTTGGGTTTGTTTCTTTTTTTTTTGGTTTTTTTTTGTTTTTTTTTTTCTTATTTTTTTTTGTTTTTTTTGTTTTTTTTTTTTGAAGGGAGAAAGACATGGTTAATTCTTGTTTTTTTTTTAATTTTGTTTGTTTTGTTTTTGTTTATTATTATTTTTTTTTGGTGTTTTTCCTGTTGTTTTTTTTTCTTTTTTTTTTGGTTTTTTTTTGTTTTTTTTTGTTTTTTTTTGTTTTTTTTTTTGGTGTTTTTCCTGTTGTTTTTTTTCTTTTTTTTTGGTTTTTTTTTTTTGTTTTTTTTTTTGTTTTTTTTTTTTTGAAGGGAGAAAGACATGGTTAATTCTTGTTTTTTTTAATTTTGTTTGTTTTGTTTTTGTTTATTATTATTTTTTTTGGTGTTTTTCCTGTTTTTTTTGTTTTTTTTTTTTGGTTTGTTTCCTTTTTTTTTTTTTTTTTTTTTTTTAAGGAAGATTGAAAAGTTTTCTTTTTGCTTGTTTTTTTTTTTAATTTTTTTTTTGTTTTTTTTTTTTTTGGTTTTTTGGTTTGTTTTAAAATTTTGTTTTTTTTTTTTTTTTTTGGTTTTTTGGTTTTTTTTTTTTTTTTTTTTTTTGAGCGTCAATAGGCCGGGAACTATGCATCGTTCTATCACTCCTCGTAAAGCTTCGTGAAAATATCTTTAACTCCGTAATAGTAAGTGAAGTGACTATACTGCTTGAGCCAGAGATATGCGTGCCCATTTTAATTTCAAGAACTCAGTAGCAACCTCTAGTGGAGACAGTGATTCCCTAATAATCCTCCACCACATAATGGCTGAGATTAGTTCACTGCCGCTTGACTACTTGAAGGGCGAAATATGAGTCCATTAACTACGCCCTTTATAGGAACCTCCGATTGATACGCTCAATTTTTAAATAACTTCAAGGTCTTGACGGAATATCCATCCCAACCTATCCTTCGATCTTCGACCCATACGTAAACAAGTTCATTAAGCTACTATCCTAGAAAGTATGCCTTGGGGGTGATGAAGCTAGTTTGGAAAGTTGGCGCACAGTAATGTCTTGCTAGAAATGAAGTCGGAGCTGCTTAAGATGAGGTAATAAAATACTTACCAACTTCTATCTAGCGCAGTTGGGCACACACTCCATCATATCCATTAAATGTTATTCGCTTAATTAATGTCTACTTTGCTACTCGAATAAAGTGCTTGATTTGTTTCGTTTTTAATTCTTTTTTTTTATTTTTTACTCGCTCACCTTCTTGGAGGAAACGTCTGCCACATCAACCCTTGCGCATCAGGTGCCCCAATCTAATACGCCAAACATTAACTCCCTTCTTCTAGCATCCATTTAAGCAACATGTCTAGACAATGTTGTGGGAATTGTGTGTACAAAAGCAGGCAGGCATACATGGTTGCATACGAAATTATTAAATGTGCAGAGAAATTGAAATTAAGTGCACCCTAATTGGCCGTCAAAGTGTTAAAGGTGTGGTGGGTGAGAGATTTGAAATATTTCGCTTTAATGACTTAACTGAGAGTAATAAAGTTTGAAATTTTATGGAGACATATAAAAATGATTTATTTGAGAGCTTCGTAAATATGTATCATTTTGTAGTCTTTACGCAAATTTTGTTGCTTTGGTTTTGAAATTGTTTTTTTACATAAATGTTTAAAATATTTAAATTCGTTCCATGTTCCGTACAATAAACAGGTCATTTGCTTACATTTCCATCCCCAAAAGTAATTTGTCCTTTGTTATGGTCAATCAGAAATGATTGCTTTCCCATTTGTAAAATCATGCAGTAAACATAAACACAATTACTTTGTAAATACAGTGGCGTGCATTTTACTAGTAGCACAATGATTGACATCAATCAGTGTATAATATATATTTTATAAATATTTTTTTACTTGTGAGTAAACTTGAATATAAAATAAATAATCTATCTGATAACATTTCAAAGAAAAAGCTATGACAAATACGAGAGTTCAGGTCAAGCAAAGCGTTTGACAATCACTGGCATCATACAGTACCTTTCAAACTATCAAGCAGATTGATGTTTTCAAAAACTTTTATTTTTTATGATTTTTCGAACTTCCTATAACATGATTGAAAGGATATTGAACTTATTTCATTTATCAATTTCTGACTTTATTTACTTTTCAACTTTTTTATATTTTACGGGTGACAATCTCAAAATTCATTGCGTTTGGAAATTTATTGTGTTTCAAAATTATTTGTAGTCAAAGTTTATTTTTCCAAGATCAAAAGAAGTACTCTAGTTTAAAGTTTTGAAATTGAGTGCTGGGGTGGTTAGGTCAAGCATAGCGTTTGACAAGCACTGGCAGCATACAGTACCTTCCAAACTAGCAAGCAGATATTGATGTATTTGATTGCGTTTATATTTCGAAGTTTACACAAGATGATTGAAGAAGATTAAGGACATTAGAACTTTATCCTTTATTAATTTCTTTAACGTTTTTCCTACAGTTTACAGCTGTCAATCACAAAATTCATTGCGTTTGGAAATTTATTGTGTTTCAAAATTTATTGTTTCCGAGAATGTTTGGGTTCATCCAGCATTCAATGGAGCGACTGAATTAATCTTGATTTAGTAAGCATTCATACTTCTTGATTAAAGCTTTGTTAAAGAAGAGTGCTGAAAAGTTGAAGCCAAACTCAGCGTTTGACTATCACTGGCATCATACAGTAGCTCTCAAGCCACAAAACAGTCTTTAATGTATTTGAATGCGTTTATTTTTTGTTATTAATTTATTTTTTCAAATTTTTTTTTTACATTTTACAGCTGTCAATCACAAAATTCATTGCGTTTGGAAATTTATTGTTTTTCAAAATTCTTCGTGTGTCAAAATTCCTTGCTTCAAGATCCAAAAAAGTGTTTGCTTTTAAAAAATTTAATCTCAAGATTATGTGTTAGAAAGTCAGCTGAAAGGCGATGATAAGGATCCCTTTCGAAACATTTCCAAAGCAACCTTTTGCTACTATTTATGCGCCCACCACTGTTATGCCTGTTATTAACCTTAAATGCCATGTTTTAAAAAAACCTGCTTTTTGTTTTTTTTTCTTTTCAAACACTTAACCTCTTCATTCTCATTGTCTGTTTTCGCAATAAATTTTATATACAATCGACTGTGTCGAAATGAATAAAAAATATAAACCTTCCGTTCCAACAATAGACGCTTAAAAGCTTTCTGTAAAACATGCGAGCCGATGACCTAGCAATCATACAATCAAATACAAATATATTGACCATAACGAATGAAAATGTCAACAACACGCAAGCCCGAACTCCTTGTTGAATTTCGTGCAGTGCTCAAGCGGCTAGCGAGAGACAATCATCGCTACCCACAACAGCTGATGAATACTAGTTAACTGCTGCTGTCATGAATATCCAATTGTGTCCTCGTAACACGTTTATGGTGTTCAGTTGAAATAATTTCCAATACATTTTTGTGTTGTTTGTAAAATAAAAGAAATTGCGTGGGGTTGTTTGATCTCCCCTCTTTCGCATTTTTACTCCATTTTGATAAACTCACCTTTCCACTCGTTTGTGAATTTCGTTTTGCCATAAATAATGATTGTCAATATGTTGGTGTTCCCCGTAGGTTGTACTCTTGGGCCACTTTTAATGGTCATGCAACGCGCACACAAACTTCTGGATGGGGGGCACACCTTTTGTGCTTGCGGGCTGCGTTACATACTCAAATATTCAATGGTTAGCAAATGCATTAATGATGATATGTGTGCAATATGCACGTCACATTTCACGCTGCATGTAACGTGTTACGTTACATGGTTCAGTTACTCTCGCTACCAACTCCACATTTTTATTTGTTCTTGTTTTATCCCCCAATTATTCGACTTATTTTCAAGTGGTCAGGTTGCATGATTTTATGTTTTTTTTTTTTTCAAGCGCAATTTTGTGTAAATAGATTAAGTACTTATGTTCATTCTGCAATACATACACACACATGCATACATACATATGCACACACATATGTGTGTTTCCTTCTTAACTTTCTACCACCTTTAGGGGTTGCAAGCACTTGCAATCCCTCTGTTTTATTTGACGTACATTTTTACTTGGAAGTCCTTGCTCGCCCCACAAGAGGGTAGTTAAGTTGCTTTTGAACGCATTATAAATAAATTATAAATCAGCCGCTTTGTAGAACTTTTGGCATAAAAAGAATTAATTGCAAGTATGATAAAGTTACAACATAGTTTTTGTTGTTGCATGCTCAAGTAGTAACAGTCGCCGTAAATTGTGTTGGGGAGTAGATAAAAGATTGCTTTTGATAAAAAGGGGAAAAATTTTGCGCAATTAACGTCTGTGGATACTTTAAGTAATGCGAGAATTTATTAAGAACTTTTTCCAAATTTCCACATAACCTCCAAATAGTTGTAAGCCAAGAGTATGTAATATGAGTATGAGAAATAAAATACTACCGGTATTTTAATTATTAATTGAAATTAAATTAAATCCAAAAAAAATTTTAATTAAGAAAAAAAATTTTGAATTAAAAAAAAAATTTCAATTAAAAAAAAAAATTGAATTAAAAAGAAAAATGTATTAATTAGAAGAAAAAATATGTAATAAAAAAAAATTATTAAAAAAAAATTTATTAACATCAAAAACAAATTTATTAAAAAAAAATTGTATTGAATATATGAAAAATCCATCATGGCCTATAGGAAGAGCTATAGCGAAACCTTTTTTTTTTCTATTTAAGTAAAAACATTTTTTCGAGTAAAAACTGCATTCTCACTCCAAAATCTTCAGTTAGGGGCCGAATCCCTCTTTTCATAATTTGGTTAAAATTATATAGAAAACCACAACTTTTACAAAATTTAAACTGTATTTGATTAACGTCAGGGGATTGTATAATTTTTTGCAAAATTGAAAAAACAAAAATTAAAATAATTTTTTTTTGAGTAGTTAGTGAGAGAAATTATCTGAATTTTACTAGGCTAAATAAATTTGGAATTCGAGACAAAATGCTGTGGTTGGATGAACCTTCGATATGTAAAAATTCAAAAAAATGTTAGAAAGGACACCACCCTGTCGACACCCAGTCTAATTTTTCAAGGTTTTGATGTTGTGTCACCTAATACGGCCCTCGATTGCTGACCATTAAGGCAGACAGCGAGCGGTGATTCCTCAAGATATTGTAGGCGTGTGATGTCAATTCTGATTTGTGCATTAATTCATTGTATATTCACCATGTCTAGTTCGCCATCCTGTGGTTTTCATGGAGGATATGCCAAATTTCAGGCCAAACAACATTTTTTTTTGTAAAAACTTAGCTTGCTTCAAAAGTCACCTTTTCAAAGCTAAGCGTTCATTTAAATCCACATTTTGTGTTGGGCAGCTCCAAATCCTAA
Organism: Sphenella marginata; assembly: GCA_951509765.1. Taxonomy (NCBI): domain Eukaryota; kingdom Metazoa; phylum Arthropoda; class Insecta; order Diptera; family Tephritidae; genus Sphenella; species Sphenella marginata. The sequence goes on along the minus strand of OX608080.1, from coordinate 101,239,031 downwards.
TTACATCCTAGCACTCCTGGCTTAAACTTAACTTAGTCCAACATAATTGCATTTTGAACATATTAAAAAATAGTTATGTTGACATTTGTTATTTCTACAATCAAGATTTCCAATTTCATTTATCCTTTTATCAAAAATATGCTTCTCCCTCCAAGTGCATTCTTCAGCATTTATGCAATCAATATTATCCGTACACAGCAAATTTATTTTCTCAGAATTCATGGAAGCATAACTACTAGTGCATAGGAAAAACCAATATTTTCGCTCTTATCAATAAAAAAAAGTGCTACCCTGTGCCACCAATGACATTCGATAGCCAATGCAAACCAATCAATGAAATAAAAGGAGCTCACATGTGTAGCATTTCTGAAAAGAAGAACAAGTAAAAAAGAGTTCAGAAATAGTTCAGAAAGAACAAGTAAAAATATTTCACAACTTTTTTTTTTTTAAATAAACGTAAATATGAGTATTGCAGTTTTGTGGACACCCTGTTGTCTTTGCCTGTTGCATACTTTAAGGCGCTTACATTTTTTTTGCTTGCTTTCTCAGCTATGCTACCGCGGCTGCTGGCTTTAAAATCCTTTTTTGTAATGTTTTTTATTTTCTCTCTCTCTTTTATGCTTTTCTCGCTGATTCATCACCTATGCTGTTGCACATAAAGCATAAATGTGTATATAAAAAATTTATTAAAAAACATAAAAGGTCATATTACAAGTACGCCGTGCGTTTGTAATTTTCATTTCTTTATATTAAATTTACCTTTGATGCTTTTTCTTGAAATGTCACTGGTTTTCTTGTGTGCCCTTTTTGTTTGTTGTTTTTTTTTTTTTTGTTTTGTTTTTTTTTTCTGTTTATTTAATATTTCGGTTCATCCTTCGAAGCATGAAAAAAGTACAACTCAGGCACACTTTGACTGTCATAAATGTTTAGCTTTGTAATTTTTCATGCGTCTCTTCCTTTTTTACTTCCTTGTGAGTTTTTTCACTTCTCACCTTACCTTACCATTGAATATTTTATTTACTTTTTAAAAGCGCGCGTCTTGTTGTTGTTGTTGTTGTTTTTTTAAGGTACAAAACAGCTATTTGTCTGACTGTCTCCGCCTTAAAGTTGGTGTATTTGTACAGACGTGGCTGTATTTATTTTTTGGCAAATCATGTTTACTTATTTTGTTGACGGTTGCATTAGTAGATGATGATGATGAATGTCTTGGAAAATGCTTACGGTTAGAGAGGGTGTAGCAAGAAAACTGCGTACTAGTTTGTCGTTGGGCTGCTTGGCGGGAGGTTATCCCTATGGTGTAGTCTGCTCATGGAAAGAACATCTCTCTAAAGGAAACAGTTTAAATCAACTTTTCCTAAAACTCTTCTAAGTCAATTTAATAAATCAACTACAGCGCCTGCTAAAATCTGGTAAACTCTTTGGTTAGTTTTTGATCTACTTTAAAATTATTTCTTTGCATTACGAGTTGCCTTCATTATGTTCCCAATCATATCACGCTTCCTCTACTTAAGCTCACTTAAGATCATGTGGTATTGAGGTGACTGCAATAGGCTCTAAACATACCTTCTTGGCCCCATATCTAGTTTAACACTCCCTTCTTTGGTCATAGTAGCCATCAGAAGAAGTTAGGTGTATATTTTTCTGAGACTTGAGGGGCTGCCGTACCTTCTATATTAGCGTATCTAGTTAGGTATGTATATTCTTTCATAGAGGTCTAGAAAAGGGGCCCTTGACCCCTTACTTTAATTTGCTGTAGTTTTCTTTGATGAGTTAAAGTTGTCTATTTTGGAAATGTTCTGGAACATAGTTCGTGCTTGTTCAGCTTTCCAGGAGAAAGCTGAAGTATTTCGCACTTAGCTTCTTCTCAAGATAAACTTAGTGAAGTCTTTGGCATCATCGATAGTAAGAAACTTTGAAAAATATAAACTGTGCTACCTCAGCTTCATCCCGCCACACAGTCCTTTGAGCCCACGAAAGACAGAGTTTATTTAAAGCTTAGCTTTAAACCTCTGTCTAGTTAGTTGGAGAGGTGTTTCAACGCATGCAAAATGCCGTCCTACCTATCATATATAGTCGTAGCTACATAAATCTTTATCGTTATATAAAAAAATCATAAATTTCCCAACGGCATATAAAATTTCGCGTGAAACTTAGTAAAAGCGCAAAAATTCTTTTTTCACACATTTGCTGCATTTTTCAAGTTGCTAGTTGGCATTCGTACACACATACAAACGTACTCTTGGCATATTCACGCATATTTTTGCACTGCATAAATTCAGAAAGTGTGAATGTTTTACTAACTGCGAGTTCAACAATACATTTTGCGGCACACACATAGCGGAGATGAATGTTCTAACGAGAAAATTTCGCATTTTTGCTGGTTTCATAAAATAGCACGCAACTGCCGGAATAACTGTGTGTGTGTTTTTTATAGCAGCGTTAGTCAAGGAGATGTGATGTAGAGATGACAATTTTTGACATTTTGGGAATTTCGGGATTTTCGGGACTTGGTTTTACTATGCCGGGTTTTCGGGATTAGTCACAAGATTTCGGTATTCGCTATACTGCAACAGCTTAGACTGAAAAAATATAGGAATAGCTCAAAATACTAATTTTAAAATAATTAACAAAAAAAATTATATGTCTTTAGTATGGTTTTTGTTGAAAAAGAAAATTATTTGAAAGCTAGATTTTTAATTAAAATACATTCCAAAAAAGAAAATTTATTCAAAGCTATTTAGTTCTAAAATTTCAAAAAAAGCCGAGATTTCGGTAAAAAAAATCCCGATATCCATGCATCCCGGGATTCGCATCCCTAGTAACATGAGCGAGTCCACAAGGTTCTGGCTGATATTGGATAGGTGCTGTTTTGTGCTGCTCTTTTTCAGCAGACATGGCTAGTTTCAGGTTATGTGAACTACAAATAAGAAATTCACTATTTTTTCAGTGATATGCACACATTAGACCGTGACAAAATTTTTTTTTTGTTTTGTAAAAATTTACATAATTATACAAATAAAAGAAAAAATTATATTTAATTTAAAAAAAATTAAAAATAATAATTTAAATTTAAGAGAGATTAGTTCAAATTTTCTTAAGACTGATCTCATGTTTGCTTTAGTGATGCGTCGCGGTTTAGCCTTAAACCGTCAGTTCTAGTGTTTTGGGTTTTTTGGGGTTGGAGCCGAACCCATACACCTAAAAAATTCTGCGAGCAGATTCGGACTTAGCCTTTCCTGATTACTTTGAAAAGGCTACAATTAGGAATACAGAACTTTTTGTGGAGATATTTTTTTTTTGCTGCATATAATTTGTTGTACTTTAATAGCTTGCTAGTTTTAGAGAAAAATTAAGTCATTCCCAAAAAAAGTGGAACTAGCTATGATAGATTACTTAAAGACTGAGATCTCAGACTTTTGCAGCATTTTTCTTTTTTTAATTCAAAAAATATAAGTAATTTAAAAAAAGGTTTTTTTTGGGTCAGTCTAATGTACAACTTTAAAGCTGGCACTAATAGTCAAGCCAAACTTTTTTTTAACTAGAACCATGCCGTATGAGTAACTCTTTGCTCTTTCGAAACAATCGATTAAATTTAATTCACAAAATCTGAGTAAATTTTTTTTTTTGAAAAATCGAAACGGTTTAACAGCAAATTTGACCAATTTTTGTGACAACTTATTTTATGGAAATTAAATTCGAAATGAAACTATCGTTTGAGATTTGGAAAAAAGCAAATTTCAGAGGTCCCTAAAAGATTAAAATGTTATTTAATTTTTTTTTCTGAAAACAGAAATTTGACTCAAAAAGTTTAGTAACAAATTTTTTCTTTATTTTCAGGTAAGATTCAAGAGTAAGAAATGGTGTTTAAAGGTAAGTTAAAAAACAAAGATATACTTTAAAAATGCTCAGAATTTCCTTAATAAATATTAGAAGAAAAAACATTCGCCTAGTTAATTGAAATAATTAATATCTCTGCTAGATTTGAAGAAGTTCCATAGCTCAACCTCGAGACATATCAACACGGGAAATATGAGCTAACGAAAAGAGATCGCTTGCGTTTTACTTTACACTTAAAACAGCTGCAGACTCTTTTTTACTTTGCCCTCTAAAATATTTGCCAAAGAGTTTAACCACTTTCATCTCAACAAATCTCACTTTGACAATTGCATCAGTTTTTACAAAGCAAGTGTTCTTCAAAGTTGATATGTTTTACAAGAATCCATGCGCTATTGATTTTTATCTTCTTACAAAAAAAGCCTCACTTCATTTAATATGCATGACACTATAAACATTAATAACGATGAAGAACTTGCGTTCTATATTAAATAGTTTACACCTACACATCAGATTAAGACTTACATATAAACCCATATATTGCATAGACGATATATTCCAGTGCTAAATCTTACCCCACCATCAAACATTGTTCTACAGCAGCTTGTAGAGCTCAAATGTGCAGCTGGTAATTTATTGCCTTTGTTTGTGATGTAACCAACTTCAGCCCATACATCTAGCGAATGCGCAGTAAACATTTTTAAGCTCATAAAACCACCATACAAAAAATAAAAAAAATTTAAAAAAAAAAAATAAAAAAAAAAAAAAATAAAAAATAAAAATAAAAAATTTAAAAAAAATTGAATTATCAACATCATAAAAAAAAATTAAAATAAGGTAATAAAAAAAATTATGATACATAGTTAAAAAAATTTAAAAAAAAAAGATTTTAAAAAAATTAAAACTAAATAAATTATAAAAAATTAAAAATTAAATAAAAAAAAATTATAAAAAAAAAACAAAATGTTATTAAAAAAAAGGATGTAGTATGTATGTATGATGAAATAAAAAATTAAGATAGAATAAAATTTCAAAAAACTGAAATAAAATATGATCAAAATAAAATTATATTAAAATAAAATAAGATCAAAATAAAATAAGCGTAAAAAAATTTAACATACAAAAAAGAATAAAAATTAAATAGGTACAGCAAAATAAAAAAAAACAAATTTAAATAAAAAAAATATCAACTAGGAACCTAAAAATGAAAAACAAATTAAAATACAAAAAAAAAATTTTAATAAAATGTAAAAGAATGTAAATACATATAATAAAATTAAAAAAATGTAAACATAATAAAACTAAAAAAAAAATTTTAATGAAATAAAATTTAAAAAACTGTTAATTATTTGAGCTAATTATTATATTGAATTAATTAAATAAAAAATAAAAAAATTAAAGAAAAATAAGAAATGAAATACATAAATAATAGAATAAAAAAAGTTTTGATCGAATAAAATTAAAAAAATAAATAAGAAAAATTAAGCAAAATAAAAAAAAAATAATTAAAATAAAAATAAAAAAAAAAAAAAATAAAATAAAAATTAAAAAAAAAAAAATTAAAAAAAATTAAAAAAAAAATATTATGTTAAAAAAAAATTAAAATAAAATTACAAAAAGAAAAGTGAAAGGGAATATTGAAACTAAACTAAGCTAAAAAAAAAATAAAAAATAAAACAAAATAAAACAGGTCTACTTTAGTTCTCAAACGCTTTTGGATATTTTCCCACCGCTGTTTATTGGGTATTTGCTTTCTAAGTGCTCAAATTGAAAATTCAGACATCCCTACATACTCTTAAGTAACTACTTACTTTGTGAATAAATCGTTTTTGCAGTTTTTTTTGTCGAAGAAAGAAAAATGATTTTTCTTACACACAATTTCCTTTTGTCTGTGTGTTATAAGTTCGACATATTTTCTTTTTTGTTTTTGTATATTTTCGCAGTCATGCTGAAAAAGTCTAGCATACATTCACTTTATTTATCGATATATTGCTTTGTTAAATTTGTTGCATGATATACAAACATATTACGACATTTGGCAAATTGTTGTTGACCTTTCTCCAAAATTTTTCGCACTTTTTATATAAATTTTTTTTTTTTTGCATTTTGTCAATGGATTTCCAGTTGCTCAATAAATACAGCATGCAATAGTTTTGTTTGCAAGTTTACAGATTTACCACAAACTACTTACCAGCAACGCCAATTTTGCTCTTTGATCCTTTGTAACTTTCACTTTTCTTGCTTCACACTTTTTCTTCTTCTTGCAGGAAAATTGCAAAGATTTGTAATTCATTTGCTGAAGCGTTCGATAGTTTATTTCTAATGAATTTTTTTCTTGCTCTACTTCATTACATTCTTCATCTCGAACGTTTAAGCTGTAGAAAGTCTTTCTTTTCCTTGCTTTTCACTCATTCGCATATTCAGTGCTCTCTACAAATTTTTTTTTGAATAAACCCACAAAAAAGCGAAAAAAAAAATCAACAAAAAAAAAGTATTTAAGAAATCATTTTGCTATTCATACATATAATTTCTTCCTTACTGGCCTGGCGCAAAAAAATATCTTTCCAAAGAGTTGATGGATAGCAAATGGCAAGACTAAGTGCTCGAGCACAAATTTCATAATAATAATGTGCCAACGTAATCGAGCTAATATTAAGTACTAGCAAGCAATGAATATTTGGATTGTCTATACAGCTTAGCTCTGCGACTGGGAATAGAGCGGTGAGAATAACCAATTCTTTTGTTCCTGTCAACTCTTAAAGTTGAGCGCAAAAATCTTGTCTTTTCAACTTAATGTTCATGAGCTAAGTAGCCGTATTTTGCTTTTGGGTTTTCTTTTTTGCCACTTGTTCACTCCTCAATGAGTCCCTGGTTTCGTATCTATGATAAGCTACTGAATAGTCTATGCCATCGACTTGTCTAATGTCGTCTGCTGCACTCGGCAGCTTACAAATTGTCTATGCTGCTATGGGCTTAGGGTGGGTTCTGATAAAGGTTCAATGTTTTTATTATATTGTCCAGATGTTCTTCAGAACTCATCAAATGTTCTACTTATTAAGACCGATTTTGTTCATTACATCTCTAAAACCAGTTGAGATATGAAACTTAATTACATCGCTTATTACAGAACTCATTAGCACCTTTCATTTGATACCCATATTGTAAAAGATATTTTGAGTCACCCTGATCCACCTCTTTGTCGATAACTCCGAAACCAGCAGAGTTATCGAAATATGGTATATCTTAAACTTTAGCCTAAATAACTGGTATTGCAAAAATGAAAGTTGTATTCAATGCTCTTCATTCGTTTTTGTGTGATGCGCGAACAAACGTACAGACACACAAACAAAAATTGAAAAACTGTTGTTTTGCACTCTATGGGCTTAATAGTGATACCTCTTATCAAGTTTTCAGCAATCTTCAAATATCGACCTCCTTGTCCTGAGTCCTTTCTCCTTTCTCCTAAACGAACTCTTATCATTTCTGCCTTTATCATACTTCGTACCGCAATTTTCACTGCCTACTAAGCTACTTTCCTGCACTTCGCTCTTCTTTTCGTCTCAACTGCAGCAGTTTAATGCCCTGATTGTATATAACAAAAAGGGATTGACTTTTTAATATGCGCTTTAGCTGTTCTACAAGCCATATGGAAATAACTATTCCAGTTAGCAGAGAGAAGGCGATTTAATATACCTGCCGGTACATAAGACTAAGATGTAGATAAGCAGCTGCATTTACTACTGCAGACCGTTTTGGTATAGCAAGAGCTTAAGTAAATATATTACACACGGCAAAATTTCTATCAATATTGTATTTTTATTTACTTAGTAGGAAAATGCTTTTGTTGTACCCTAAAGAGTTTTCTTAAAAAAAAAAACAAAAAAAAAACTAAAGACATTTTACCATTGTTATTTTGATTTCCATGCTCTGCTAAGATTTTGAATTTAATTTTAGTAATGTAAAATACAATTTTTTAATTTTTTTTTTATTCCTTTTAAATTTTTTATACTTTTTTTTATTTTTCTTAATTTTTTCCTTAAATATTTTTAATTTTTTTAAAATTGTTTTTTTTTTTAACTTCTTTTAAAATTGTTTTTTTAATTTCTTTAAATTTTTTTTTTTAATTTAAAAATTTTTTTTTTTATAAATTATGTTATACAGATTTAAAAAATTTTTTTTTGTTTAAATTTTTTTTATTTAAAATTTCGTTTTTATATATTTTTTTTTCTAGATATTTTCTTTTTTATTTTTTTAAATTTTCTTAAGGAATTTATTTATTCTTATTTTTTTATTTTAATTGTTTTATATTTTTTTTTTATTTTAATTGTTTCATATTTTTTTTTATTTTAATTGTTTCATATTTTTTTATTTTAATTGTTTTATATTTTTTTTTAATTTTAATTGTTTTATATTTTTTTTAATTTTAATTGTTTTATACATTTCTTTATTTTAATTGTTTTATATATTTTTTTATTTTAATTATTTTATATTTTTTTATTTTTTTTTCTTTTTTATATTTTTTGTATTTTTTAATATTTATATTTAATTTTGCTTATATATTTTTTTATAAATTTTTTTTATTTATAAGTTTTATTTTAAAAAGTGTTTTCTCTTATATTTTTATAATTGATTTTTGATTTTGATTGATTTTTTTAAATTTCTTTAATTTTTTTTAAATTTCTTTAATTTTTTTAAATTTATTTTTATTTTTTATATTTTTGTATATTTTTTTGTTTTTTTTTTAACTTTGTTTAATTTTGTTTTTATGTATCCCGGCTCGAATTTTGTTTTTATATTTTTTTTAATATCTTCCCTTATATTTTTTTAACTAAATTTTTTAATTTTTTTAATATGTTCTTTTATTCTATTTTTATTTTAACTTTTTTTTTTATTTTTTTCTGCCATTTTTTGTGTTAGTTTATATATTTGTCTTTAATTTGTTTTTATATATTTTATATTTCTAAATATTTTTTTTTAAATATTTCTTTTTTATATTTTTTTTAAATATTTCTTTTTTATATTTTTTTTAAATATTTCTTTTTTATATTTTTTTTAAATATTTCTTTTTTATATTTTTTCGTTTATTTGATTTTTTTTTAAATATTTTTTAAATATTTTTTTTAAATATTTTTTTGTAAATATTTTTTTTGTTTTAACTTTGTATATATTTTTCTCAAATTTTTGTTTTAAATTATTATTTTTATTTCAAAATATCAATCACAAATTTAATTTCACTAGAAATTCACCAAACAACTCATTCATCTTAATTACTGCACATTAATTGCTGTTGCAGCCACATTGCAAAATTTTGCTCTCTATTAGAGTTAAGTATGGTAGTGTTTTGTGGCATTGTTTTGTGGCCTCAGCTCAACTCAATATCTCAAACTAATTTCATTCATTCAACTCCCCAACTCCCTGTGGCACAATGGTGCAATAGCTGTTGCAACTAAAATTATTATTTTAAACGCGTCAAATTTAATTAGTGTGGAGGCAAAGCGTGAAAAGTAAATAGATTGGAGTAAATAATTTGTTTTGTGGCGCGTTGAATCGTAACCGCAATTGTGTAAAGTTGATGCATTTAATTAAGGTTTAGTAATTCGTATACAGCTTTTGAAGGATTTCCAGGTAATGCGAAGCAGAAGAAAAAGTTATAAGGAAATGGGGGGCTGAAGAAGAAGCTCTCTTTCTTCTCTGACTTACTTTTCCATTTGCCAATTGAAGTCGTTAAGCGTCAACTAAAAGTTTTCATCGATGTTCTGTACTATCTGTTTATACTGAACTAGCAGATTCGGCAAACTTAGTCTTGGGGGCGTGCCAGCGCCCACTTTTCCAAAAAATATACATATACAGCTTGTGTCGTAGCCAACAAACCCATGAATCTATTGTGAAATTTGCATAGCCATCGGCAATAAATTGTTGACACTAATGAAGAGCAAACAAACCGAAATTATGTAGGCGTGGCAACCCAAATTTTCGTAACCGGAAAACCGACTTTCTTTTGAGCCAATTTGTCTAATTCAAACTCTAAACTGACATGCTACTGCCGCCTAAGGATATAGGGGTTATTTTAAAGTAAAATTTTAAAACCTAATAAGTTTAATTAAGCCTCTAAATTCATCGATAATTATATGCACTGCCATTCGCTCTCTCCTCTCTTTTTATGCTCAGAACAGCTTACTGTTCATCCGCATTACTAACTAACTCCTTTTCACTGCTGGTTGACTATAATACCATAGCGTTGATTGTATGATGTATTACAATTACAGACAATCCACTCAACTACAATTATGATTGAAGAGATTGACTGACGGACTGACCGCACTAATAACAACCAACTCGAGTAAACAGTACTGATAAAGTAGCAATAGAAAGCGAGCGAGTACGTTGATGAGCTCGTATCAATGGGAAGTGTAAATGGTACAATTGGAAGGACAACAATGCCGGTGTGGCAAATATTAATTGATTGATTTGTGTGCTTGTTGGTTGTGGGTTGGGGAGGTATGTGTGCGTCTTTTTGTTGAAGAACGCAGTTAGACTTGTACATGTTTTGTATTAATGAAGAGGCTATTTAATATGCAAAGTCAATGTGTTAGTAGGGAGTATGGGATGCTGTTGTCGGCTTGAAGTTTGTACATACTCGGGTCTCTTAGTTATAGCAGTGAGCAGATGCTAGTATAACCGATACATGTCATGAGTGGCGGTCTCGGCTAAGTGTACAAGGATAAGTCAAAGAGCTTCGGGTGTCAATGAATCTGCAATGTAGAAGTCGTTTTTATCGGCAGCACCATGCGGTACCACTCAGACCTGTTAAATAATGATTATTAATCTTAATCATTGATAATCCAATTAATTTTTTTATTTTTGTAATAATTGATTAATTCTGATAATCGATCATTTTTAAAATAATTAATCGATTAGTATTAAATTTTTTGTTCAATTAATGAGATTAAACCAACGTAATCAAATTAATCCACATCTTAATTTGATTAAAATTTTTGATTAATTGCGATTAACGAGGATTAATAAGTGCCGTTTATGAGAAAAAAGATATCATCGCAAGAAGGGAAATACCCTAATTTCGGACTCATAAACGAGCACATAAAGAGTATAAACGCTCCCATTTAGGACTCGTTTCTGACTCATGTATGACTCCTATGGTTTGCTGGGAATATATATTTATATATATTTTTTTTGAATGAATTTATAAAAAATTAAAATAATAAATAAATTGAAAACAAAATAATTTTAATTAATTAAAATATTTAAAATTTGTTATTAATCCTCGTTCATCGCAACTAATCAAAAATGATAATCAAATTGAAATTTTGATTAATTTGTTTAATCCTAGGATTAAAATTGAAAACGAAATAAATCTTTATTAATCGGACACAAAATTTAATCCTAGTCGATTAATTATTCTAAAAATGTTCGATTGTTAACTAATCAATATTAATAGAGCAGTTTAATATAATTGGTTTTTAATTTTAATCCAGATTTAACAGTTATGAGTAAAAAGCCGATTGCTTACGCTAGTAAGCCCTACATAGTTCGTCTTTAAGGAAATTATTTGCCGAACACTGCACTACAATCGTAATGACGTTGCAAATCATCACACCCAAACACACACATTTACAACAACAATGTATAACGAAACAAATTTCAAAAGATTGACAGCTAAAACACAAAAAAAAAAAAAAAACAAAAAGAATTGCATCAACGGCTGAGAGTTTAAAACTACACAGACATACTTTTTGCTGCCATTTATTCTTCTCGCTGCTCATTTTCCTTGATTCTTTTCGTCTTGCTATTTTCACGTAACTTTTGCCTGTGGCGTACCTCTAGCGCGAAACTTTCTTTTTTACTACCATCAAGACGATTGACGCAAATAAAATAGCATTAAATAAAACATGACAATGCAATACTAAACGAACGAACGCCAAAGGCAAGGCAGCAAACAGCAAAAACAATAATACGCTGCTTGCTTGGGAGCTGTGTGAGCTAAAGAAACCACGAATGATTTGGCGTACCCTGACTACTATTATCAGAGTGATACAGTAGTAAAACTCTGGTGAAATTACATCCTGGAGGTGAAATTTTCAGAGTCGAAATTAATTGAAGTATGCAATTACTTATACCCACGGTTGCATTACAGCACCAAAACAAGACTAAAGGAGTAAATTTAGAAAAAGAGTATTTATTGCACATATTGTTCTATGAAATGGTAAAATTCCGCAAAAATACATATTACTGACGAATTTCTCTTAGCGATGACCTGAAAAGCATTTAAATCTATTCAAAAATTAAATCACACAGAAATCGCCATAGTTCAAAGTAAAACATTCAACACCCTGTGACAAATATGCTATTGAAAACATAATATATGACGAAAAATCATCGCAAACCTATCAGAGATCAATCTTAATAATAATAGATTACCTATCATTTAAAACAACTTTTATCGTTTTTCGTTTGCTTTGCGGGACTTAATGCAAGTAAATCTGTGTACAAACACATTGTAATTAACATTTAACACAAGTACTAACTTATGTATACTTTGACAACTTCTTTGTCATAATTATAAAGCATTTTGTTTCTTAACCAACAACCGAAAAATATCTAAATGTACTTTTAACAATTTTTCTTGTTTTATTCACCAAAATAATTTTGCAACACACAATCCTGAAGTGCCAAAAAAGCGTAGACTGCCACCCCATGTACAGCCTGGCGGTGAATATAATCAGCTGATTGGTACAGAGTTTTACTACTGTATATACTGTGACTATTATCCTTGCACTCCTCAGCGCACATAACCACTGTTGAGTATGGCGATCGAATTTCTACGTTGTGGTAAGGATGTCGTTGCAAACAAACACTGGTGTGATGGCTTCGTAGCAAGGCTGTGAAGAAATAAAAAAAGAAAACAGAAAATGTATGGAAATTGGAAAAAAATCCGTTTTACTTCCGTTCTGTCATGCACACAACGCAGGCGGTAGAAATTGGGAAAGTTACAATGCTGGAAGGGTAGATAGTTTGGGTAGTTTATATTAACAGGATTTAGCTTGCGAGGGAGGGAATACGAATTTTGCAGGTTTGAAAGAGAAGAAAGTGATTTCCGTCGGAGTGTGTGAGAGTACGGCTTCAGTCGCATTCTTGAGAGCTTCAAGGAAGGAACTCTTCGAAAATTCAAATACTTAGACAAATCCCAGATCCGACTTGTTTAATGGATTAAAATCTATTGTATTAAACCGTTCGAACATTTTTAGAATAATTAGTCGTTAAGGATTAAATTTTGTGTTCGATTAATGATCTTAGTTAATCGCAATTAATCAAAAATTGTAATCAAATTGAAATTTTCATTAATTTGATTAACTTTGAAAACGAAATAAATTCTCATGAATCCTCTTTAATCGAACGCAAAACTTAATACTAATCGATTAACTAATCTAAAAATGTTCGGGTATCATAATTAATCAATTATTACAAAAATAACAAAAAATTTAATTTGATTATCAGTGATTAAGATTAATAATCATTATTTAAGAGGTCTTGATTAATTACAGTAATCGAATAATTAATCGATTAGAATTAAATTTTGTGTTCGATTAATGATACCCGTTAATCGCAATTAATCAAAAATTTTAATCGAATTGAAATTTTGATTGATTTAATTAATTCTAGGATTAAATTTGAAAACGAAATAAATCCTCATCAATCCCCATTATTCGAACACAAAACTTAATACTAATCGATTAATTTTTTCTAAAAATGGTTGATAATCATAATTAATTAATTATTACAAAAACCACCAAAAATTAAATTTGATTATCAATGATTAAGATTAATAATCGTTATTTAACAGCTCTGTTCCAAATACCTTTTAATGAACTTATGAAGGAGGGATCGTTCAAAGTCTGACTGAATGTTCATCACTTTTCTAAAATTTTCATAGCTCCAAACTGTATACTATCCCAGGCCAATCTCTCTAGACCTTTGCCATTTTTGATATATTTTTTTTCCCTATCCATGTTTCAGGCAATTCGTCGATCTTTGGAGCTCGTTGGAAATATTTTTTCATTTTGAACCATCTAAAGCTCTGACCACTTTCCTGCCAGCACTCTCCCTACCCCATTCCATTTGTCATTTCAGCACACCCTCGTAAGTTACCAACTTTTGCCAACAACCAGCGACAGCGCAAACTTTTTTTTGCCGGAGCGTCAACGACCCAAGACATTTTCGCAGTCTGGAGTTCTTTTACGTGCCCATTTTTTATGTTCGCTCCCCGACAATACTGCGCGCCGTCATGCAACTTGCTTGTTTCCTTCTTTGCAACTTATTGCTGCAACCACAGCTGCTACCGCCGCACGCATTGCACTGTACACCACAGACCGCATAGCAAGTAGCAACACACAGCACACGCGGGGCAGTGGTAAATGTAACCAACTGTGTGTGAGAACGTCAGTCGGCCACAATGGCGGCGGCGGCACAGTCATTTGGTCGCCGTTTGCAATTATTGAGCGCACATGGTTCTCTTGCTTTAACACCACACGAAGGATAAAAGTAATGTTTGGTACATAAAGTTGTGTGGAATAAATTCGTAGTGAAATAATAAATGTTTTTTAATAATTTTTTTTTTAAATGTAGCGAATTCTATAACGGAAAACATATAAAAAATTTGTTTAAAGTTTACACAAAATTTAGAAATATTTATAAAATTTTCATCAAAATTTAATTTTTTTTGTTTTTGGTAGAGTTTTTAGCAAATTTCTGAGTATGAAACTGCGTACTGCTTCAGTTCTAGTACAATAATGCACGTAAAAATTTTCGCTGAATTTTTTAGAATTTTTTTCGTTCATACAAAATAAATTTTTCTTCATGCGTTTTATGAAAAAAAATTACTTAATACCTTCGACGAAAAAAATTCTTAAAATTCAGGGAAATTTTCGAGCGTGTTCTGACTTCCACATTATTGTAAATAAATTGATTAGGCTACCAAATTGCATACACAAAAATTTTCTAAAAAAATTTCGAAATTTTTTGTGCACATTTTGCTGTAAATTTTGCAATGTTGAAAAATATTTTCTGAACTTTGTGTAAGTTTTGAGAGTTCTTTTATATGTTCGCTTTTAAATAATTCGCTGTATTTTAAAATAAAATTATTAAAAATTAATTTCACTACTATAATATTGCACGCAACTGTATGTATCACAGAATGTGTGCAGGAAAAAGAAACAAAAAATCAATGAGAAATCACTCAATACTCTCGACGAAAAAAAATGTTAACAACAACAATTAAACAATTTCTTTCTCGCACTCTACTATTATATTGCACGCAACTGTATGTATTACAGGATGTGTGCAAGGATAAAATGACAATAACAATCAATAAGTTTCAAGTTGCATTGTAACTTTGTATGGGCGCTCAATATCGCCATTGTCTTAAGTATTTAAGAATGAGCTTCTTTTATTTGTTGCAAGAATGTCTCCACCTTCGTATTTGCAAAATTGAAATATATGGCATGCGTACAAATCCATATTGTAGATTACCTTTGCACTCAAGTGTTGCACATGTGTGCGTGTGTGTGTGTGTGTGACACACGCCTGCTTATTGGAAATCCTCTGCACATTTATTATCATTTCGCACACATTTTGCGCATTTCGTTTCACATTTATGCAATTCGCGCATTCATCGTGCCGTGATTTATTCTATTGCACGTGATTATTCGCATTTGAGCGTTTCATACAAAAGTTTTCATTTTAAATGAGAATTTATGTGTCGGAAGTGATATTACTTATACTTAATCGATATGCATGCATTTGTATGATAAATTTGTATGAATGTGCTCTCTAGCGCTCAGGTGTATGCTACTTTCAAATATTCATTTGTTATGTTGTTGTGAATGTTGTGTGCATTTTGCTCACGTGCCAAGTATTTTCATATGAAAATTGTTTAATCATTTCGTATTGTTTTTGTAAAAAGCATGTATGCTGCCATTCGAGTAACTTGGCGTTGCAGCTTCAATCAACATTTTCACTGATAATTCTAGTGTAATTATATTGTGCAATCGATAATTCTGTATGGTTTGTGCGAACTTTGCAAGCAGATAGTTTGTATATCCCAGTGATATATGGCTTTATATCAAAGCTGCCCATTGCCTATACTCGATTTTAATTGTTATTTTTAATTTTTATTTTATTTTATTTTTTTTTTTTTTTTAAGCGCATTGCATTTTAAAAATTTACAGGCAAGATCATTATTGAGCCAAATAAAATATTAATGAATTTTTGTCTGTTTGTCTGCATGTTTGTTCGCGCATCACTCAAAAACTATTAAACATATCTATGTAAGAGCACGCAGCTTTCACTAGTGCATTCTTAGATATTTAACTTAGAATTTAAGATAACTCAGATTTTAATAAATCGGAGTAATCACCCACTAGGACTGTGGACTAGGGTCACATACAATTTTTTTTTAAGTTTCACTTGTCTTTTGTTAACTTTGTTTCTTTTATATTTCGAAAACTAAGCTATTTTGAATAAACAAATTCTTAATTTTAAAATTTTTTTCAATTTATAAAGATTGAAGTTCGCCAATAAATGTTGAACTCATAACTCTGAAATTTAAAAGGTTTTATTGTTTTGAAAAAAAAAAAAGAAAAAATATCAAAATGAATTTTTTCGAGTCCATAATAACAAAAAATTACTAAATTTTGAGCTTTTTTTTGGTAAAAAAGCCTAAAATTTTTCTTTACATTGTTTTTTAAAAATTGAATTTTTTGAAAGTTGGGCTAAATTTTTTATAATTTCTATTTTGTTTTGGGCAATTTTTTCTTAGAATTTTTTTTTTTGAGTTTTCAAACTACACCTTTTCCAAGTGTACTTCAGAAGCCGTAAAATGTACTTCAGAATTGGTAAAATGTACTTCAGAGATCGAAAATTGTACTATGGTTGATCAACCAATATGAGGCCCCTCACCCCTCAATACCTATCTTACCTTCCTTAAGATCCTAGAATGTTTCACTGCTCATTAAGCCAGTCGGGAAGTACCGGAGCGAACCGGGTTCATATCCAGCTAAGAACGGTCCCTATTTTAAAGAACCTTTTTGCAGCTTCTGAAGTACAATTTACCATTTCTGAAGTCAATTTACAGCTTCTGAAATACATTTCACAATTTCTGAAGTACAATTGACTATTCTGAAATTCATTTTACAATTTCTGAAGTACAATTGACTATTCTGAAATACATTTTACAATTTCTGAAGTCCAATTGACTATTCTGAAATTCATTTTACCATTTCTGAAGTACAATTGAGTATTCTGAAGTACATTTTACAGTTTCTGAAGTACTCTTGGAAAAGGTGTAGATAAACAGAAAATTACTAAATTTTGATAATTGAAATTTTTTTTCTTTAAAAATTTTAATTCTTGAGAATTTTTTTTTGTAATTTCAGGTGTTTTTATCCAATATGTATACGATTGTTTGAATTTTTAAAAATATTTTTTTAAATTTGTTCAGCTCTCTTAATAGTCGAGTTCAATCGGATGAACAGAAATCCAACAATTTTGATCACTGAAACTCTTTTTTCGTGGTTGTTTTTTCAATATATGTACATACATATGTATGTATACACGACTTTTTTAAAATTGGCCATAAATATTTGTTTAACGTTGTTAAGGTTTTTATATACATAATACAGTTTACAATTTTTCTTCAATATTTTTTTTTTTAAATTTTTTTAATTTTTTTTAAGTTTTTAAATTTTTTTTTTAATTTTTAAAATTTTTTAATTCTTTTTTATTTACAATTTTTTATTTTTAAAATTTTTATTTTTTTTTTTCTAAATCGAGTTAAATAATATATAAATAAAGACATATATTATAAACATACTTAATTGTGATCACTGAAAAATGTTTTTTCGTAAATAAGTTTGAAATCGACAAAAACATTAAAAAAATTTGTTTGCCCAAAATTCAAAAAAAATTTAACCCTATGTAACAGTTAAGCCTTACATAAGTAATCTTGTATGACCTTGTATAAAGTATGACTCACTACATATTTTGTTTTTTGTCATCTACTTTTCGTGCAACTTGTTTCTAATCTTCCACTTACTCCACGAAATTAGAGGTCATCTAATAATAAATCAAAGATTTTTCAGTGATGTGCATGCATAGGACAAAAAAAATTGTAAACGGAATAATAAACAATAAAACAACAAATTTTAAACAGAATTCAGGATGTAATAAAATATTACAACAACAAAAATGCTTGCAGCACTTCAAAAGAATTTTTTTATTGAACAAAAAATTACAAACAGCGCAAGTGTTCAGCATTTGGAGCAAATGGGGCAGTACATGCAATCCTTTTTTTTTCCGATTAATAACCCTGCTCACAACAAAAAAAAGAATAAAAAAAATTAAAAAAGGAAAAAAAAATATTAAAACTCCACACATTTAATGTGGGCCATAATTCCCAACTCAGTTGTTAGTTGGGCAGCTCGCATCGAGGGATGCTCAACTCGTCTATTGCAATACCAAAACTTTTCCACTAGAATATCACATTTTCTTTGAACATTTTATTACAAATTTAGTTGTTTTTAGTAATTTGTTTCGAACAACAAAAGCAATAACCAACAAACACGCTTCAATAATTTTCCAATTTTACTTTGGTATTGTAACTACGATTTGCTCTTGTTTTTTTTTTTTTGTGTATTGCTTGTAAGTTATATGAAAAAATGCAATATAGAAACATGTGTAGGTATGTATCTATGTATGTTAGATCGTATCGAGGATATGAAAGCTCGCCATGCAACTCGGAATATGATTTTGTTTACAATTGTCCTACAGAAAACTGAACCAGCTTTCAAATAATCCGCAGATAAACCTGATATTGGCGCAAAATTGATAGAAGTAATCATTGGTGAGTCAAAACCATTCAAAGCCACAGTTTTCAGAATTTTTGTTTATGTTTATGTAAATTTGTTTGCGCATCACTCAAAAACTACTAAATAAAGTTAAAACAAACTTTCAGTGTTGCCATACTAGGTGTCTAACTTAAAGTTTAACATATCGATTATTTCGATAACTCTACTAGTTTTAGAGTTATCGACCAATATACCGACCAGAGTGATCCAAAATGTGTTGATAAAATGTGGATATCAAACGAGTGGTCGTTTTGTACTAATAAATGAGTTGCTTTAAGTTGCTCTTTTTTGCAGACTGAATTTTTTTTTTTTTTTTTCATTCAATTATTTTTTACTGTAGAGACAATATGGCCTATTATTATCGAAATTTTGTTATCGATAATTTTTGCGATCTATTTCGAGGTCAAAAAATAATTTTTTATATTTTCTTCTTTTAATTGATATTTTAGTATCGATTTTTTTTTCATTCAATTATTTTTTACTGTAGAGACAATATAGCCACTTTTTATCGAAATTTTGTTATCGATAATTTTTGGAGGCTATTTTGGTGTCAAAAAATTATTTTTTATATTTTCTTTTTATCTATATTTTAGTATCGATTTTTTTTCATATAATCATTTTTTACTGTAGAGACAATATGGCCTATTATTATCGAAATTTTGTTATCGATAATGTTTGGAGGCTATTTCGATGTCAAAAAATTATTTTTTATATTTTCTTCTTTTTATCGATATTTTAGTATCGATTTTTTTTTTCATTTAATTATTTTTTACTGCAGAGACGATATGGCCTATTATTATCGATAATTTTTGGAGCCTATTTCGGTGAAAAAATTATTTTGTTTATATTTTCTTCTTTCTATCGATATTTTGAGTACCGATTTTTTTTCCATTTATAGTCGATATCGATAAGAAAGTTGAACCGTACCTTATTTATTCTTTGATGCGGTCTAAGTTTACATATTTGTTGGTGTATTTGTAACTAAATATGTATGAATAAATTTACAAATCTTATATGCTGATATCCTTCGCCAACATGCATTCCACCCTCTCCCTCTCCAGCAAGCACTTCAAGCAATAAACGTTGCTTGCACTATTTCTGGGGGTGAAATGTGTGGACATTTTTACTTGATTTCGTCATCACCGGCTTTTTGTAGTTAATTTTTTTTTTTTTTTTTGTTTCGTTATTTCCCTCACTTGGAAATTTTTTTTATACTAACATATTATTATTTGTAGTTGTAGTGATTTTCCTTTAAAGTGGGGACTACAAAAATATTTTGTATGACTCATTTTATCGAATCAAATGAACAAAACGAAGTGGAAAAATGTGTAACCGAAACAACAACAGTAATTTGTACTCGTTTGTTGTAATGAAGGAAGTGGCAAAATTCAACAAAAACAAACAAAACAAATAAAAATTTAAAAACAAGTGAATTTCCATCATGCACTACTAATGGGGGAGGGCGGCGGTTACTGGTATGAAGACACTGCCGCCCGACTTGCCGGCAACTGTTACCAGTAGAAATGCCACAAATACAGCCAAATAGGAAGCAGTTCGTAATTTATGGTTTGTTCTTGTGTTTTCGAGTTTTGTTTTACGGCAAGATGAAATAAATGTGTGTTGTGCATTTCTTGGGCCAAACATATGCCACTCTTAAATGTATGAATTTATTTATTTGTTTGTCCTTCCGATAGACAGAGATTTGAAGATGCATGACGTCAGTCAGTTTTCTTTTTTGTTTTTTAGAATCAGTGTAAATATAATTTTAACTACTTTTAGGGTGAATATCTCTTTGTGCTGATTTCTATTTCACTGCCTTTAACTAATGGGGAAATGTTCCCAATGCGTTAAAAATGTGTAATAGAATAAGGTGGCAACCATAGGTGGTGATCCTACCTGAAAATATCATTTTTGAAATACGACGTAAAATACCTTTCGTATGATACCCATAATGGCATATTGCATTTAATTCTGTAAACGAATTTCAGTTATATGGCAACCACGGAAAAATATCCGAACTTGCAACACTTAAGTTAGAGAGCTTGGAAAACTTTTTATAACATTCATACAAAATTCCATAGAAATCTTACAAGTTATTTTGCCAGATAATAGAGAAGTTGGATTTTTTGATTTAAAAAATTTGCAGGTGGGTGGCAACCCTGTACAAATAATTTATGTGACAATACTTATGTACGTACGTTACTTGAAATGTGGCATATTACCTTAATATTTTCAAAAGTTCATCGAAATGCAGTTTTTGATATAAACGCGCAAATTGCCAAAATTTATTATAGAATTAATAAGGTGGCAACTCCAACTGGTAACCCTACTTTGAAATATTTTTGTTGAAATAGCAAGTAAAATACATCCGTTTGATACCCATAATACCATCACATTTAAGTTAAAAAAAATTCTCAGATTTGTGGCAACCACGTAAAATAACCCAAAGTGGCAACACTAAAGTTGATAATTCTTGTAAAAAATTGTGTAGAAAACTGTCATGTGATTTTTTGAGATAATAAAGTAATTAGCGTATATCATCTCAATTAAAAAAATATCAGACGGGTGGCAACACTGTACAAAAATTGTATGTGGCAACGCTGTTGTAGTAGATTTGAATTGTAGCATATTACATACAATTTTAAAAAACAGTTCTTTATTATATTAATAATGAAAATGAAAAAAAAAAATTTTTGTATAAAGGTGGTAACCTAATTGGAATTATTTTTTTGTTAATTAAGGGCGCAAACTACTTTTCGTTGAATACGCATAGTGGCGTATCGTACTTAATTAAAAAAAAATTTGAAGGTTGGCAACCATGTAAACACATTTACAGTGGCATCACCAAGGTAGACATTTTTAAAATATGGCGATTTTAGGCCATCTGCAACCAAACTTTTATTTAATTTGATTGAGCCGTTTTAGTAAATATACAAGCAGAGCTCGTTTACTATTATAAGAGGGACGCGGACTTTTTTTTTCGTAATCACTGAGCGACTTGTAAATAAAATGACAACATAGTTTTTTTTCTTTAATTTGAAGTTTTCCTTAAAAATCAAATGCGAACTTCTCGCTTGTAGGAAAGCAACCAAAATTGTGAACGCTTAGAATTTTTGCTGCTCGCTTATTTTCTTGTTGCTATTAATTAAAAAAATTTCTTAAGCGAGCAGAAATAATTTTATCTACTAACAAAATTACATATAAAGAACGGGTGGTGTTATATAATTCCGAGTCACTTTCACTATAACATTTTTTCTATGGAAGTCCTTTAATTATAGCCGAATATAGGCTAACATAAACCAGCTCATCAGCCCACTCGGATTTAAAAAAATAATAGCACATCTTTTCCAACATAATTGATTCGAATCTTGACGTTTAATTTTGTAACTGTACTATACTCCTTACATAATCCCACACACAACAGACGTCACTTCGATTTACGGTGAATGCTTCAACTTAACGAACAGAAGAAATGTCACAACGTACGAATGATTTGTTAAAGTAAGAAAAGAGAAATATCAAATAAGGAAACAATTGTCCATTGTCAATGTAAAAGTCATCAAACCAGAATATAAACGCCCACAAGAAAGCAATACGAATAAGAGTTGGAAAATATTCGAAAAGCGATTACACAAACCAGACGAACAAGTCGTTGGACGCAAGATATAACAACCAAGCCTATGAGTAGTTTGACTGCTACAAAGCCTACAGCAAACGGCTGACATACAGACGCTAGAGGCAAAGCGAAGAGACAGCTTTCTTGGGCGCATAAAAGGAACAAAAATTTGAAGGAACTCTGTGGTGCAGAAGCAAGTGTGAGGTTGATTGGGCTGGTAGCGAAGGGAACAAACAAAAGCACAACCAAATAAGGTAGTAAAGGGAGAGAAAAACAAATAAAAGTACAAAAATAATCATACATAATAACTGTAAGAAATGAAATACGAAAACGGAATGAAAGAAAATACAATTTGGATACAAACAATGCCATTTGCGAGTGGTGTTACGACTCAAGAACTATAATAACAACAACAACAACAACCGCGACAACAACTAAATATAATTGCCAGAGGCAATGGAGTCAACAAGCGGCAGACTGAAGGCGATAACGACGACGACGAAGTTGTTTGTAAGTTCGGCAAACAGCAAACACATGACGCCCGGCAAACTTAGAGGCCGCAATGAAGTAGAAGCCGCAAAAAAATATTAAAAAACAAAACAAGAAAAAAAAACAAATAAAGTGTGAAGCGAACCTAACATGCAACGAGGGACCGTTGTTGGGTCACAAGCAATACGAATTGAGTGCTGAAGGTGGTGCTGGTCTACAACCAAGCAACCAACCAACTCACCCGTAACGCGTTGTATTTTTGCAAAAATTGTCTAAGCGAAAATTCAATAAATTGCAATGTGCAAAGAGCAAGAAAATACATTCGTTCGTATGTGGCATGAAAAGCGAAAAATACTAACAAAACGCAAATGGCATGCAAGCGAACACGAAAAGGCCAAACGACGAGTGACTCGAAAACGAGAAAAAAGAGTCATGCAAAAATGAGGAGGGATGGGAAAGTGGTAAGAAATGGGCGTGATGCGACTTTGGTGTGCAAATAAAAAGACGTCGACTTGCTGACACGCCTGGCAACAAGCAACAAACAATAACAAGAACAACAAGAACAGCAACACCACGAAGATACAGCTAAGGTAGAGGAAAACGTAAGAAAGCTAAGAAAACAATAAAAACTTTACGGCTTGATTGAAATGAAAAGATCTTTGAGGAGGGGTCGGTAAGAAATTTTGCGTAAAGTAATGCGAAAAGTGTTGTTACTGCAAATAAAATGAAATATATTAGCAGCAAGATAACGAAATGAAAATGAAAAGAGAAATCAATAATAGAATAAATGAAATATGGTTTGCTATGCGGTATTGAGGTGACCGTTATATGTATGTATGTGAGTAGAGAAAGTGTGAATGAAGTAATAAAAAAGCGCTACAAATTATGCGAAGGAAGGTGGAATTGATGCGTATGAGGAATAGAAATATTGCAACCTACTTTTATCGCCACCACTGTTTCTGGCTAGAATAAAAATAATTGCTTGTACCAAAATGGGTGCCAAACTTTACTTTAGACCCATAGCAATACTACGTAGAAACTTGCAACCGAATCCATGTAGCGGTATTTGAGTGATGCGCGTACAAACATATAGACAAATAGACAAAATTTCTAAAAACTGTCGTTTGGAATTTACTTACTCTACTAAATAGACCATCTAAGCGTATTTCTTTGATATTCGAATAGACAGCCTTGCTAATTTCATAAATGAAAAAACTATTTGAAGCCCATTTTTATTACCACCACTGTAAAATGCACTAAAAATGAATCTCAAACTTTTCGTTGAACATCTAGCAACAATTTGGTGAATATTGCATACATTTCTATGCAGCGGTTTGTCAGTGATGTGCGAACAAACATATAGACAGATAGACAAAAATTCTAAAAAACATTATTTTGGCTTGCCTTAAAGTATGCAAATTTCTTTGATAACCGAACAAATATTTTACTGTAAAAATTTCACAAAATATATGTTTACAAATATTTGGGGCCAACTTTCATTGCCACCACTGTAAAAAGCGGTACAATGTATTGTAAACTCTAAGTTGGACATTTGGCAAGACTTTAATGAAAATTGCAAAAAAATTTATACAGCGGCTTGTCGGTGATGCGCAAACAAACGTACAAAGAAAAATTCTAAAAACTGTTTTCCATTAATTTCTTTTTTCAAAACTGTGCTCTCCTATATGTAAATCTATTGAATTTGAGTGGAGACAGACCATTTTTGGCACAAATTCTGCTGTTTGTGCATTTTTCTTCAATTCAGCCATCGAATGCCTTCTTCTCCCACTGTTTGGCGTTTATTTTAAAAATCAGAAAAGCTTTATGATTTTTGTTGAGGCAGGTTCGGTTCAGTTCAAGTCAATGGCATTGCTCACAGCAACTTAATCACTTCAGCTTCAGAGTAAAATCAATTAATTTCACAAGAAACATTCAAATAATTTAAATTTTTTCTTGTTTGCTTGCGGGTAAAATTCATATCTCCATATATGCAGAAGCGTAAAATCACACAATCATATAGGTACATACATACATACATACATATATTTCAGCACATTAATCGGCACATATGTGGAACAGCTGCTTTTGACGCCTGGAGGCAGCAGTCATTTGAGTCTTTTGATTTACGTTGGGCTCCCGAAGGCGGCAAATGTGCATATAGAACTTATAAATACATACATACATACATATGCGTATGAAAGCATGTACGATTTGTATCATCCGATTATAAATACATCTGTATGTAATGCACTATAAATTCTGGTATGTAATAATTTCTGAGAAATCGCACAGCGGGAAATGCATTTTCACACCAAAGACGTGCAACGCCTGAGTAGTTCATCGTCGTCGAGTTGGTTAAAGAGATAAGCGAGTTGTAAAGGCCTTGAGTACAAAGTACAATTCTATATATATTTACATACACAACAGATATATACATATACTTACTTACTAACATACTTGCAATGCGATGATTTTGTAGGGCAATATTTAGTGAAGCGTAAAGCGTTGGCTTCTGAGATATACATACATACATATATGTACATACATATGTACTAAAATATGATGATAGCAGGTTCTTAGTATGTTATATGTTTTGTTGGTCGAAGTTTTATATTGTTGTTGTTGCTGTTGCTGTTGTGACACACTATTGTAAAGTGCTGTAGTAAAGTATATCAGGACATTTTTGCCACATTCGTGCGCTGTTGCAGCCACACAATGTTGAGAATGCGCCAATATAACAGTACTCAGCAGCAGCAGTGCTCGAGTGCATATTTCGCATTTATATTTTTTTATTGTTGTGCCAGTAGTGGCAATGACAGCAGCAAAATTGCATAGTTCAGTCACTACATAACTATTTTATACAGTGTCTGTGCGATGGAAAGAAAAATAAAAACAAAAATAAACTGCACAAGTACAAACTTTTCACAAAAATCTATGAAAAAAATTTGAAATTTTGTATTATGAAAAAACAAAAAAAATATTCAGATTAAAAATCACATTTTTTTACAAAAACGAACTTTCCAAAAAAATTTATTTGAAAAAAAAAAAAAAATATTTTAAATTAGTAATTTGTAAAAAAAAAATTAAATTGAAAATAAAAATAAAAAGTGTTCAAAATTACACACGTTCCAAAAAGAATTATTTAAAAAATTAAAAATATTTCGAAAAAAATTTGAAATTTTATTTGAAAAAAAAAAAATTTTTTTTTGAAATTAGTAAATGTAAAAAAAAGTTTAAATTGAAAATAAAAATAAAAATTGTTCAAAATTACACACTTTCCAAAAAGAATTTAAAAAATTAAAAATATTTCGAAAAAATTGGAGTTTTAAAAAAAATATTTTTTCTTAAAAAGTAACAAACAAAACTTTGAAAAATTGTAATAAAATTTTAAGAGCCGCCTTTCTGTACACTATAGATATTGAAGGCAAAAAAAAAATTTTTAAATCACATGTGCTCCTGAAATGATAAAAAAAACCCTGAAACAGTCCCGAAAAAGTCCTAAAACAGTTTCAAATTATTACCAAAATATCACACAAATTCCATAAAATCTACAAAACAGATTTCAACAAATGGCGAAATTATTATGAAAAAACAATCCCGAAAATCTTAAACCGAAAAAGCCTCCAATTGATCACGAAAACGTTCCGAAAAAGTCCCGAAATGGTTTCAAAATTTTCTGAAATGACACCGAACTAATGCCGAGAAGTTCCAAGGTCTCGAAAACAATCCTAAAATGATGCAACCAAATTCCCAAACTTGTTCCGAAATAATTCAAAAAAAGGCCTAAAGCCATACTGACAAGCTTTTGAAATAAAAAACAATATTGTTTAGTCATTTTCAAAAACCACTGTCCCATCAAAATTCTTAGTCACTGTATGTGTGCTAAATTTTGTTGTATACTACAAAAATGATATAAGCAAATATATAAAATACATACAAATACATACGCCTATT
This sequence comes from Sphenella marginata, assembly GCA_951509765.1. Classification (NCBI taxonomy): domain Eukaryota; kingdom Metazoa; phylum Arthropoda; class Insecta; order Diptera; family Tephritidae; genus Sphenella; species Sphenella marginata. Next base: position 101,212,220 of record OX608080.1, on the reverse strand, counting down.
TACAAAATATGTATTTGAAGGTTCATTACACCACAATACCATGAAGTTCCGATATGCAAAAAACCCTAAATATATGTGATACTCGTAGGTATTCCTTACAGCTCGGAAGTAAGCAAGTGTTGAAAGAAGGTGTTGGGCAAGAAGGACGAAGCGTAAAATTGAGGACACACAACGGGCTATCAACTCAATGCTGTTTGTGGCGCTACGATCAGCCGTTGTACGAGTATATCCACAACAAAGTATTTCTGTGTACGAGTAATTTTTCCAAGAGACAATGACATTTGATGACAATCACGTTGCATATTCGATGGAAAATCGAGCTATATTAACACAAAAACAACTTATAATACATGCATGATAGATATGTGTATGTAATATTTACTTAATATGATAATAGATTTAACGAAAACAATGAAAATGCTTACTGCGCACAAAAATATAAAGTGCATTTAAGAGTTTATTGTCGCGCCGTAGGGCTTGCTGATAAAAAATTAATCTACATACAATGGATGGGTATGCTATTATCATTAAATGCCATGCGAAGTAACATTTTCCAATATAAGGACTTTTGTGCTTTACAAAAAAAAAAAAAAACAATATAAAACTGACTTAACAATGATATTCTACTTGAGCGACTTTCAGTGAATAGGTAAAACTCGACTCTTGATGTGGAATACTTTTCGTGGACTGGAAAACACCGAAAATATTAGCTATTATATTACGCCTAAAAGCACTCAACATTTAGTACCATATCTATGTACTTTGCACAATTGCATAATTTTAGGGTCTGTTCTTTCTAAAAACTCGTGGCTGCTGTACTATTAGCCTTTGAAGAGCTTTCTGGTACAAATCCCTAGAGTAATATACAGAAAAATATTAAAAACATAGTTTCGACTTACCCATACCATTATCATACCATTACCATACACAATTACTATACCATTACCACACCATTACCATACAATTACCATACCATTACTATACCATTACCATTACTATACCATTACCATTACCATACCATTACCATACCATTACCATCCCATTACCATACCATTACCATACAATTACCATACCATTACAATACCATTACCATACCATTACCATACCATTACCATACCATTACCATACCATTACCATACCATTACCATACCATTACCACACCATTACAATACCATTACCATACCATTATCATGCCATTATCATACCATTACAATACCCTACCATTACAATACCACATCATTACCATACATTTAAAAATATTTCCTACAATAAATCACTTGCAAACAGTTACATATATCACATCTTAATCCAATCGATTTTTTTTTATTTGCTTTTCAGGTAAGTGACAACTTCAAATAACCGAAAGTACTCTATGAATACCACTTTGAAAGTCAAATAAATCTGTTCGTGAGCTTTGGTAAGTGCACAAGAATTTAATGAAGTGTTAAAGAGCATGAAAAACATGATTTTATATATCAATCCATATGTTCAGATGTCTGTATGTATGTATGTACATATAAAACAAATTCATTGGCATTAGTCACACACATTTATTTCTCACCACCTTTCAACCTTCATTGAAATAAGCTTTCTCATTGCACTTTAAAGTGTGCTTTTGTAATCACAGCTGCCTCTCTTTGCGGTGTAGTGTACGAACTACTTACATACATAGATTTGTAGCTTTTTTTGTGTTAATATGTTTGTTATACATGCATACATTAACCGCAAGGATATTGAATCCTTGCCTTACTCATGTAGCTATCTGAATCCTTGCCTTACTCATGTAGCTATATGCTGGTTCATTTGTTTGTTTGCCCGCCTGCTCTCCTTTTTTCGTTAAAGCGGCTTATTTCCAGTTAAATCGATTCGTACTCCTACCGCTGTCATTCTAGTTGTATGTGTGTGTGTTCGCTTGTTGTGAATGTGTCTGTTTGCTTGTATGTGCGTACGTGTTGTATGAGTAATATCATTCGTTTTCGTTCGCTGTAATCGGCGCCGTTGGGCTATGTATAGCTCTAGCTCCACTTTGACGCCAACTGCATACTCCTCTAATAAAATGAACCTACGTATGCGTGAATGTTTGCGAACACAAACTTGGCATATCTATATACAGTGTTGTGCAATATAACAGTAGAAAAAAAAATATTTTTTTTGTATTTTGATTAAATTTAACTTTGTTTTATATGGAAAGTGAAGAAATGTCTTAAATTTATATTTTTTTTAATGTTTTTTTTTGAATTTTTTTTTTAAATGGTTTTTTTTTAAATTTTTTTTTTATGGTTTTTTAATGTTTTTTTTACTGTTTTTTTTAATGTTTTTTTTTTTTTTTTTAATTTTGTTTAATATGTTTTAGCTAAATAAGTAAAAAATATAAAAAATTATTTTTTTAAAATCCAATTTTTTTTTTAAATTTAAAAACAAAGAAAAGGAAATGTTTGAGAATATATAAATTATATAATTTTTTATTGAATTTTATTTAATTTCGTCTTTATATTTTTCTTATTTTTTTTTTATTTTTTTAAAATTATTTTTAAATCTTCTTTTTCAATACTTTATTTTTAATATGTTTTTACTAAACAAGTGAAAAAAAATATTATTAAAACAAATTTGTTTTCACTAAATATAAGAATGCTTGAAAATATTCTTTTAAATAAAAAATATTTTCCAACAAAAATGCAAATTTTTCGAAAACAAAAAAATAGTATCTATGAATTTTCAAAATATAATTTTTTTTTAAGAAATATTATATTTTGTTTTACAACTAAAAATATTGAATATTTTCTAAAAATGAGTAAAACAAAAATAATTAAGTTCAAACTTCTATAGTTGCTGCTTGCGTTGCCATTGTATTGCACAACACTGTACCTCACAATTTAGTCAGCCACTCAGCGTCATAATTTCTTTCCGTTTCTCCATTCGCTTTTTTGTTTTTGTGTTTGCTACCACTCATGTGGAAATCAAAGTCGGACCTTTGTTGACGTTTTAAACGCGCCCCTTCCTTACTCATAACCGGCAGCACTGCAGGCGTCCTTTGACATTTAGTCAGTTGTTTGCCATTTACTCAACCAATTTCGTTGCTATGTTTGTTGTTGTTGTAATAGTCAGTTGGTAATCGCTCTGTGTTAACTCATATTCGATAGATACTTGCTGCCCACACAATGGCATTATCCAAAGTGACTTGACTATCGTTCAGTATTCGCTTTCTTGTTTCGTTTTTTTTTTTTCATTTTCGTGGTTTTTGTTTCCTCAGCTGTTGTAAATCGCTGCCTTTTGACTCGAAAGCTACCTTATTTACCAACAAAGTTATTTTTTTTCTTATTTAATTTTTTATATCATTTTTTGTTCGTTTGTAAGTACGTTTCCATTGACGTAGTCGAATGTATGATTCATCCAAATCAGTCAGTCACAGCCAGTCCTTTGCTCCTGCTGTTTGTCGTGTGTCCTTTGTCAGTGGCTGCTTCCTGCCAGCAATGTGGTAGTAAGTTTTTTAATTTCTTTTTCTTCTTGTTTGGCATAGTGTTGGCTGGCGGTTGGTACATGCGGTTCGGTTGTTGGCGCCGCTTTGAATTTCTTGTTTTTTTTTTTTTATCTCATTTTACTTTTCTTTATCCTCCAGGTATTATTGGCTGACTTTCATCAGCTCTTATATTAGCTATCTATTAAAATGTTTCCCTATAGTTTTTTTATACTATTTTTACACAATTCCAGTACTTAATTGAGTATCGATGGAACAATGAAACCACTTATGTATGTAGCTCTCTTGTGCTTATTTTGAAGTTGTTGTTTGTAGGCTCGTGAGTAGAATTCAAGTGTTTAGGATACTCTTTCCTTTTGAGCCTCAACTTTCCAAAAATTATCTTCAGCTAAAATCCAAACGCAATAAAGGTGTTTTCAAAATTCATATACGACCCCAAATCTCTCGTTTTCTGAAGGTGATCGGCCTAGATGGCTTGCTTTGAGGTTATGAGGGCGTGTTGAAGATTGATTTCTTCAAAAAATTCTTGTTTAAAAAGCCTTTTCTTTGGCAATAAAAATAATAATAATTGATTACCCAATTTTTGCAAGTTTAAAAGATTCTTTAAAAAAGTCATGATTTTGTAGTAAAAAAAAAAACAAAAACTAAAACAGTATTAGAAATAATCAGAAAAAAAATAAAAAGAAAATCAAAAGTAATAAAAAAAAAATTAAATCAATTATGTATGTCTAGATTATTTTTGCTACTTTGGTTTCATTTATTTTGAAATTTTTTATTTAAAAATGTTTTTATTAAAAAATTTTTTTTAATTTTATAATTTTTTTATTTTGTTTACATTTTTTTTAATTGAAACATTTCTTTAATTTTCAAAATTTTTTTTATTTCTATTTCTAAAATTTTTTTTATATTTATGTATAATTTAAAAATTCTTTTAATTTTTTAAATAATATTATTTATTTGTTTTTTTTTTTAAATTTTTTTTAAATAATATATTTATTTGTTTTTTTTTTTTAAATTTTTTTTAATTTTTTTAATTTTTTTTAAGAAATTTTTTTTTTATATTTTTTATTTACATACATACATACATACATATATGGCGCGATATACAACAGTTATATCATTAACCTCCTAGGAGATTTTTGCGCCGAGCTTCTCTTCCAATTTGTGGTGTGCCGCTTTGAAATTTTTCCTACAAATTGGCGGGACCTACGGTTTTTCGCCGACTCCGAACGGCATCTACAAAGCAGATGAATTTTTGCTGAGAAGCCTTTCATGGCAGAAATACACTCGGAGAGTTTGCCAAACCACTGCCGAGGGGCGACCCCGTTTTGAAAAAACTTTTTCAAACTACTTTTTGATGTAACCTATAAAAGGGCTCGAACCCGGACCTTCGGTGTTTTTTTATTTGCTTTTAGTTTATTTTTTATTAAAATTTTTATTTTATTAATTTATTTTTTTTTTTCAATTCTAACCAAGTAGTACTGGCGGTTTTCTAATAAATTTAAAATATTCATTATTGATTGAAATAGCTATTACTGATTACTCAATCTAATGGGACTTCACCACTCTCACCTTTCCTCGCTCTCCTTGTAAACTTCTTCATCGAACACTTACGCATTTTACGGTTTATTTTGTCCAAAACATTTGATTTTATCGTTCATCATTTTCTTTTTCTTTCTCTCTTTCCCTCTTTCCCTACTTTTCAATTTATTCATGTCTTTTAAGTGCACAACAATGCACAACGATTAGTATATGACTGACAACCCATACAAATTCGAAAAAAAAAATAAAAAATTTGTTTTTGCCTTACTCATTCCATATTGTTTTATAGCAACTCCGTACTTCCTTACTTCAAAGCTATTGCCTCCATTTCGTACTGAACTATGACTAATCCAGTTGTAATATGCAGTTGTTGTTGAGCTATTACGTAGTTAATACGTAGATTTTTGTACGAATATTCAACATTCAATCTGTTGGATGAGAAAAGCATGATTCAAGAGTGGCAGCGATTTATTGGTTTTGAGTGTTGATGAGAAATTGGAATTAGAGAGAGAGTGGGTGCTTAATAGAAGAGAGGATATAGTAGATGATTGGCGTTTGAGAGTAATTGCCTTCGAAATGTTTGCGCATCTCTAGTATTGTTCGAAAATGATGTACGAAAAGGCATTGCCAGGTGTAAAAGAAGACTTACTTTCGAAATTGCTTTAATATACACACGAAGTGCTTGTTTGAGAATCTATAAGAAGTTTTCCATTCCAGATTTGCCAGAAAATTTGAGAGAAGTGGTCATTTTCGAACCAATAGAATTCAAAGAAACAGTTTCTAGAATTTTTGTCTGTTTGTCTGAATGTTTGTTCTAACATCACTCAAAAACTGCTGAATATATGCGAAGGAAACTTTCACTGTTGAATTACGAGATACCTAGCTTAAAGTTTAGGAGAGCTTATATTACGATAACTCGCCTGGTTTCGGAGCTCTCGACCAATATGTTGCTCAGAATAACCCAAAATGTGTTAGGGCAATATGGGTATCAAATGAAAGGTGCTTATGCGTGCTACAACAAGCGATGTAATTAAGCTCAATATATCAACATTCCGACTCTCCCTTAAAACTTGCTAACTCCTTACCATCTTAGTCTAATAAAAAAATAAAATATTTTACCTAAATTTTTGAATACTTTTAAAACACCTGCTCCACGCTCGCTATATGGCTTCATTGCACGTGAAATCGAGCTTGTATTTCAATACTACGAAACAAGCCGGCTTTTGAGATGCAAAACACAAAAACAAAAAAATTACTTGCATAACCAATGCATTGCCGTCATGAAACCGAAAACCTCATTTGACCTTTTCGAGTATACAAGAAAAACACGTTAATAGAAAGCGCAACAACAAAATTGCAACAAAAAAAAAGTATTATTTAAAATCAAACCACCACCATTAATTTCGAAATAGTCACTGCGCATGCCCAACATATGAGCGTCGAGCGCGAAGAGCACGCTTTACAACCCCCCCGTAAAGGAATTTGTGTCTAGAAAACACGCAAATATTTGCACGTTTTTCAAACGTTTGGTATTCGTAATAGTGAAATTGTGTTTGATTGCTGAGAGCGCAACAAATTAAAATTGAAAAAAAATAAAAAATTTTTAATTTTACTAAAAAAAAATACTAAAAAAAATAAGCAACAAAAAAAGATTTCGAAGCAGTGCAATAATTAAAATTTGGACGTGTTTTGAAATTTCTAGGTGTGCTTTTAGGCGCAAAGACAGGTTTTTTTTTTCTTTGGAATTTGTGGGTATTTTTTTTCAACAACAAAAAGCCAGGGTTTGAGTTGTTTTTTTTTTGCTGTGGTGCTTTGCTGGTTGTTGTTGTTTTTTCTATAATTTTTGTTGTTTTTTGTTGCCTTCCTTTTTGTTGTTGTTTTACATTACTTTGCTTGGTGTCATTGGTGGTGGCGCTTTTCTTCACTCACCCAAACACCAGCCATTGCGTGAGTGTCCTTGCATTTGCTCAGTTGCGGCGCCAATGCAAATATAACAACAACAAACGTGTTTCGCAAAAGCATTGATTCTCACAAGGAGTCAAATTTATTTTCGAAATTCACTCACTGCCAGTTATTGCTTTTGGATTATATTGCTCTCTATTAGTTATCCTGCTGCCTGCGCTAACCAAAATTCGCCTTCTGCAATTGGTGTATCCATACAAATCGCGGCATAATTTTCAATTCAGTTTGTCTTTGTCGTTCGTTGTGGTCGTTACGTCGTTACTACGTTTAAAGCGTTGAAAGAGGAAAGTATATATGTATATTTACAAATAAATTACTTAAATAGAGAGCGCGTCAAAAGAATTTTGACTTAAAATAATTATCATAATTAAAAAAAAATAAGACGTAGTGTACCCAAAGCGTTTGGCTAAGATTAAACATAGAAAAATTTAACAAAAGACTGTTGTAACAGCAAGCATTTATAACTTGCTGTACCGTAAAGAGAGCCGTCAAACAGTACTTTTGAGAACACTTTTTTAGTCCTTTTTGGAGTAAAAGCAAAAATAGAAAAAAATCAACCATCCAACTTGTAGCGCCACAGACGGATAGTAAATATTTCAACATACTTGTGGGCGAAAAACAAATTGTGTTGTGTATAAATAAAAGTTTATGAAATTTTAAGAAAAAGCTGTGCATACTTTTAGGGGTTACATAGCAGCAGTGGAACTTGCATAGAGTAAATGTAAAAAAAAAAGGAAAATATTTTGTTTGGAAAAAAATTTTCTAGCAGAAATAAAGGAAGTATATATCAAAAAAATTTATAATAAAAATTAGGAAAAAAAAATTTTGGGAAAAAAAATTTTGAAAAAAAAATTGTGAAAAAAAAAATTCTGAAAAAAAAAAATTTGAAAAAAAAAAACTTTTTGAAAATTTAAAAACAACCTAGCAAATTCAATAACAAAGTGCGTAATAAGCTTTTAAAGTTTCAAAAACATATCCTCAAAAATAAAATAAAAAGTAAAAACCTTGTTTAGCTTACCCCACGCGTCGCCGTAAAAAAATCACATAAACCGACTAAATAAAGAACCTTTAACAATCAAAACCAACAGACCGTCTAAATCACACACTCACACACTTTGTCTACTTAGTGTGCTTTGTAATCCAATTAAGTCCAATAACATACGTGCGTGTGTTTGTTCAAGTGTGCGTAAGTGTATGTTTAACCACCAACAACAACACACACAATATCAATAACAAAATAGCTGCCTGCCTGCCCGCCCATTGCCCATATACGAAAGGTTCTCAATCTCGTACACACATCTATAAAAAGCACAATAAAAGCAATTTTGCTTTAGAATAAAATTCCTGCAGCTTTTATTGCAAACGATATACTCACCATCTCTTTATAACCACCAACGGCTATCATCATCATCAACACAACGTCAACGTGAACGTCATTGCAGCAACAGCCAACAGCGCGTGTTTGTTGTAAAATCAATCCAAGCCACGTTTAAAATCAATAAATTTCTCTGGTTACTTTAGTCAGTCAACTTTATCACCGTTAGTCGTCATCATGTTGATTGGATTAGTACGCGATTCGGTAATGCAGTGCTTCTGTCATACATGCCGGGCACCTATTCTGCCAGCTGGTGAGTGAAATATGTTCTTAATGAAAATATGTAGCTACAGATTTTGTTATGCAAAAACCATTCGTTAGTAGAGAGGAAATAACTAGAAGTAGAGGGAGGCAGTCTAAAATATTCTATTTTTGACAAGAAAACCCGGCGTAGGCTTCGAACTTACAATAGACTTAGTCCGATTTTAATTTTCGTATCTCCAAAACCAGTTGAGATATTTAACTTATTCACATTTCCTATTTCAGCACTCACTATAACCTTTCATTTGATATCCATATTGTACTAACACATTTTTGGGTCACCCTGGTCCACACATTTGTAGATAACTCCTAAACACGTCAAGTTATCGCAGTAAATAATATCTTAAACTTTTAGCTAGACAATTAGTAATGTAGCTATGTACATTGCATTCAATTATATGCAGCACTTTTTGAGTGATGTACGAACAAATGTACAGACAAACAGACAAAAATTGCAAAAACTGTTACTTTGGATTTTATTGGCTCAATAATGTTCACTCCTTTCAACTTTTTTTGGATATCTTCAGTTTTCAGATATCCTGTTACAATTTTATTATATCTAGCGATATTCTTCGTTCGGATTCCCGTCGGAATCTAATTAATCCATCTGTATGTATATATTTTACTACCGAAAGGAAACTAGCACGGCCTTTGCCAAATATCGTCGGCTTCTAGTTCGAACATTTTTTTTATTCACTTCTTTCGATAACAAATAAATCAGCAAGCAGTTGTTTTATAAACTGAAAAAATTCTGAAATTAGTTAGTGCCTTTAATGAAAATGGTTAAATATTTTAATTTTCTAATCAATTCAATTATTAAATAACCTTTATCGATTAATGGACTCACAATTTGATTACCACACAAAATCTAATTAATCGAAAATTTAGTTTGATTTAACTTTACAAAATATGGATTAATCGGAAATTTAATCATTTCTATGAATCGATATTTGAAAACGCACATGTAATTAATGGGGAATTTAATAGATTAAAATAAACGAAAATTCTAACTAACCTAGACTTTATTATGTAAATAGTTATATAAATTTTTTTAATATCATTTAATTTATATCCTTTTTTTTAGGTTATTTTTTTAAATTTATTTTATTTTTTTAATGTTTTTTATTTGTTTTCTTTCTTTTTTCTTTCGAAATTTTATCTCTTTTCAACTTACTTTATTATTTAAATTTTTATTCCTTTCAGTTAAAAAAATGTTTTTTTTTTTATAATTTTTTTTCCTTGTAAAATTTTTTAAAAATATTTTTTTTTTTTTTTCAACTATTTATAATCTTTTTTTGATGGTTTTATTTTAGTCCAATTTTTTTAACTTTTTTCTTCAATTTTATGTATATGTATGTATGTACATACATATGTATGTATTAATTATTATGTTATTGCTTTCAATTTTTAATATTATTACATATTTTCCAATTTTATTTCTAAATACATTTTTTGAAATTAAACTAAATAAACTACTAATTTTATATTATTTTCGTAATTTTTGTTTTTTGTAATATTTGTTTTGATACTTTTTTTATTTTTAATAATTTTATTTCTATTAAATTTTTTTTTGTTTTTATTATTTTACTTTTTTTATTTTTTTTTATTTTATTTTTTTTTTATTTTTTTTTGTTTTTTATATTTTTTTTTGTTTTTTATTACTTTTTTTTTTTTTGTTTTTTATTATTTTTTTTTTGTTTTCTATTTTTTTTTTTTTTGTTTTTTTTTTTATAATTCTTTTTGTTTGTTTTTATATATTTTTGTCTTCTTTTTAAATTTTCCCAATTTTTTTTTTATTTGCTCCTCTACTTTTTTCCAATCCCAAGGAGCTCGAGAACTTGACTTGCAGTCTTGTCTACTAAATTTTTTATTCCCTTTCTTCATACCAATCGCAAGCACATTTCACCCAAAGTCGTTGCCAACTTTCCACTGCTGTAAATTTTTCACCGCATTGCTGATTACTCATTTTGTACCAAGTTAGTGGTAATTAAAACTTTAATCATTGCAACTTCATATCGCATTGTTGTACTCTGAATGTTTTTTTGTATTTTTCAACAATTTCAATATTTTTTTTTTGTTTGCGCTGCCTGCCATTTACGATAATCGCTATGGCATAAAAGTTTAAAGCGAACTAACTTATGTATGGCAAAAGGGCAAAAAACAGCCACAACCAGCACGCAATATTTTTATGGCACAAATAACAACAACACTTTGTAACAAATATGAATTTACAATACACGAGCACACGTACATATACAACGAACTATTGTTGTTACACCAGATAGTCCTATAATAAAGTCAAACAAAAAGAGCGAAAGACATTATAGGAGGGTATACATATATTGTGAGCAATTGGCGACGACCGCTTCAACGCCAACAAATAGGCTATAACAAATTTATATACATTTTCGTGCTGAAATGCCAATGTGTAGAGAGACATGTGGCGCCAAGGCGTCCGCTGATGATGATTATTGCGATGGCGATGACGATGAGTCATATGCTAAAACGTTTTTATGAGTGTTGTGTGTTCGCTCTGACTTTTTTTTATTGATGTGTTAGGGCATAGGAGACCTTGAGCAGAAGGATATTTGGAGATGGCGTGTGAATGAGATACATCGATGGTGAAAAATAAAAATGTGAAAGAAATTTTTTTTGTGGAGACAAGGGCAAGCCAGTTAACTAATTACTTTAGTTGTATTGAGACTTAATTTAATGATTATATTCAATTTGAATAAAAAACAACTACAGAAAACATGAAATTGTGAAAAATTTTGCACAGTTCTTTTTGTAATAAATTTTTTTTTAGTTGAAATGAAAAACAAAAAAAGTAAAGGAAAAAACAATAAAAAGTAAAGGGAAATTGAAAACCAAAAACTAAAACAATTGAAAAAATAAAAAATTAAGAATTACAAAACAATACAAAAAAATTAGGAAATTACAAAACAATACAAAAAATATATAAAACAATAAAAAAATTAAAAGAATAAAAAATAAAAACAAATTATAACAATAAAAAATAAGTTAAAACTATAAAAAAATAAAAAATTATAACAAAAAAAAAATTAAGAAATTACAAAACAAAAAATTAAAAAAAAAATATATGTATAAAACAATAAAAAATTAAATTAAACAATAAAAAAATAAAAGAAAATTAAAACAATAAAAAAATAAAAAATTATAACAATAAAAAAATAAATAAATAAAAGTTTAATAAAAGCAATAAATAGAAGAATTTAAGGTAATTTAAAAATAAATTGGAAATAAATTTAATAAAAACTCAAGTTGAGCAAAAAATTCGAAAAAAAATGGAAAAAAAATTAAAAAAGTTAATAATGAAATTGAAAAAAAGAATTGAAATTTGAAAATAAAAAATTTGGAGAAAAGTAAAAAATAAAAAACGGAAATAAACAAAAAAAGATGGAAAAAAGTGAAATTTTTTAATTAATAGTATGTAAAAAAAAACTTAAAAATATAAATTTATTTTGCTGTTTATTTCATTATATATTTTTTTTAATTGTTTCTATTTCTAATTAGGTGTTTTCTCATTCGATTTAATCAAATATAAATAAGCTTTAATTACACACATTTCACGAATCAAAAAAAAAATATATCTATTAAATCACAGTAAATTTTTTGCCACGCGCAATATTGATTTTCCGAATTAGTATATCCTATGCCGCCCTTCAGGCTAACAAATATTCGTAATTATTTAATCCATGCACAATTTTTGTGTTTACTCGCCTCGCTGGCGTAAGCAATAAAACAATCAGAGACCTGCCACATTATTATGCTTCCATGTATCTTGCATGCCTGGCATGTGCGTGAATATTTCATGGCTAGAAATGTGTGCGAGCCACATTAATATTGATTCTTTGGGTAAAAAAAAAATAAAATGAGTGTGTGTGTGAGGGAAAGCGAGTCGAATGAGAAAGGGCAATATTGATGAATGCTGTTAAAATTATTTGAAAATATTTATTTTTGTATATTCGCTTTGCTCATCACAGCACACATACATACATATGTATGTATGTACATATACAAACATATTAGAGCATATACATACATATGTATGTACATAAATAATGCGGTAGTCTGATAAATTTTGTTAACATTCATTTTGTAATGCTTTAGGGGATTCGAACAATAAACGAGATTTATAGTTTTAAACTAGGATGTGTAAATGAGATACAGCTTTCGCAGCTATATATGTATGCGTTTATGAAGTATATTGTGGTGTTATTATCGCATAAACACGAACATTTTCAAATGAATATCTAATTTATAGCTTATTGAGAAAGAATATAATATTGATAGATTTCAAATTTCAAATTTATTTTATTCGGTATGAAGATTTGAATGTCATTTGAGTAGAGAACTCGGGCTACGATTTAAAAAAAAATTTATTGGAATAAAATAATAAAATTAAAATTAATCACTATTAGAAACGTAATAAAGTTAATTAAATGTAGAAAACAATAACATTAAAAACGAGAACATAAAAAGGTACAACAAGAAAGTAAATAACCTAAAAATGTTAATAAATGAAAAAGATCAATAACTAACATAAAAAAGATTTAAAACAATTGAGTGAAAAGTAAATAAATTAAAAAAACAATAAAAAATCAATAAGAATAAAAGGTTGATGGTCGAAAAGTTCCGAAAAATTTTTTAAAAAAAGTTAAAAAAAATTTGGAAATAAATTTAAAAAAAAATACAAAAGTAACAAAACCCAATTAAAAAAACTAAGTTGATACAAATAAAAAAAAAAATTCACTAGAAAAAAATCTAATAATAATAAAAAAAGCAACAAACATATACAACAATATTAAAAAAAAAAATAAATTGGAAAAAATAAAAAATAAATAAAAAAAAAAAAACAAAAAACAACATTAAAAAAAAATTTAAAAAAATAAAGACCATTTAAAAAAATTGGAAAAATAACAATAAATGAAAAAAAAATATATATCGTCGCTCCCAACGAAGACTAACACGGTTCGTTGTTCACGTGGAAGACTAACATGGTTCGTAATTCGCGTGGAAGACTAACATACTTCAGCTCTCTGCGTGGAAAACTAACACAGTTCATTCACAAGTGAAGCATGTTAGTCTTCCACGCGAACAACGAAGTATGTTAGTCTTCCACGCGAATTACGAACCATGTTAGTCTTCCACGCTAACTGAACCGTGTTAGTCTTCGTTGGGAGCGACGATATGTATATTAAGAAATTAAAAAAAAAATAAACAACAATAAACTAAAAAATAAAATAAATAACAATAAATTGAAAAATAAAAAACAAATAAAAATGTACGCAAAAAAAATTTGAAAAATCGAATGGTAAATTTTAAATAAATAAATTACCCTTAAAATAACATTAAAAAAATCAATCAATTGGAAGTAAATTAAATAATTTCTTGAAAACAAGACAACTAAAAAATAAAAATAGAGAATTGGAAAAAATATAAAGGGTATGGGACAACAAGTTTTAATTTTGTTTTCCCTTTATTGACAACAAAAATTTAATTAATACAGGTTTCCTCAAAAAAAACATGGTTTTTGTACGAGAATATAGCTTAATTCTATCTAATCCTTTATGCCGTCAATTATAAGAGGTTACAAAAGATAAGAGAAAAAAATAAAAATAAAAAGAAATTAAAGAATTATATTTAGAATATAAATATAATATAATATGTTTGTATGTATGTATAGAATGAGATACGTTTTCATTATGCAATTAATTTGGGAGTAAGTTGAAATTTTTGAATGATTCTTAGATGTTATTGTTGCATTTTTACACCTAAATGTTAAAGTTATAATTTGCAAGAAGTAGCTGCTTGACTTCAATTTTAAAGCGTTGCAAGATTCTTGCATTTTTAACTTCTAATTTAAAAATATGGTAAAAAAAATTCGAATAAAAAAAAAACAAATAGCGAAGAAAACAGAAAAAAGATTTAAATGAATTGCAGTAAAAATAGAAAACCACGAAAATCGCATAAAAAACTCAAATCAGATTAAAAATATTAAAAAAAATTTAGGAAAAGGTTTTTATTAAAATTATAGTGGGAAAAAAATTTGAGAAAAAAAAATTAAAAATTATCAAAGCAAAAAATAATTGAACAAAACATAATTGAAAAAAATAATTGAAATAAAAAATAATTAAAACAAAAAATAATTGAAACTAAAAATAGTTGAAACCAAAAATAATTGAAACAAACAAATAATTGAAACAAAAAAATAACTAAAAAAAAGTAATAAAATAAACAAAGAAAATAAAAGATAAAGAAAGAAAATTAAAAAAAAAATTAAAAAAAAAAAAATTTAAAAGTTAAAAAGAAATTAAAAGAGAATGATTAAAATATAAGAAAAAAACATAAGAGGTATACAAAATTAAAAAATTTGCTTATTTTTTACAAAGAAGAAAAATTAAAAAAAAAAAAAAAAATTAAAACAAAAAAAAAAATTGTATAAATGACATAATTTTTACCGACAATGGCTGGAATCGTTTTCTCACCACACTCTCAATTTGCAAAAAATTCTATTTTAGTATTGCTAAACCTTGACCTCGTCATCTATATATTTTGCAACAAATCGCTGCCGTTACCAGCACTCAGTGACGTGCACCAATCGTACTGCAATGTGCAATGAGAGTATCAAAGACAAACCAAATAAAAGAGTGCATAGAAACCACTCGAAAACATCTTCACTTTGTTGCATTAAATCTGCGTCTACCGCTGCGCTCTAATTACAACTGAAGTAAACTAGCAAGCACACACATGGCCATTCATATTAGTTACTACATATGTACATATGTTCTTGGTGGTATCAGTGACAATCTTGCAATGCAGACGCACTCGACGACACCTTCAACAGCGCGTGTTGTTGCTTGTGTTTGCTTCACTAAACGTAATGGCCGCTTTGCTGTTGAAGGTCAAATGCGACTACAAAATGATTTTTTCTTCTTCTCCTTCTACGCACTCTGTTTGCTTTTAGATATCACGCACTAATTTTTCTTTTGCATTGCTTCGTTAACTACCGTTTCCACATCGTTAGGTTTGGATTGTGATGAATTCGTTGAAATTGGTTGCTCATACGCACTGTTGGACATACCAGCAGAGGGATACAATTTCTAGAACGCATATGTATGTAGTAAGAAAATGATAATGTTTTTTTTTTTTGATTTTAGCTCAGATGGTGAGCACTTCGACGTTTAAAAATAAATATGAAAACAATAAAAAGGAATAAAAAAAATTAATATACAAATATAATAAAAAACGGAAATTACGAAATATAAGAAATGAGAAAATATAAAAGAAATCGCAATGAAAAACAATTATATAAAAAAAATTGTCTAAAAAAAATTATGTAAAAAAAGTTATATAAAAAAATTATATAAAAAGAAAAAAAATATAAAGAACTATAAAAAAAAATATTAAAAAAAAAAAATAAAAGTATATAAAAATATATAAAAAAATATAAAAATACATAAAAAAAAATATAAAAAAATAGAGTAAGTTCGGTAAATATGGACCACCCTTAACTTATTTGTAAATAAAAACGTTAATTCAAAGCTATTCAATTCAGTTTTTATTTTAAAATGCTTCGAAGATAATGCATATTCAGTCTGCAATAAGAAACAGTCAATAAAATAAGATACATAAAAGATATTATTAAAAAACTTAAAGAACTTCAATTTTGAACATATCAGAAGTGTGGGGATAATATGGACCACACCGTGTTAAATATGGACTACGATGGTCCATATTTAACCCAGCTTATGAGCGTATAAAAATATAAAAAAATATGAAAAAATATAAAAACATATAAAAATATATAAAAAAATATAAAAATATATAAAAATATATAAAAATATATAAAAAAATATAAAAAAATATAAAGAAATATAAAAAAATATATAAAAAAATATTAAAATAATATAGAGATTTTTACACAAACAACAAGCTTGTGTTTTTGGTCTTTATATTTGAAGTATCCTGGTTCGGTACGAGCTATAGACCTATTAATAATTTTTTTCCTGCAGCGAAAAATTATTGTTGTTTTTGGGTTTCTTAATAATTTTTTTTTTTATTAATTATTAAAAGTTTTGTTGAGTTGAACAGGAAAAATTTAGAGACAACCGCCATAGCTTTTCTTATAGATCCATTTCGGAAGTTGCTAACTTTACTCATCAGAGAAATTTTGGCACGCATTGCTAACTATTAAGCTAACAATACGCTGGGTTTTTTGCCTTCTAAACGCCCTGTTCAATCAACTTTTTACCAATTCATGTACCAACAACGCCATTTGACGTTTTAGATTTGGTATCATGATGGATTTTTTGCAAGTCTGCTTTGGTGTCACAGTTTGCCAACCATGTGCTCTTGCTTTTTGTTATTGAGATTTTTACACAAACAATATAAAAAAATATAAAAACACAAAAATATAAGAGGAATACATACATATGCTCTATATAAAAAGTAAATTATTATAAATAAATACATATACAAAAATAATATATCAAAAAAAAAAGTGTTTAAAAAAAATAAAAAATACGTACAAAAAAAAATATATAAAAATGTGTATGTGCTCCACGGTGCACCATGTCGTATACGTAATATCAGAGCCTCATACTTTTGTACAAATGCCAAGACTCACGCTTCTTTAACAACCTCATTGTGTCAGTTGACTATCTCTAGTTACGAGTATTTGTATTTTATTTAAACACATAAATATGTTTATTGTTACTCGGGCTTATGTACATACATAGATACACATGTATGTATATAAATATTGGGTTAAGATATGTGGGGTGCAAAAAGTAAATTAAAAGACATAAAATACATATGTCTTGTTGGTTTTGTTTATTGAATGGGTTGTTGGGGATATTCTTGTTAAAACAGAATTTTTTTTTTTTAAATATTTAAAAAAAATATAAGAAAAATAACAAATTTGTTAGTGATATGCCTTTTCATAAATGTTCGTAAGTTTTGAGGCTAGGAAAGTTAAAATTTTTGTAAAATGCTATGTTATATTAATTGGGCTTGCAATTTTGTTCAAAATTTTATTGTTCCTTTTTTATTTTTCTTTATATTTTTTTATTTATTTATTTTTTAAATCTATAATTTTGTTTTTATTTAATTTTTTATCTGTTTTTTGATTCAATTTTCATAAAATTTTTTTTTTGTTTTTAAATTAAATATATAAATATCGATGTATATTTTTTTAAATTTTTGAAAAAGTTTCTTAATTTTTTTTTAAATTTGCTCTACGTAATCGTTGGTCCTAAAACTGTATTCTGTCGCAATACTACTTTCAATGCTTTGTGAATAACCTCATTCAAATAAGTTGCTTTATAGCATACCATGGCAACAGCTGCTTACAACTTAACTTGTAGCATATTTGTAGAGATTTTATGACTACATTTATTGAGATGAGCTTTTGCGTATTTGTATCCTCTTGTCATATCATGACTATAGGCAGAGAAATTTCGTATATGTTCGTTTGCCCAAGGGAGGTTGATGATTCGAATGAGGGCTCAAGAGTATGTGATTAGTGAGGCCTAATTTTCCACTTCATAGGATAGCTGAATCAGTCGTAGATTAAGGCGCAGTTAGTACACTCATACTTTTTAAAAATGCTTGTTTAACGTTTAAGAATTGAAATAAGTTTTTTTTATTCTACTTAGGAGTCAATCTTTAGTTTTTAGCTCTTATTTTGTGCTCTTCCAAAAAATTCGAAGGATTAAAAAACACAATTTCAATATCTGTTGTGTTTTCTTGCAACTAATTTTTTTCCATTTTGTTTGTTCTTTATAATTTTTATGTTATTTTTTTTATTTATTGTTTTTTTCTTTTATTTATTGTTTTTTTTTATTTATTGTTTTTATTTATTTATTGTTTTTTTTTTATTTATTGTTTTTTTTATTTATTGTTTTATTTTTATTTATTGTTTTTCTTTATTTATTGTTTTTATTGTATTTTTATTTAATTTTTATTGCATTTTTATTTAATTTTTATTTAATTTTTATACTATTTTTATTTAATTTTTATATTATTCTTATTTAATTTTTATATTATTTTTATGTTTTTTATTTTTTTTTATCTTTTATTTTTTTTTATCTTTTATTTTTTTTTATTTTTTTTTTTATCATTTTGTTTATTTTTCTCTGTTTTTTATTATTATTCCTTTTTTATTTATGTTTTTTTTTTTTAATTTTTTTTTTTACATATGTATATCTTTTTCTTAAAATTTTTTTTATATTTTACTTTTTTTTCTTATTTTTTTTTTCCTATTTTAATTTGTTATTTTTTCTTATTTTTTTTTAATTTTTTTTATTTATTTTTTTTTTTTCTTTTTTTTTAAATTTTTTTTTTAATTTTTCTAATTTTTTTTTATATTGTCTTATTTTATCTTTTTATCTTTTCTTTTTTCTCCCTTTTTTATTTTTATTCGTTTTTTAATTTTTTTTATTATTCGATTTATCTTGATTTTTTTGCTTATGTTTTTCTTTCTTTGCATTTATTTATTTCTATTAATTTTTTTCGTTTGTATTATTAAGTCCATTATCGCTGCTTGAAATATATACTAATAGCCCCTGCGGTGGCACATCCTTATCAAAAAACAATAAAAAGGTTTGATGTTGTGTGGACGGTTGTTAATTGAATTTTTCCATGCGAACATGCTGCCTTACATATTTTTTGTTGTTGTAATTTTTATTTCTTTTATTACCAAAGTCGTTTTCATTTCTTTTTGCGTATTTATTTCATATAATTATACACGCAATACATCCAAACTAAAGGTACATTAGTCATTTGACAACTGTCACACAATTTTTTGTAGTCGTCTTTTAGGCGCCCCACATATTTCAAGCACTTTGATTCAAATGTTTTACGCTTTTATGACGTAATCATTATTATAGTAATTTTGACCTTGATTGTTGGTTTTTTTAACAACACACACTAGCATTGTGTTCTTTTATTTCCAACTTCTTTTTAGGCTCAAAGTAGGCAATCGATATTTATATTGCGCCCTGCTTTATGTTTGCTTTGTTGTAAAAGCAAAGGAAATTTAATTTCAGCAGAATTTGCGCAGTTATGTAGCAATTAGTTTGCTTTTTGTAAGCTAACATTATTTTCACATTAATTTTCACGCTGTCTTGATAATTATATAGAGGGATTTTAGGCGCATATTTTCTAATGGTTTTTTGCCTAACGCTTAATGCTTTTAGCTGCTGATAAGCCTTGAGCAAATGGGAATGATGGGGAGACAGAGAATATAGGAAAATTTCAGTAGGAGCTTCTCGAAAATGCCGTAATAAAGCTATCTCATCTCTGCATGCCCAGAGTCTTTACTAAGCTCGATGGAGGGTTGAGAATTTGGTAAGAATTTTCTAGGACAAAAGCTTCAAATAATGTGGCCTGCTGCTTCAAAAATGTATGAAATCTTTTACAAATTAATATTGACTTTTAAAATAAATAAAGTAAATTACTTTTCATTTCACGAACAAACAAAAACGTTCCGTCGTATGCATTTCCCAAAGAAAAAGTTTTAAGTAATTAAAATAAAAGCAAGCCTTTGGCTAAAACAACATGAAAACAAATTAATAGGGCCATTGTGTTGATTGCATATGCGTGTTTTTGAAAGGCAATGCCACATACCAGTCCATTGCAACGTGTTATTAGCAGGGCTGCACAACGATATAAACAAAAAAATTTCGTTTTGTTAAATATCAAAAAAAAGTATCAAAAATATATTTCGTTTTGATAAATATCAAAAAAAAAAAAATTTTTTTGAATATCAAAATCAAAAAATAACAAAAAAAAGTTTTTCGTTGAATATCAAATCAAAAATAACAAAAAAATTTTTTTCGTTATCGTTTATTCATTTTGCAAATCAGGCTGGGTCGGAAATCCACGTATTTGAATTTATTTGTCAAGTAAAAAAATTAATAAATCAAGGAACACAACAAAAAAACATAGTTACTAAGTACCAAATGGGCGCATCTACATTAGGCTCCATCGAAAAGTCATGTTTTTAATTTTTTTTTTTCAACCACCTCTTCGGCTTTTGGTGGATTCTGTTCTGAGCGCGAAAGAAATTGGTTTTCGTGCTTTAGCAACAAACGGCCTTTTTTTGTGGTCTTTTGCAATTACAAAATTAAAGCACGACCGCACTGATTTCCCCTTTCTTTTGCGACCCATCTTAACCAATATTATTTTGAAATTTCAAATATTTTTTGTGAATTGTTTTGATAAAAACCGAAACGAAATTTATTTTGATAATTATTTTTTGATTTTCAACGCAACGATATATTTTTTTGTTGAGCTTGTAACGTTATTATTATTGAAAAACAAAACGAAATAAAAAGTTTTTTTCGTTTATTAATAAAAATAACGTTATTTTTCAGCCCTGGTTATTAGTAACAATACTCGTAGAAATAAAAATTTCAATTTATATTAATAGAGTTCGAGGAAATATATGAGGAAAGTTAAAAATGATAAATGCATTATTCGTCGAGCAAGAAAACATAAAAGAGCCAACATTTTTTTTTAAAAAGTTAATTGGAGTGTAATCGCAATCGATTAATTTCACAACTAATCATATTTCGTTAATTATAATCTATATAATCGTTGAACTCAAGACTTGATTAATCCAATAAATAGAATAATCATAATCGAATCATATTAAATTAAATTTCAAAGTAATGTGATTAATTATGATCTAATTAATTTGACTATTCGTAAGTCTCAGAACTCATGAACTACAGACAATTTTAATGAATATCTTGTAGGTAAAAGACAGATCCATCTACTAGAGGTATGCGATTAATTAATTAATCGAAACGCCAGTTAATCTATACTTTACTAATTTATTAATCGGCCAATAGTCATAATGAATTCCAAAAAGCGATTACTTTACAAATGAATCTGATTAATTATAATCTAACTAATTTTATTCTTTATAAATCTCAAAATTTACGACTTTAGAAGTTTATTTTGGAGCAAAAATGCTATGTATCTAAAAAAAAAAACGCGTGCTAGGGATTTTCGATTAAAAAATCACACCTGTCGATATATCTTAACTTGATTAATTCGTTGATCAGTGAATAATCGTCAATTAATTCAACGATTATTTTACGGATTAATCACTTTTATAAAAATTACGATTAAATTCATTTGATTATTCATAAATCTGGGGATTCGCGAATTGATTAGTCAACAAATTTTAAATGGTTAATCATTTTCGAATTTAACAAACTCACCACTATCCGATTTTTTTTCAGTTTTAACAAAAATCGAATCTTCCATTTATTGATTTGCTTAAAAAAAAAATTCTGGCGTAATGAAAAAGGTTGTTAGACTTAGTCGATTTCTTTTTTGGGTGTTTGACTAATCATAACTCGATTAATCAACAATTTTTGACTAAAACTAATGATTAACTCACAATTTTTTTAATGAACTAATACTGCATCACTAGTAAAGTTTTTTTTTAAGAAAACAGTAGTTATTATGAAGCTAATAATTTGCAATCTGATTAGTCAAGAACATAGATTAGTCGAAATAAGATTAATTCAACATTAATACTGAATACAGGTATTAACTATTTGTCATATAGGAGACAGTAAGCTCGCCATCTTATTGAGTGCAAAAACAGCTCTAGAAAGAGTTTTCAAAAATGTTGTACCCCCTAAGCAGGTTTCTGCTATAAATTTCAAACTTTATCATGCGCTCATTCCTATTTATGTTTCTGCGCTATAATTTCTAATTATCTCAATCAATAATTTTCTCCGAACACATAAAATTCCATATGTACATATGTTCCATGTAATACAACGAAACTAGTATAGAACTTAACTTTTGAATTTCCCTTCAACAAACATAGAAAAGTTTCATGCAACATGTGTGCCATGCAAACTTCACGACACTTTTAGCTCGAAAGCGTTTCGTAGAATTAAAGTTAAACATACAACAACTGAACTATCATATCCGCCCACATACATATGTATCTAGCATTGCAACTTGTGCACGTAAACTTCTACAATGAGCATAATACTATACTTTTGCAGATGACTATATAGCAACACTATTTATCTATTCCATAGCGTTGCTAGCATTCCTTGCCCTTACTCTGCTTCCTCCGCTGCCAATAATGTCCTGCTGCTGCGCGTATCTAATGTCATTACATCGTCGTCAACTCAACTCATAGTCGTTCATCTTTTACGCTGTCGACTTGAACTATTTCGTATTGCTAACAAAAATGTCACGTATCAACGACATTTTTTCACATTACAGCTTTCCGTTTCGCATCCGCAACCATTAGCTGGCTAGCTTCAGTTCTGATGTGGGTACGAGCGTATTTTATTTATTTTATTTTTTTTTTTTGTTTTTTTAATTCTCAGCTGCTATTTCATCTGTTATGTTCATGAGCTCTCCCACAACTACACCCACCAAAATATTTATCCTGATGCCACGTAGCTCTGCAGGCGCTTTTGCTATGTCTCCTGTCAATTTCGCGTGCTGCTTGCTTCCTGTTCAGCCCCGTTTTCTGTTTTCTGTTTCTTTTTTGTCATTTTTGGTCATGGGGTCTTTTTTTTTATAAGAAAAATTCCGGCAACCTTTGGCATTGGTGTCACTACTAACTGCCAACATATTGTTTTCTATGTTTTCATTTTATTCTGTCATTTTGACTTGCTTTCCTTCTGACGTTCTATCAGTCTCTTGCTTGCTCCTTTTCTTTTTCTTAATTTGTAGGCATGTCAATTTTTTTCTAGTTACGTGTCAGTAGATATTTGTTTTAGTTGTAGGTGGTCGCCGTTTTTTTAGTCCTTCACTTAGCCACCTAAATATTTTGCTCACGTTTCAGCCGCATGGAATGGTAATATTTAATGTTATGCGAACATTTTCATCTTAATTTCTTTCCTTTCTCTATTACGTTGGTTGGTAGCTGATCAATTGTCCATTTTGTGGCTTAGATGACATCAGTTTTAAGTATCTCATCAAGGTTATACTTATTCTGCGAACCGATTCTGAGTCGGAATGGAGTTTGTTTTGAGATTTCTGGGTCCTATTGCCATACCAGAAAATATTTAAAGACCGCCCTATCTGAAAACTTAGTTAGCATAGAAATGACATGTGACAAGTGAATAAAATTACTAATTACATGTGACAATTGACAAAAATTCCAAATGACATGTAAAAGCTGTTAAAAATTACAAATTATTTGTGACACGTGTCAAAAATTACAAATTATTCGTGACAATTGACAAAAATTATTAAGTCTTTTTTTATTTTTCTTGTCTTTTTTTTAATATTTTATTTTTACTTTTGTTTATTACTTTGTAGCTTTTTTAATTTATTTATTTGTTTTTTTTTTTTTTAATTTGTGTTGTATTTTCTTTTTTTAATTACTTTTAAGTAATTTTTATTTCTTTTTTTAAAATTTTTTTTTGTTTTTAAATTTATTTGTATCTTTTTAATTTTTTTATTTGCTTTGCTAAAATTTTTTATTTTTGTTTTGTTTAATTATCAATTTTTATTTGATTTCCTAAGTTTTTTTGTTATTCTGTATTCGAAATTTGTATTAATTTTTTTTAAATTTTTTAATTGGTTTTAAAAGTATTTAAAAGTTTTTTT
This sequence comes from Sphenella marginata, assembly GCA_951509765.1. Lineage (NCBI taxonomy): Eukaryota > Metazoa > Arthropoda > Insecta > Diptera > Tephritidae > Sphenella > Sphenella marginata. The sequence continues at coordinate 101,187,978 of OX608080.1, read as the reverse complement.
TGTTTTATAACTAAAAAAAAATTTTTTTAGCTTAATAATTTTTTAATTTTTTATTAATTTTTGGCATTTTTTTAATTTGTTTAAACTTTTTTTTTCATAAATAATTTTTGTAGTTTTTAGGTAAGACTATTTATAAGCTTTTCAAAATGTTGGAAAAGCTCAAGATTGCAGAAAGATGTATCATCTATTTTGCTGACGGTTTGCCAACAATTCGGTATGAAAGTTAGATAACACTAAAATTGAAAATATAAAACGACTAAACTGAAGGACAAAGTAAATGAAGTACTTTCTATAACAAAAAAAAATTACATTTTTAGCGAATGCAAAATAGCAATGACAGCGTCGCTGGGGAACATCACAAACTCGCTTTTGTATCTGTACCAATGCAAAGCTAACAAGTTCTTTTTGTTGAATACAAAAAAATGCATCAGTTCCATGTTAAAACGAAATACGACAAAAAGCAATTGAAGCTTTCATTGTTGTATTCGCAATTCCACAGGCAATGTCTGTAATTGAGAGACGCCAATTCAAATAGCAGCAAGCACGAATACCATTTTAGTTCAATGTTAATGAAAAGAGGGCGTAGCGGGGAGCGGGGGGTATTTAAATTAATTAAGTCATTTTTTTTTTTTTTTTCAAATATTCGAGCATATTTAGGTTTTTATAGAGGAGAAACAGTTTTCGAGCAAATAGTTTAGCTAAAAAAAATGTCCAGCTTCAAATTCAGGAAAAAAAAATTTAACTAATAAATTGTGCCAAGTAAAAACAGCTGGCGGGAGCAAATATTTACAATCAAAAAATATTTGAAATTGAAATAAAAAATTATGAAAAGAAGCAACTGTAAAACATTAAAGCAAATTAAAATAAAAAAATAAAACTAAAAAAAAAAGAAAAAAATAAAAAAAAAAATAGAAAAATAAAAGAAAATTAAAAAAATAAAAAAAAAATTTTAAACAAATAATTTTAAAATAAAAATTTAAACAATTAAAAAAAAGTCAATTACAAAAAGAAAAGAAAATTTTTTAAACTTTGAGAACAAGTATTTAAAATAAATAAAAATAAAAATTTAAAAAAATAATTTAATTAAAAAATTATACAAAAAAATATTTACAATCAAAAAATATCTGATATTCAAAGAAAAAAATTATTTAAAAAAACCAACTGTAAAACATTAAACCAAATTAAAATGAAATAGGAAAAAAAAAATTTAAAAAAAAAAAAATGTTTAATGAAAAAATAAAAAAATAAAAATGTTTAATGAAAAAATTAAAAAAAAAATGTTTAATGAAAAAAAAAAAAAATTAAAATGAAAAAAATTAAAAAAAATAAAATTAAAATGATATAAATTAATAAAAAAATATTAAAACGAAAAAAATTTAAAAAAAATTTTAAATGAAAAGCATTAAAAAAAAATTGAAATACTTAAAAAAATTTGTAAAAAAAAAACTTTTTTTTAATACATTGGAACAAAAATTAAAAAAATAAAAGTTTAAAAAAAAATATGTATTAAAAAAAAAAATTTTTTTAAATTATAAAAAAAACAACAAAAGGGAAAAAATTGAAGTAGAGACAAAGGCATCTAACAGCGGCTTTGGTGCAGACACGTGTTCGTATCCCAGTGTCCGAAAAGGTTCTGATGATAAGTGGGGACACAATCCATCGATGTGTGCAAATCTTTGCAATTTTCCTCTAATTTCAATTTTTCCCTAAAAACTGAAAACAATAATTGACTAAAAATCCACTTATCTTGAGCTCACAAAACTTACAGACTGTAAATACCAACAACAAAAAATATTAAAAAAATAAATTTGAAAAAAGGTTTGAAATACCACCAACAGTAAATCCACAAATAAAGTATTCAGCATAAATTCATCCACCTGCATTTTAACTCTGCATTCCAATAAACTAATCACCATTATTTTCCTACGTACACTTAAGTACAATAAACCTGTATCCGTATGTGCACAAGCTCTTTACATATAATACCTTTATCTTGCGACTCAATTCAATTAATTAAGTATTTTGATTGCTTGTACACAGTTAATCTAATTTTAATTCCATGTTAGCTCTATTAACTGTACTAAAACTATTAGCAAATATAATAAGAGCCAACATCATAGCGTTTGTAATTTAAATAAATCGTTTAAGACAACTTCAAATATGTTCATTCTGCACATACATAAATATTTTCCTTGTTTAAGCAAATGTACATATGTATGTGCACTGTTTGTTGCTGAGTTCACAAGTGTATTTGCTCATATTTTCACTTCCACATAGTAAGCTACATGACTACGCTGTCGTCAATGTATTTGCATATGAATTGAGTCATCTATATAATCTTTATAATGAAGTTTCTAAAAGCAGTGACATTTAAGATTTTTTTTTGAAACTACACACCCACGGATTCTACTTTGTGCTCTTCACTAGTTTCTCCGCTCTAGCCTGTCTAATTTTATTTAAATAAGAAGACAGATTTCTCCACTAATGCTTATTAACTACCTTAATAATTCGTTTCAACTTAAACTAGAGAAAAAAAAACCTAATAAAAATTTTATATAATCTTGCCATATTCTGCAGCCTCCGAAATATATGTTAAATAGAAATTTTCGTCAGGGTTAGAATAAATAAATCTTCAAATATTCTAAATATTAGCATAGATATTTAAAAAATATTTTTAATTTCTTAATATTTTTGGTTTTTTTTTCAATCTTTTTTTCTGATTTAAAAATGTTTTTTTTTTTAGTTTTTTTTTTAGATTTTTTAATTTGTGTTTTTCTTTAGCTTTATTGTTATTTTAAAAAACTTTTTTGTGTGTTTTTTTATTGTTGTCTTTAATCTTTTATTGGTTTTTTAATCTTTTTTAATAGCTATTTTCAAATTTAAAATTTTTTTTATTTTTAAAATTTTTTTCTTATTTTTTAAATTTTTTTTATTTTTTAAATTTTTTTCTTATTTTTTAAATTTTTTTTATTTTTTTTATTTTTAAAATTTTTTTTTTATGTTTTTAACTTTATTAAATATTTTTTTAAATGGTTTGTTTAACTTTGCTTATTTATTTTTTCGTTCGTCTTTAAAGTTTTTTCTGCTTTTAATTTTTTTATTTTTTATTAATATTCTTTTCTTTATTTTATTTTTTTTCAATATTTTCTTATTTTATTTTTTTTTTATATTTATTTTATTTTTTTAAATTAATTTTTTTATTTTTTTAATTTTATTTTTTTAATAACTTTTATTTTTTTAGTATTTGTAGTTGGTTTTTGCGGTCTTTCTTGTTTACAAATTTGTAAGTTCTGAGCAAGCTCGAGACCGGCGAACAATAATTCATAGTTGAATTTTTATTGTCAGTTTTTGGGGAAAAAATTGATAATTTGAGAAAAATTACAAATTAGTTATTGCTTTTACCATTTTTAATATTCCTTTTTTATTTTTAATGTTTTGAAATTGTTAAAATTTGTTTTTATACTTTTCAATATTAAAAAAAAAACTTTCATTTTTAATTTTTTTTAAACCTTTTATATATCAAATGTATTTTTTATATTTTTTAAATTTTTTATTTATTTTTTTTATTTTTATTTTATTTTTTTAATAATTCTTTTTTTTTTTTAGTTTTTGGTTTTTACATATTTTTTAATATTTATTATTTTTATTTTTAATGTTTTGAAATTGTTAAAATTGGTTTTTATATTTTTCAATATTAAACAAATTTTTTAATTTGTTTTTAATTTTTAACAGTTTTTTTAAATCTTTTTTTTTATTTCAGAAAATACATGAATTTTTGTTGAGTTTTCTAAAGTTTCTTTCGGTTCGCCGTGAACTCCATTACTGGTCTTTAGAGTGCGAATAACCCAGACCAAAGCTACATACATACATGGCTGATTTGTTCACTCTCTCGACAAATTTATGCACTTTTTAGCACGTTTAAAAAGAAAGTCATTTGGAATAATGGCAAAGATAAATTGCATTTATATTCCTTCAACATCATATCCTTAGTCGTAATGTTTATTTCTACTATTTTTATCATCTTTTAATTCGATTTCTGCTCTTTATCTTCAAACTACGTCACCCTTCAGCGTAATAATGTTTTAGTTTTATTTGCGACCTCAACAAGAAAAAAAAAAAATCCAACACCAAAACGTGACGGGCGATATGCATCTGACAGCAACTACCTACACTCGCTAGCACGTTGACTATTAGTGTCTGTGTACGCAACTGACAGACTGACTGACTAACTGACTACATTGCAGCTAACAAAATGATGTGCTTGAAAGTTGAAATATATGTTGGTGTGTGTGTGTGTGCTTTAGAAATCTTTTGACATTTCTACGCTATAATATAAATATAAATCTTAAATAATTCATGCGGTCGCTGAGTGAGTGTGTGCACCCTGGTGAGAGTGACTGCTTTTGCGGGTGTAAGTGGGTTTGAGGGTTATAAAGTATGAAAGTATGCTTATGATAGCTTTGCAAATAAATTTTTGTATGTTCCTTCACCATTTTTTCAAGCTTTGTTTTTTTTTTTGCTGCTCCATGAATTACTCTGCACAATGACACTGACATTCTCATCATCTCACATGCACATATTGTTCGCATCACCACCAATGACGACTATCAACGAATGCAATGCGACTTCTCGTCAAAAAATCATGACAATGAAGGACTCAAGACAATGTTGTTGTTGTTGTTGTTGTTGGCGGCTAGCGCTGATGCTCGACCATGGTGGTGAAGAGTGCAAGTGCAGTCACATTTTCGACATTTGGAAGTGTTTGGAGCGTATGATAGAGGCTCACACTAAAAGTTGAAGGCGACAGACAAAAAATTTTGAAATTTCAGAAGACAAAAAAAAAAAAATAAAAAACACTAAATAAATTTAAAACACAAAAAGTGCTTGTTGCACTTGAAAATGAATTCAAGCAAAAAATCATTTGGTGCTCTTTGTTCATGAAGACAAATTGCATTTGTTGTATGCTTTTGTGTTCCCCCCGGGCGTCATGAATGTGAATGTCACTATCATTTATATTTGTTGTTGTTTTAAGAAATCGCATACACTACCACTACTGTGTGGCTTATGCTACTCTTGTGTCTATTTTCGTGCTGGTTTTGGTCTCTTGGTTCTATAGTTGCTAAAGCATGAATTGTTGACCTTTTGTTGTTGTTTGTATATTTTGCACTCAAATTAGAGGCCAACAGCAGCAAGTTAGATGAATATTTCAATTCGTCGTCATATTCTTTTCTATTTAATTTTTGGTTTTTTTTTGTTTGTTTTCTTTCAGCAGCCGTGGAGAGAAAATGTTTTTACTTGCGACAAAATTTTTTTTATTTTCTTTTACTTATATTTTTTAATTTTTTTTTATTCTTTTTTATTAATTTATTTTTTTTATTTTTTTACTTTTTTATTTCTTATTTTTTACTTTTTTATTTTTTTTTATTAAATTTTATTAATATTTTTTTTTATTTATTTTAAATTTTTTTATTTCTTATTTTTTTTTTATTTTTTTTTTTTTATTTTTTTATATTTATTTATTTTTTTTTTTTTTATTTATTTTTTTATTTTTATTTTTTTACTTTTTTATTTCTTATTTTTTACTTTTTTATTTCTTATTTTTTATTTTTTTTTATTAAATTTTATTAATATTTTTTTTTTATTTATTTTAAATTTTTTTATTTCTTATTTTTTTTTTATTTTTTTTATTTCTTATTTTTTTTTTATTTTTTTTATTTCTTATTTTTTTATATTTATTTATTTTTTTTTTTTTTTTTTTTATTTTTTTTTATTTATTTATATTTTTTTTTATATTTTTTTTTTTGTGTGCAAAATCAGTTCGATTATGGAACTTAATAATATTGCTTTTTGCATCACTCATTGGCACCTTTCATTTAATACCCATATTGTACTAACACATTTTGGGTCACCCAAGTCCACGTATTGGTCGATAACCGCGCAACCGGTCGAGTTATCGAAATATAGGATATCCTAAACTTTAATTTAGATAACTGGTAATGCAATATTGAAAGTTGCTTTGAATTCTATTCAGCAGTTTATCCGTGATGCGCCAACAAATTTATAGACAGACAGACAAAAATTCTGAAAACGTTTGCTCTTAATTTTCGTAAGCGAAAGTGAATGGGAAAGGCAGTTTTTGTGTCCGAAAACCTAGTTTAAATCACTCTTCTAACAAGATATCGGATTTTTTTTTACTGTAAAATCTCAAAAGCTTTCGCCTTTGGAAAAAAAACTTTTCGCTTCTCAATTTCCACAAGTCAACACTTAACTTATTGTCTCATTTTACGTGCCATTTAGTAATAATTTTCACTTTAAAAAATCGTTTAATGAAACGTTTTGCGTCAAAGGTCAGGCCGCCTTTTAAGTGTTTCATTTACGTGCAAATCGTTTATTTAGCTTCGAAGACAGAAAGTTTACTTTGCTCAGTATAAACAAAAAGGTTTCCATATTAATTATTCATAAATTTCCACAGTATCATTAAATTTAATGCGAATTAGTAGGAGCGCAAGTGTTAAAATATAATCTCTTGTGGAATTATGTAAATCAGCAAAAGCGTTGAGTGGATTGATAGCGAGCGACCCTACGGAGATAACAAGGCCACGTCGCGTGTTGATTTGATTACGCAGAGCTGCGGCTAAATGGTTTTTCTACAATTTCCTTTGCTCATACTTTTAATGATGATGACAATAATGGTGACAACTGTTTTGTTGATGGCTTTTATATTGCAGTGAGATTTACATGACATTTGTAGGCAGTGGAAATTTCTCTAAAAGTTTCTTTTTCTACTTTTTAACTCTTTTCTCACGCATTATCCTTTTATATTACCATTTTTTATTGCTTTCAACGTAATCTATGCTCATTTTCTTTGCAAGTTTTTGTTGCTTTTGTTTTATTACCATCACAACAGCTGTTACTACTCTCTCTCTCTCTCTCTCTCCCACACTTTTGACTGCTTAATTTCCTCCTAACATTCACATACATATCCTGTGTTTAATGCTGTCATATTTTGACGTTTGTGAAATTTCCTGTATTTCCTCTTGTCAACTTTTGAAATTTTCGTTTTACTCGTGTAGCAAAAGTTTGCTTGTTTTCAGCCTGACAAAGCTTTGTTATCACATTAACGTAAATGTTGAAAACTTTTCTTTTTGGTCATTAACTCAAAGTATGCAATTTCTTGGCGCTCATTTGAGTTTGTTGTAGTTGTAAATATTTAACTGTTTGGCAGTAACATAATACGAGGGAATTAAAAAAAGTTCTCTTAGTACAAGACGAAGAGTAACAGATCCCTTGCGGTGATTAATGGATTTGAAGTATTGAGTAAAACAAGAATGTGTCAAAAAAAAAAAATATTTTTCTCAAAAATTGTGTTAAAAAAATTATTTATTGATTTTTGAAACAAAAAATTTTGTTTTGTCATCGACCATTTCACATTTCATTACAAAAAAAGAAACACAAAACAAAAAAAAAATATATGTATATACATAAAAAAAAGAAAAAACAGAAAAAAAATAAAAAAAAATTAAAAAAAATTAAAAATAAGAATAAAAGAAAAAAATAAATTAAATAAAATAAAATATAAAGGAATAAAATAAATATATAAAAAAAATAAAATTAAGAAAAAAAATATATTTAAAAAAATAAAGTAAAATAAAATAAAATGAAGTAAGGTAAAATAACATAAAATAAAATAAAAAGGAAAATAACATAAAATAAAATAACATAAAAATAAAAATAAAAAATGAAAAGAAAAATAACATAAAATGAAATAAAATAACATAAAAAGAAAAATAAAATAAAATAAAATAAAACAAAAAAAAATAAAATAAAATAAAACAAAAAAAAAATAGAATAAAAAAAATAATAAAAAAAATAAAAATTTAATAAAATAAAAAAAAAAGAAAGAAACATAAAATAAAAAAAAAAAATAATGAAAAAATAAAAAAAAATGAAATAAAAGAAAATATAAAAATAAAAAAAAATAAAATAAAATAAAACAAAAAAAAAATAGAATAAAAAAAATAATAAAAAAAATAAAAATTTAATAAAATAAAAAAAATAAAAAGAAACATAAAATAAAAAAAAAATAATGATAAAATAAAAAAAAATGAAATAAAAAAATAATATAATAATAAAAAAATTAAATAAAATAAAATTAAAAAATAAAATAAAAATAAAATGAAAAAAAAAAATAAAATAATATGAAATAAAAAAAATAGTTAAAAGAAAAAAAAGAAGTAAAAAAAAAAATAATAATAAAATGATAGCTTCGAAATGACGAATAAAAAACAGTTAATAATTAATTTTTTCACACAATCTTATTTGCTAGTCCAATGCAAGGTGACACGCAAAATCGTGCAGCGTTGCATATTTCAAAAAAAAAATAAAAAAATTTGTATACGTTATTAAAAAAAATTTCATTCACTATGAAAACATGTTTTGAATAACGAATAAAATTTCAATTATAAAATTATTTAAAACTACTTGAGTCTTATTCGCGTTACTTTTTTTTTTTTTAATCATTTCGCGTTCACTTCAGTGCCTTTTCGGTATTGTTTTCGGGACTGTTCTATGTTGATCATTATATCTCGGAAACCATTAGAGATATGGAACTTAATCACATCGCTTGTTGCAGCACTCGTTAGCACCTTTCATTTGATACCCATATTGTACTAAGACATTTTCGGTCACCACAGGTCACATATTGGTCGATAACCCCGACATAGGTAGAGTTATAGAAGTGAAGGTTATCTTAAACTTTGAGTTGGATAACTAGTGATACAATCTTGAAAATTGAATTTCATTCTTTTAACAGTTTTTACGTGATGCGCGAACAAATTTACAGACAATAAGACAAAAATTCTAAACACTGTTGCTTGGAATTCTATGGGCTCGCTAGTAACTCCTATTAAACTTTTCTTGCAATTTGGTTATGTTTAACTTATCGAACTCTTGTTAGACCCCGTATATGTATGTACCTATTAAACTGTCTTGCAACTTGCGAATGTGGTTCCTTGTGTTTAATGTTTGGTCGTTTGGTTGTTTTTAACTTAACATCAATTTCCATATACTTACACTTATTTTCCACATTTTATTAGTCAGTCTTGTGGCCTTTGACCTCCACACCACATACTTCCCAATTACACTGTCTTACACTGTCCTATTTGACGCCTCAACAGCTTTTATAGCAATCGCCACTTTGTGTTTTTACTTTAGCCACGCACCAAGACGAAAGCCTTAAAACTTTACTTTACCTACAACAACCATTAAAAGTCAAGAAAATTTGAAGTTCGTACTGCACCCAGCTGCTGATTAGCTTGTCTACCTTTTCAAAAGTTAATTTTATATTTTGTTTGTCTTTTAAAAGATGTTCGATAAAAAAGGCATTTCCTGTTCTGCATTGTTATTTTGTTGTAAGACAACTACAACACTTCAACATTTTTGAGTTTTCAAACATCCACGCCTTTATTATTACGGTGAATTGACCTTTCATAAAGGCCAGCTAATTATGTTTGTCCCGGCTTCATTGTTTTAATTAATTGCGGTGAAGTCGCTGAAACATTAAATTGCTTGGTAGGCGTGCATGGTAATGATTTTGTGGGCGATAGCTGGTAAACGGAAATTGTAAATTATGCTATGACTATGCAAGTTGTTGTTGTTGTTGTAAGCTTAAAAACACAACCCAAAATCTCTGGAGACGACATACATGCCTTTTCGCAAGGTTGTACCACTGATGGAAGCTTGAGCCTTGTACATGTATTCCCACCTAATGGTGCCCCCTTAGTACTCCAATTAGATCCTTGGCCTTCCTTTTTAGGTAGTCAACTGACTTCGCCCAGAATTTCCAGAAATGTAATCCAGTTTCAAGCTAAGAAAGCAGTCGATTCTGCCTTAATGTGTGGAACAAAGAAATCTTAAAAAAAAAAAAAAAAAAAAATTATCGGTGAAGCAGGTCTAGATAGTGAAAAAGCTCTTCAAATTTACGTTTCCTAATTCCGTTCAGAATAAATGGATTCTTGTAAGGGGAGAATCTCTACCTTTACCCTCAAACAAAAAATACTCAAAACAAATCTTTATTATGACGTATCTCAATAATGCCTCTGTAGCTTTTTATTATATCAATAGATTTATGAAAATAGAAATACTGTCAACCCAAGCTTACAGCAAGCACTAACACATACAAATAATACTCTTCAAAAAAAGCTTCACACATGCAACGTTCAAGAATTTTTTTTATTCTACTTACGTGAATGTATTTCTGGGACAACGACACAAATGTGTTCTCAATAAGCATTCAATGTTATTGTTATTACAAAATAAAAACAGAGAAAGCCATGAATGAACAAATGCTCGCATGCTATAAATATACATAATGTACATAAATAAATGATGGCATATGTTTAGGCGCTGAAAACCAATAAAGTAAAACGAAGAACAAAAGTATTAAAATAAAAAATGCAAAAAGCTTTTTTCAAAGTTTTCTTACACATTTCGTTTCTCTTTCGCCCAAAAGTAAGCTATATTAGCATCCACGTAAAATTACAATACGTTTGACTAATGTAATACCCCCTTTTCGATTTGGAAAAGAAAGAAATCAGAGTTCCTGCTAACAGCCCAAATGTATGCAATCAATTGTCAAATATGTTTGCCTCGAAAATCTATACATATTTAAGTATTAAAAAGTTGATCAACCCCCTGATATGAGCCTAAAAGTATGCCGTAAAAAATAAAATATTCCTTCAGTAAAAATCATTAAAAAGTCTTAAGCCTTCAGTTATGCAATAAAGAACCAAATATTCCTTCTACAAAAAGTCCTCTGTAAGCCTAAAGTTATGCAATACAAAATAAAATGTTTCTTCTATAAAAATAAATACCTGGCTGCATTAAAAATTAATCAAATCCAAATTTAAGTACTAAAAAGTTTATAAACTCTAAAGCGCTAACATTTTTACAACCTTAAATTCTGTTTCATATTTTTAGGCGCAGTGTTTTTATACATCTTTGTCCTTCGAGCAGTAGAAGGAACATTTCTTGTGTTGGTTCACATAAACAATAAAATAAATAATTCAAATGACTTGGGGAATAAACGCTTGTTGGGTGTGTACTTTTACTTTAAATTGTTTGCCTACTTTTAGGCTATGCCTAAATTTTTTTAATCGAGTTGCAAATGGTCAAAGAAACTCAAATAAATTTCGCTTTTAAGAGTACAATTGACAATCAGATCTGACTCTCCTATTTGACTAATAAATTATTCCCCCCAACCGAGCGAATTTGATGTTAGTATTTGATATGCCATTAACTAAAGACTGACGTCCATTTGTAACCCAGGGTTGTACAACAAACTTTTTTCAATCTTTACTGAGATTTTTAAACCCCCACTATTCAACTGTCTATCACAAACTTTTACTATCCTGTGATAAAACCACGAAACGTTTACAGCATAAAGCTCCTTTACTCTCTTTGTAATAGATTAAATTCACACCTTCCAGTTAGTCATCCTAAAAGTATGCAAATATACTTTTGTTTACTCAATTTCGTAGCCAATCACCCACATGTTTTCGCTGCAAACATTGATTTTTTTCCACTACAAATCGATTAACATTTTCATGGTTTACACAACTAAACCGATGACGTTGTCAGCAGAGTAAAAAATCCTGAAAGTATGCAATGTAGAATGATGCTTACTTAAGCATATAGCGAGAGCAACAACGATTTGAAACAGACAAGCGCTATGTTCAATAAATAAAAAACCAACAACAAAGCCGCCACAGAGTGGAAAATAGAAACAAAAAAAGGAAAAGTATGAAAATATGCAAAAATGTCTAAAAATAAATGAAACGAGCGCGCGCTCTTGGCTGTCTGTGCACCAGGTGTGTTTGCTTACGAAACCAAAATTCGATACAAAAATTTGCATTTTTCAATTTTCACGGCTTAAGCAAGCGCGTTGGTGGTGCACGTAAAACATTGAAAAGCCGGTAGCCAACAACCATGTCTATCAGCTCAAGGATAATAACTAAGTATGTATGTACAACAAAAGCAAAATCTGAAGTAAATAGAAAAATGCTAAAGTATGTAAATTAGTATTTTACAAGCTAAACAGACAAGCGCTTAATGCGGATTAATGGGCTGACTGGTTAAATTAAATTCCATTACAATTACAATTACATTACAATTACGATTACAATTACATTACAATTACGATTACAATTACATTGCAATTACGATTACAATTACATTACAATTATGATTATATTGCAATAACATTACAATTAAAATTACATTACAATTACAATTACATTAAAATTGCATTACAATTACAATTGCATTACAGTTACAATTACAATTACATTACAATTAAAATTACATTACAATTACAATCCTCAGTAATTGCGAAAAGTAATTGATTTCTTTGCCTCACATAAAATGGATTACATTTCAATTCCTCAAAAAATAATTACTTGTAACTAAGAATTGAGGATACTTTGATTCCTAAAGTAATGATTACTACCCAGTTTTGATAATGGCGATCAGTACACAATATCAGAGTAGTTGATGTACTTAGTTAATCAGCATGAGTGTTGCCGTCTTTCTCACCTTTTAGTGCAATGGTTTTCTCACACCCTACACTCTCTGTATCTCCTTCTCTCTTGCATGGCTGTTGAGGGCGACGAGTAGCAATTTCAATATTTATAGAAAAACTAGTAAGGAAGTCTAAGTTCGGGTGTAACCGAACATTAAATACCTAGTAGTGATCTGTTTTGGTATCCCAATATATGTACTCAGGTCTATTATAATACATACCTGAAAATTTGTTATAAAGGCAACTGATTGTTTTCGATAAAAACATTTCTATTGTAAGTGGTAAATTAAACTATCACTAAATACAAAATATAAATAGCTTTCCCCATGTTCATGAAAGGTATGAAAATAAAAAAAATTAATTAAAAAAAGGCAGTAGGGTGTTAACTACTTGTCCGTATATTTTGCGTGTTTGCTATCCGATTTGCGTAATTTTTGGCAGGAGTATACTATATACTATTGGGAAGCATCTCACTAACTTTCATTGAAATACCTTCTTGAAATTTCAAGCAATCGCTTTTGAAAATAGCAGAGCTTTTATGCTAAAAAGTGGGCAGCGCCACGCCTACTTCACCAAAATCCACAAAATTTGTTTACAGTTTAGTTTTGTTTAAAAAGCCTATTATGTGTGTAAAATCTTATTTATATAACGTATACAATTATGGAAATATCGCGATGTTAATTTTACGAAGAAGTTTTTTAGAACTATGTTCAAAAAGTGGGCGTGTCCATTCACCGATTTTGTTTATTTTTTCAGCAAAGAGTAAGCTTTATATGTTGAACAATTTCTCTAAATATCGTTTCAATAAGTCAATTTTTACCGGAGTTATGGCATGGAAAGTTTTGTGGAATAATCCCCCATAAAGGGGCGGGGCCACGCCCATTTTCCAAAAATTTGGTGCTTTCGACTTTCTTTGCCCACGAACACTTTAGGGGTGAAATAGAAATGATATACAGCTAGTTTAAGCAAATTTATAGCATATTCAATATATCCATGATCCTTTTCAAAATCTTTCGTATAAAATTGGGCGTGGACCTAATCCGATTTCGCTAATTTTTTTTCGAAATATTGCCTGTATTAATATAAATATGTGTGCTGAATTTTATTTGGCTATCTTGAGCGGTTTTTGATTTATGATTAATAATATTTCCAAATTTGACTTAATCAAAAGTGGGCGGTGCCACGCCCTTTTTTAAAAATTTCTTCACAAATTTATTTTTTGCCTTAACGCTAAGGTACACACCAAATTTTATCCTTATAGGTGTATTATGTACTGAATAATCAGTCTTTTTGTATTTTCGAAAATATTATATATATAGAAAGTGGGCGTGGCTTTTAACCGATTTTGCCTATTTTCAATAGCGTTCAGAGATAAGTAAAAAGGAACCTGCATACCAAGTTTCATTGAGATATCTCAAGATTTACTCAAGTTATCGTGTTTACAGACGGACGGACGGACATGGCTCAATCAATTTCTCTTTTCCTCCTGAACATTTTGATATATATAAGTCAATATCTATCTCGATTCGTTTATGACGTTACATACTACCGTTAGGCGAATGAAGTTAATATACCTTGTGTGCGAAGCACTACTAGGTATAATTACGCATACTAAGTAGATCAAGTATTTGTTTATGTATTTGTGTACTAATATTTTAAGATAGCTGCGTTAGTGTGTTAAGTGCAGCATTGTGTTAATGTCTATGTATACTAGCCACCCACATTTTTAGTGCACAAGTCATTGGCCAAATTGAATATAGCGTCATTGTATTCGTTTTAAGGACTTGAGCGTAAGGGACATGAAACAAAATTTGATAGTCAGTGAAATTTAAAGTGGAAAGAAGAGCATTCTCCACGTAACTTACCTCCTGCCTGAGCTTGATGTACAATTTACGGAGCAAGAGTTAATTCACTCGTAGTAAATTTTCCTTTTAACATTGTTTGTCAGTTATTTATGCTGAAGGAAGCTTAATTTGAGAGGGAGATCCCGCCGGACTTCAACTTTTACTAACGTTGGAAAGCGCCTAAAAGTATGCAACGTTTAGTCACATGTCTGCCACAGGGGTGTCGGAATGAAAGGATTGCTGCATAGTGGTCTTCAAAATCAATCAGAAGCAGTGCTGAGCAAGTATAAAAAGACCAAGAACTCTTCCAACTAAGCTACTTTTTTTATTACAAAATTTTTATTTAAGATGGGCCTAGTATTTCGAGCTTATCGTTAGCTTAAAGCGTTAAACGTATTTCCTGATTTCAACCGAAATATTCCATCAAAGGAAATTTTTTATTTGTATTTTTCTTTTCGCTATGAAATATAAACTTCTCATGCTCCTCCCCTGTCACATTTTACTGAATTTCACGTTAACAAAGAAAAAAAAAAATATCCTCATTCAACTTATTTAAAATGTCGTAACATCCTACGCCATGTCATGTCAGTACACTTCTTTCCCATTTTATATGCGCGCACAAATTAACTAAAAAGTTACTAAACTGAAATATTGCATTCATAATGAGCCAAGCTGTGAGGGAAAATGAGTTGAAATATCTTTTTTTTTCCTTTTTGTTGCGCAACAGCAGCCAGCTGTGTGTAAGGTGGTGTATACACCTAAAAGTATGCAACAAACTTTGTATAAAAAACTTTCCATACACAACTTACACATTTTTAATGAGTTTATTTTGCAAATAAAGTTGAGATGGAATGTACAATGCGCGAAGAGATGAAATGTGTTGCATAGAAACTTGTAGGAATTGAAAAAAAGAGAAAATGGCAAAAACTTAGCGCCTGAAAGTATGCAATTTCATAGAATTAAAGGTTTATTAAAAATCATATTTAATGAGCAGTGATTGCTATTGTGCAACTTTTGGAAATGTATTGCTCTATTTCCCCCATTCCCCAAGACCGCCATTTCATTAAAAAAAAATTTTTTTTAAGTTACCCTAAAAGTATGCTACATTTGCGTGCTAAATTCTCAAGTCAACAAGCTGCTTAACACAACATTTTTTTTTTCAAATTAAATTCTTGAGCAGCTGCGCTCTATTAATATATGTATGTACTTAGAGTAAATTCATTTATGTACTTTACAACAGCACTAAACATACCTTTCTATGTAAATTTATTACTCAAATAAATCGCTCGTACTTAAAGCGGGAAAAAATCTAATTTTTCCTGTACAAATTAATGTTCTTGTTGTTGTCTTATGCATGTTCTTTCATTTATTTCACGAACAAGCAGGAGGTAGCTCAATTATTTTTGCTTTCTTTTTTTTACTTTTGTTGTTGTTTTCAACAAATATTTCCTACGTTATTGTTTTAACTCAGAAAAGTGGAAACCCAGTTTTTCTTTGTGTTTTTTTATATATTTTTTTTCAACTTTTATCCCCAACATGTTGTTTGTCTTTAGTGGAAGAGGTACAAAAAAGAAAAAAAAACGATTGATGCTCGTTACTCCTGTTGCTGCTGTTACATGGCACAAAATAAATGAGAAAAAATGTAGGCTGGATAAGGACCATAAATGTACGTGCATTAGTGTTGTGAAGTGTCGAAAATTGAAACAACCGGTTCCAGGATTCGGAACCAAGTTTCAACAGCTTTGAAAGTCTCCCAAATAGTAAGCCTTAGGAGCTGGGAAGATAAGTCCGCAATGGAGGACATCTTGAGGGTATATACATTAGGGTGGGTCAATTTGTATGGAGCAAAAAAATGCACCAAGCGGTTATAAAAATCGTAAACTACGATGAATTGTAAGAAAATTTGCCCAAGAAACCATGGGTCTAAAATCAAAATGGAGCTTCCGGTTTTTAACGAGAAACTTTTTTTTTTTTTTTTGGTAATATAGGAAAGTTTCTCGTTAAAAATCGGAAGTTCGATTTTCATTTTAGAGCCATGGCCAAATTTGCCATGGGCAAATTTTCTTAGAATTCATCGTAGTTTACGATTTTGATAACCGCTTTGTCAAGAAAAAAATTTACCCACTCTAATATACATACATCTGCTAAAAAATCATTCATACCCGACGGCGTCACTTCGTTCATGATTCATAAGTTTGTTAATCTAATAATTCGCAGACTAGAAAACTATCCAAACTATTTTTCAACTATCAACCGACTTAGTAAGGGACGCCAGATCCTAATTTTTAATTTATCTGGATACATAAAAGGCTGTGCACAAACTAAAATCCAAAAAAAGCTTAAATACAGAAAGCTCTTTAAGGCACGGGAATATAGTTTTTTTTTTTTTAAAGAGCCCTTTCTACGTTGACAGAATATATTTAAACCGCCTTCGTGTTGGAGTCGTTTTCCATTTCTCAGAAAGAATTTTTTCTCCTTCGTTTTCGAATTTGTAAGATTGAGGTTAGATTTGAGGTCTTGGGGAGCCTCTTGGAATCGGGTTCCAGGTTCCTTTTCCGGACCGAGTTTAGATTCCTTTTACCCTGAGTCTTTTGAAAACATAGTTCTCATGCTTTAAATACCTTTTTCCGTTCTTTCGGAAGAACTTATGTGTGTTGAATTTATTTTTCGAATTTTTCGAACATTTTTAGGCCAGATGGAATCGGGTTTCAAGGCACTCATATCAGTTTTCGTCTCTTATGCGGCCAAGTTCCGGTTCTCTTTCATCATTATTTTGTCCATCCTCAAAACGACGGTTATCTAGTGAGTGACTTTGGGTATCCGATTCACCCTACCCGGTTTTCCACCCCCCTGCATCACTAACTTGTATTGACTCATATGATGGGCTTGTGTATTGATTTTATATTCATACAACCACATATGTATATACATAACTGAAGGCACAAGAAGTTACCTCTTTGACTGTTTCGTTCGCTGTTGATGAAATTGACGTGCGTTGAGCAGCAGGCCCGCTGAATATTCGTTTACGGTATGACGGCGACAGCATATGAAGGGTGTTTATTTGAGTATTTTTTGTTGTTGTATTCGTTGCTATCAGGTGTAAAGTTTTAATCCTGATAACCGAATTGCTAAAGTGCCATCCTTCATTGTATGTGAGGTGAATCAATTCAAGATTTGTACAGATGGTTTCATAAAGTTGGATTATTTGGTATGTGCTCCCCGATTGCTGGAGAGACTGGTTGGCTGTGGTTGCCGCACTCGATGTTGTTGAATGTAATTAATTAAACAACCCGAGTTTTCTAATAAATATTTGTTTGCATAGTCTGAAGGATAAATCGAAGGATCTCATAAATGTTGAGCTTAAAGCTTTTCGTATCCACAAAGCTTTATAAAAATCTTTTAACTTTTTCTGCCCCATTTCAATACTGAACTGAAAGTTTTTTATAACTTTTTATGACTCAAAAACCTTTGAATCTAAATATTGAGCTTAAAGCTCTTCCATTAGATAAAGCTTTTGTAAAAAAGACTCACGAAGCTTTAAATCGAAGGATCTCATAAATGTTGAGCTTAAAGCTTTTCGATTCCACAAAACTTTGTAAAAAGCTTTTAACTTTTTCTGCCACATTTCGAACCTCAAAAACACTTTAAACACTAAACTGAAAGTTGTTTTCAAGGAAATAGAGTTTTACCGAATCTTAAGCAAAGTTCATTAAGCTTTTTGTAAGCTTAAAAATTGTAAATAGAAACCCCACAAACATAACCTTAAAAAATACGCAATCGATGGAGCTTACATTCCTTAATCATTTCCTACAAACGACAACCAACAAAAAAGTTGATTAACACGGGGAAATAAAGAAGGCAAAAAACACTTGGAATAGTTTATTTGATTTGTTGTTGGGGGAGGGGGAGGGAAAGTTTAAAGGTTTACTGCGCTGCGCTTCATTCATTGAATTTACCTGCGCGCGTCAAAGTGGTCTTTCAATCTGAGTGTTGAAATGAAAAATACACAGCTTAAGTAAGCTTTTATATGACTACCCAACAAACCATTTGATAAAGGACGGAGTCGATTTCTTTTAAATTTTGTGAACATTGTACGAGTATAAAGGGATCTCAACCCTGTTTTCTTTGATTTTATCGGCCAAATCTGTGTAAACGAAATAGTTCTAATTTCGTATTACTAAGTCCTAAACTAGTTTGGAATTAACCAAGAAAAGCAGATTGTACAGATTATGAAACTAGAAGGTGCCATATATGACAAGCTCAAATGACAAATGATTTAGGGCTCATATCGCACGACTACCGCAAGTACTCTCATTTATGCCTCCAATGGTTTACTGGGTTGCATATAATACATACATACCCATGTAGTTGAAAACCTGTCAATTCAATGCTATGTTTGCTTGTTTGTTTGTTTGTTCGAGGATATGAATTGTGTATTGTCAATGTGATGTTTCCGCACAGCTCAAAAATAAATATGTTTTCCACTTTGGAACTTTGATTGTTTTACTACGAGTTAAAAGCAAAGATTTTAATTGACATTTGGAGTAGTGATTGATTTTTGTAGTTCATTATTTTTTATTTGCGCAATCTCGTTTTAAAACGAATGTACGTACTGATGGGTCTTTGCTTCGTTGACGTCAGGATATTTGTTTCATACTCATATTCTTTGACTTTGCACTTAGATTATGTTGTTGTTGCTACAATGCGTTTAATGTTTAAAGAAGTAGCACACATTTTTTTTAATTAGCACAGTCTGACTTTGGTTGTTATTACGTTGGTGGATTTTTTTCGACCAATTTAAGAATAGTTTATTTAACAGTGCCTAAAAGTATGCAACGTGAATCACTTTCATCATATTACAAAACGGGAACCTCTCGCCATAAAATTACCCATTTTTTTAGCCAATTTGTTGTGTCCCACGCCTCACCTTTTATATAGATTTTAAACCCCCTAAATGGTAGGCAGTATGATATGTGAATGTTCCTTTTTCATATCTATCAATCAGTTGAAAAACTTGATTATGCGAATTTGATTGCTTTTCTATTGCCTACCTTTTGGCGCAAATTATTTGTGTATGTCAGTTTATTGCTCTAATTGAAAACAATTTTCATTTCATTTACAAAGCTCTGCTAACTATCGAAGGTAGATTAAAAGCTGTTTTTGCAGTGACAATTTTTTTTACTAATAATTTTTTTTTTTGGTCAAAGTGTTTTATTATTAGTTATACTTCGACGAATGGTTTTTGCATAATAGTGACAAATTCTGTAAGCTGCAGAATTATTTAACATGCAAATTATAATAAATTAACATTTTTTTCTGCCATATATTTTTCTTATATTTTTCTACAAAAAATGCTTGCCACATGGATTACACTGTTTCGAAAAAAATTTAAAATATTCAAAAAATAATTAAAAAAAAAATTAACAAACCTACAAAAAAATTAATAAATCTAAAAAAATTAAAAATTAAAAAAAAAAATGTTATAACTATTAAAAAAATTAAAAATATTCAAAAAAAATTTTATCTTAAAAAAAATTAACAAATCGAAAAAAAATAAAATATTAAAAAAAAATTTGAAATTAAAAAAAAAAATTAAAAATATTAAAAAAAATTTATGAATATAAAAAAATTTTTTTTATTTAAATATTTCAAAAAAAAATAATAAAAAAAAAACCAAATTATAAATATAAAAAAAATTTAAAAACATTAAAACCTATTTAAAAAAAAAAAAAAAAATTACACAAAATATAATACGAAACAGTATCACGGAGATCGGCACCCATTAAGAAGAACAATAAAATACGCTCAAAACAGCCGCGCCTTTCCAAAAAAGTGAAATTTATAAGTAAGTACAATATACATAATATTGTTAATAAAATATGTACATATGTAAATGTTTATAAAATATATAAATTTGTGCTAAGATGAATTAAAAATATAGTCTGAAGGACAACTTATCGCTCAAGCCACAAAGCTTTAAAAAAACATATCGATATACCCGTATACATGGAAGCTCCGAATGAAAACGGACACTGAAGATGGCATAAATCCTAATGCGGATTTGCTCCAAGTCAAATCTCAAAGAAAAGCCTCGAGCAAGGTATCGGCCTACGAAAATTACTCTTCGGACCTTAATCGGACAATTTTTTTTTTTTTTTCTTAATCCCCAAAATCCCTGTCAAAATATCCTTACACTAAAGTATTAAAAATTGCATTTCCAAGCGAGCTAATTATTTCGGCAAATAAAGGCGACAAGAAACTATTTAAGACCATTATAGCATAAGGACTCTTACATTTACTAAAGTAAATAAAGGAAGTAAGAAAGGAAAGAGGGCGAAATTGTGTACACACACACACGCGCACACACACACACTCTTGCACATAATACGATAATAATAATAAAAAAAGGCTATACAACAATGCGGCAAGCTATTAATTTTCATGGCGCCGTCCAGACGTTTTTGGACAGCAAACTATTGCAAACCCCCAAGCGTCGTTATTCACCACCACCACCACCACCCTATGGCACTACTTTTAATGTCAGCCATAATAGGCACATATATGTAAAATGCACAAAATAAAAACGTAAACAATGTAACAATGTAAGAGAGAGAGAAATGAAAAAAAGCGCATGACTCATATTACCTCGTACTAAGCGTCCTGCTTAATAACAAACAAAAACCGAGGAGAATAACTCTGCACCCAAACAATAAAAGCCCTTTCAGTTTTATAGCACTATGACAGCTTTTTTTATATTTATACCGTTACCAACTTAGTAAATTTTACAGTTTTTCATTTAATAGCACGATTGGCTTACTTACATACATATATCGTGGCGTGCACCTTCATCATTTTTGTCGGTGTAACCACAATACTGTACAATACAACAAACGATACCCCAGGGTATAATAATAGGTTGACTTTTTTTGTGAGCTTACATTTTTGTGCTTTTTAGTAATTTTTTATTTATTGTTGTTATTATATTAACAGTCGTTTACGCTCGAAATGGCACTGACAATTTTGAAAATATTTTTTAAGCTTAATTTCAAAAATGCTTAACTTAAAAAGTGTGCTCCCTTTTACAGCCAAACTATACATCGAAGCTCTAAACTATTATATATATAGCCATAGCTCTGCTTAAGTTCTAGTGCTATCAATCGAAAAAAATCAAAAAAATATTAATTAAAATATAGAAAAATCAATTTAAAAATTAAACCACTACAAACATGTGTTCACACTATAGAGCTGTTCTTGTGTGATTGTGAAATTATGCTTGAGTGGCTTGAACGGCTCTCACGCAGAGAAATTTTTGATAAAAAAAATATTCGGTTCCATTTCAAGTACGATTGACTGTATGTTGAGTGACGCAAAGACTTCCTGCTTACCTGTCGTCTACGACGTCATTGTTATTAATTTTACCTTGCATAAAGTTCCTTATTGTGCTGTTGTTGTTGTTGTGGTTGTTGTTTTTGTTATTCCATAGTTGTACACATGTGACATGAAGAGTTTCGACAAGAAACGAGACGCCATTTTATGACAAAGCGTCGGCAGTAAATAAGAAAATAACAAAAACAACATAACAACAACATGTAGTGGGGAATTAAGCAAAGAAATTGCCTCGAAGACGTCATAAAATACGAAGTTAAATGCCGGTAAGTTCGCTCAACTGACCGGTAGACAAAAACAACACAACTGGTTATATCAATCTTAACCCCCCAATTATTTTCGTTGCATGTCGGGGGACCACACTGACTACGATAGTCGCACGACAAAGGGCTATTTGTCGCCACGTTTGTCAATAATGGCGTTCCTTTATCGATGAGTGGGCACACGTACATACATATTTACATCGTTGGTACCTGCTCATATTTCATCATGCAGTAAGGGCGTAAATATGTGCTGAGATATTAGCAGCTCACATATCCTTCATTCTTTGTGCGTCATAAAAAGCCCTGCGCTCACATTCACTGCTACAGCTGTGGTTTGGGGTTGTTTTTTTTTTTGTCTACCAAAAATGTCATGTTACATATCTCTTATGGCAAATATGGGTGCAGTTTCAAAACCGATTAATTTAATGAGCTGTAGATACTCATGCCAGAACAAGGGTCCGTATATGGAGGACTGATTTAATTCGATTAAGCAGTGTAGGAAATAGAAAGGTGGAAAATAATACCAATGGATGGTAAAAGTAGGCGAAGGCAGGAAAAACAGTATTAAAAAAATAAAAAATATTTTTTTTTTTAATTTTTTATTTTTATTTTTTTTTATATTTATTTTCTTTTAATTTTTTTTTTTATATGTTTTTTTTCATTTTTGTTTGTCTGTCTATAAATTTGTTCGCGCATCACTCAAAAACCGTTGCATGCCATTGAATGCGATTTCCGCAAATATATAGTTAGATGACCAACTTACAGTTTAGAATCCATTTAACCGCAAGAAAATATTTGGTTGCCCCTAAACAGTTGGTGCAAAAAAAAGTTAGCTCAAAGTTTTTTTTTAAATGAAGTGAAATTAGAACGGTGCGTTGTATCTATATAATAAATATTCCTTAGGACTGCATTCGATTAGTCTTAAGTAGAGCTTTGAAAGCCAAGTCAATGCGTCTTTTAATTTCCGCCTGTTTCTTCGTAAGCATGTTTGTACACGCATCACTGAAAAACTAATAAACAGAATTGAATGGTTTCTTCACCGATGTATTGCTGGGGTTCTAACTTCAAATATGGAATGCCTTTCTCCGCTGTGAAAAATTTAATTATATATTTCACTTTTTTTTATTGTTTTTTTTATTTGGGTCTGTTTTGTTTCTATTTTTTCCTCTCCGCCGGTTGGCATTTTTTCTATGAATTTCGAAATTAAATTCGTTAGTTGCACAATTGCGTTTTATCTCTTTTCTATTTTTATTACTTTTTACTCCTTTTATGGCAGATATTGCAACAGAGCGCGCTTTCAATGCAACTCTCTAGAAAGCACATTCATATCAAACTAGTTTTTGGTTTATTTTTGACTGAATTTTATTTTGTGAAAACAAAGCGTAATGTTTTTTAAATTTTTGTACTGTGATTTTTTTTCTAAGAAAATAAAAATGTTTTTGTTGTTTTTTAAGTTTGCTGTTAGCGAAAATTCAATAAGCATTTTAAAGCTTTTTTTAAACTTTTTTGCGCAGCTTTGTTTGCCATGCTTTTGAAATTCATTAAAACTAAAGTTTTGTGTGCCACACACATATAAAGCACAAAAGTATAAAAAAAATTAAAACTTAAATGTCATTAAAAATGTGTCCGTATGGCAAATTAAGAGTGAGTGCAAGTACTTGTCCTCGCACAAATGTTTAGCCAGTATGTGTAAATTGCATGTAATGAAATTTCATTTTATGTTCGTACCCTTTTTAAACAAAAATTATGTAGTTGTTGACTGCTCTTTGAAGTTAAGCTTTTGAAACTTTTGTTGTGACTTGTGAGTGAGGTCAAAAGTGGCGTAAAATTAGGTTAGCTAAGTCACACACATGTGCCATACTGTACTATTTTTGTTTACAGAAATGAAAAACTTATAAAAATTAAATAGAAAAACGTACGAAAATAAAGCTTTAAGACAAGTTCTGGAGAATGTAAATGGAAAAAGTCTTACCGGTTAAAACCTGTGGCAGTTTGAAAGCGGTCACTAATGGTATGCCTTGCTAAATTAACTTCATACTGTTTTAAATAACCACCTCTTCTTAAATTTATGATTTCCACAGAGCTTTCACTTCAAAGCTCCCTTCCAAAATATGTCAGAAAACCCAATTTTTATTGTATGGTTTCGACAAAGCTTTAACTCTCACATTGTTACACTTGCCGTGCTAGAGCTTTTTAAGTGCTGTCAGCTTTCACTTAAAAGCTATACCTCTAAGATATACGCCAAAGGATCCGCTCGTTTTTGTGTGAATTCTACAGAGTTTAAGCTCCCACATTTTACAACTAACATGCTACAGCTTTTTGAGAGCTTCCATCCTTTTCAAGCTTTCTCTCTCTGCGAGTTGTGCACGAAATAACCCATTCTTCTTTTGTTTATGCTTTCGACGGATCTTTCGCTCACACGTTGTCGCACCTGACATGGGAGAGCTTTTCGATAGTTTTCACTAAAAAGCTCTCCCTCCAAGATTAGTACCGAAAAACCCACTTTTCTTGTAAGATTCCTACAGAGTTTTAACTTTTACATTGTTATAGGTGACATACAAGAGCTTTTTGAGAGCTTTCATCCCTTTCAACTTTCACTTAAAAGCTTACTTAGCCTTGTAAGAACATTTCTCTCAGAAATTGCCCTCTTTTCGCTTGCATCTTTTAACAAGCTTTCACATTTATTTCGAAATGCTGGAAAGTTACCGATTCTTATTTTTTGTGAGCTTTTTAGCTTTCATTTAAAAGCTTCTTTTCATAACCACAAAGCTTTGCATTTGTTTTCTTGTTGTGCTTTCGCATTTTTCACACATCCAATTTGCTTATTTGACGATTTTAGGTGGTCAATCGAGCTTCCACATCTAAACGAAATTAATTTTCATAATCCCAAAAGCTTTGTGTTAAATTAAAAAATAATTATGAATAGGAAAGTAAATTAATTCCAATAAAAGTGATCTTATACTCCAACAACAAATACCACTCTCTGCAATTAAAGTTATATTTCAAAAGCTCTATTCGCCTCCAAAGCAAATCAGCAAAGTTCAAATGTGACTTACTTGCGCTTCTTTGTCATTATCTCTCCTCCTCCCTCACAATAATCTATCTTCATAAACTATTTAAGAGCGCATAATAATCATCAGCTGTAGTTTAGTGAGTCCATTTTGCACAGCTTCTTTCACCAGACATTTCTACCAAAACTCAAGCAAGCACAAGAAAGAAAGGACAAAAAAAAAATTGTAATAGAATATGTCGAGTATGCACTTAAAAAAGTAATCATCACGAAGTAGTAGAAGTATTAGAATTCAGTTGCAGCAAAAGTGGCGCAACAGCAGCAGTGGCGCTAACAAATAGCTGAGCGCAGCTACAAAAGAGATTAATGCTTTTAAGCAACTCACAAAACTACCAACAAAAAAAAATACAAAAAAACAGCTGACTTGCATTCGAAGCTTTTGAATAATGTGCCCAAATGCGCGAAGTATTTATATACTTACAAATTGACTTAAGAGCGCGCAAGTGCTTTGAACTCGCCCTCCTTTCACTGCTCAATCTGATTGCCCACTCTATACTCTCATCCATCTAACTCCACTCACTTTTTGCATTTAACAAATGACTAAACACTTTTAAATAGTCGAAGTGTCCACTCATTCCACTCCAGACATTTGGTTGACTGACGCTCTTTGGCTGGCTGCCTGCCTGCCTGCTGTGGCATCATTTTGTTAGTTTTTCCATTTTGGCCATTAGTTTGCCAACACACGCCAGCAACAATTTTAGTTGGCAGCTGTTAATTTTTTTTTTTTGTATTTTTTGTCTTTTTTGTTGAAAAGAGAAATGTCATTTAAATTGTTGGCGATTTGTCATTTTTTGTGCACTTCGCTTCGCTCTTCAACACTATTTATTCATATACTTACTACGTTTTTTATTTATTCCTTTTTTGTTTACCCCCGCCTGTCTACTGCGATTAGTGCAACACTTCAACTATGCTTAGGGCACCACTTACATACTTTTTCCTAATTACATCCGTTCATTTTTTTTATTCTAACAAATTGCTCGTTTTTCATTTCCTCTCAGTTGGCAAGTGTTAAAGTTTAAATTAAAATAATATGTAAACTAAAATAGTCGAAAGCTTTTGCGAATTTTGGTACAAGTGTTTTCAATTTAACGCCTTTTAGCTGGGAAATATTTGATATCTAAGTACTTTTTCAAAGTGCTTAAATACTTTTTTTTTAAGTTTGTTAACTTTATCCTACTTTTTAGTCCAACAAATTCTCAATTTACATTAAATATTGGAGTTAAAAGCTTCATTGATATTTTGGTTAACAAGTTGTTAATTGGACTCATATGAACTAAGTGAGGATTTTTATTCGCAAGCATTTAGCAACATGTAAATAAAAAACAATCAGATTTTTTGTTGTCAAATTTTAAAGCTTTCTTTGAAAATAAAATTTGGAATTATAGCATGCATGCTAGAAAGGAGCTTTTCTTTTTTAAATTAAAAAAAAAAATTTTATGATTGTTACAGTCCTTGCACTCCCACATTGTCGCACCTGACATGAGAGAGCTTTTCAATAGCTTTTAGCTTTCACTTAAAAGCCCTCCCTTCAAGATGTGCACCGAAAAACCCACCTTTGTTGTAAGATTTCTACAGTGTTTTAACTTTTACATTGTTACACCTGACATAATAGAGCTTTTTGAGAGCTTTCATCCCTTTCAGCTTTAATTCAAAAGCTTATTTAGCTCTGTAAGGATATTTCTCTGAGAAATTGCCCTTTTTTTTACCGAGCTTTCACATTTATTTCGAAATGCTGGGATGTTACCGATTCTTAATTTTACGTGAGCTTCTGAACTTTTATTTAATTAAAAAATGTGCTTAAACAATTCGAGTAGCAAAGCGGCGAGTAAAAATCTGCCAATGTTCGTCCCTTTTAACAAATTTCTGCTCTACTTGTGCGGTGAAAATTTTTTCAGAACTATAAACTGCTAAAAACTTGACATGTTCATTAACACTTGGCTTACCAAGGGGTCACCAAAGCCCTTATACAAATTTTTTTATTTTAATATCATGAAAATAAATACCAGGAATTAAGACTGAACGAATTTCGAGCTATCTATTTGAAGTTAAGTATGCAGGTTACTTGAAACCCTTCTCTCAACGCTAGCGCAAATTGGCGTAAACGATAACCATGCCCACTTTTTATGTCTCGAATATTTTTTAAAACTCCAAAAAAGCTAATATTTAGTACATAATACATCTCTGAAAACCTTATCTAGTGTGGAAATAAAATTGAAAAGTTTTGAAAATGGGCGTGGAACCGCCTACTTTTGATTAAGTTAATTTCACAAATATTATTTATTATAAATCAAAAATCGTTATTACAAGGTTGTTTGTGAAGAAAAATAGACCAAATCGGTTTAAGAACACGACCACAAAAAAAATTTTTTTTTTTTATGAAAATAAACGACTGTAAGCGCACTACGAAAAATAACCATTCAAATATTTTTTTTTTTAAATTAAAAAATTATAAATTTTCGAAAATGGGCGTGGCCGCTCCCACTTTTGACATAAGTATAATTCTGAATGGAGTGTGCGTATATTTGGTTACTATGAAAAAAAAATTAATTTTTTTTACGGAAATAAATAATAACAATAATAAATTTTTTCCAATAAATTTGCTGCAAAAAATCGCATATTTTCGTTTATGTCACTTCTTACTTATTTAAATAGTATCAACGCACAATTCTATTTTCTTTTTTTTTTTTATTTACCATCAAAATAAATATTATTTGTTTTCGTTATTGCTACTCCTGTTAACTCTATTATTTTAAATTATAATTGAAATTGCTCACCGAGTTGTGGTTAAAAATCTTAATTATCTGAAAATATGAACTCATAAAATACGTGACTATTTGAGCGTCGATTTTAATTGCATTTCAATTTTTTAAATGGCATTTACTTATCTCTTTGTTTTTATTTATTTGTTTTGTTTTCTATTTTATTTAAATTTTTTTTTGCCAAAAACCACGCACTGATTTTGCGCTTGAATCATACTAACACCTACCGCCATGCCCACCTACTACAATTAATTTTCGCAAAATTTGATTAAAACGTGAAATTACATTTGCAATTTGTGTGCACGCAACAACAACAAAAAAAAAAAACGATTACTTACTTACACTAAACATAATTGTTTTTGCCTTGAAGTGGTTAAAGTTTTAGCTGCAAATTCAATTATGGTAATGTCCCAACGGGCTAATTGAGTTGATTTATCTAAAAGAAAAGGAGGGAGGAGAAGTGCTTGCTAAAGAAGAAATGCTTTCATGTGCAAAATCTTTTAAAAAAGTTTTAAGTTACTTTTAGTTATCAAGAAAAGTACTCATAACTGAGTTGTGCTCATATTTTCAAGGCGGGAGTAAATAAAGTTTTGTAGCGAAATTGTTTAAAAATCTTTTTTTCCTTATTTACAATCATCAGCAGTGAAAAATGAATAATTCATAGAAAATTAAAATTTTCTCAAAAAAAACACAAAATTTTCAAATAGCCGCGAAAGTTTCAACATATTTTTAGCAAACTAGCTACAATTATACGTTCTACAAAATAATTTTAAAAAAATCCCTTTTTTCTTCCTAAACATTTTTTTTTTTTATTAAATATCGACATTTGCTAAAGAACTTTCAATTCATCGGTATAGACACATCAAAATATTAATATTTTTCAAAGCATGCTTAAAAAGCACGAATAATTTCAAATAGTTTTAAATATTTATCGATAATTTTTTAATCGACAAAATTTTTTAAACTATCGATACACATAATATCGAAATTTCTAAATTTTCCAAATATATGCCATTACCTGAAATATATGGTTTGAAAAGAAAAGCTACATTCTCATCGCTAAACACTTATCGATAATTTTAATTAAAAAAAATTTAAATTTATCGGTATACAACTACCAAAACTTTAATATTTATAAAAGCATGCTTAAAAAGCATTAATAATTTTAAATAGTTGTAAATATTTATCGATAGTTTATTAATCGCAAAAAATTGGTATCGATACACATACTAAAATAGTCATTTCTAAATTGTATTTTATCTCAATTCTTCAAATATAGGCTATTATAAATTTCCTGATTACGAGAAGTAGTTAAATCTTTATCGATTAACACATATCGATATTTCGATAAATTTTTTTTTTATATAAATAATATTTTTCAATTTATTCCATCTAAATTTTTCAAATATAAGATATTATAGGAAATTTTCCGTTTAAAAAGAGTAGTTAAATATTTATTGATAACACTTATCGATAACTCGATACTCTTAGAAGTAGTAATATAAAACTTTATATAAATTAATAACAATAATATCGGCTAAATTGTTCAAATATCGCTTATTATATGAAATTTCCTGTTTACAAAGATTGTATTGAAATCTTCATCGATAAACACATATCGATATTTCGATATGTTTTTAATAGTAATATAGTAATTTCATCTCAAATTTTCAAATATATGCTATTATATGGAACTTACCGTTTGAAATGAGTAGGAAAATATTTATCGATTAACACATATCGATAACTCGATATTTTTTGTAAAATAATTTTTTTTTTAAATTTATTTCTTTTGTTTCCTCATCACCCTCAGGTTTCTTTAAACTATATCCAAGTTTAAAAACTATATCAAATTAACTAAACTTATTATTTCATCCAAATTAGGTTTCTGGGCCATTTGAACCGTGACCAACTGTTACCAGCTCTATGCCTCGAAGGAGAGGAGTTCTTAATTTTCATCACTTAATCTTTGAAAAATTAAGAAATCGCACTCACTTTCATTAAGCGCCTAAAAGTATACAATTTTAACTATTGCTTCAGCTTTCTAAACCCCATTACCCAACTTCGTCAGTACGCTAACGAAACAGTGACCTGCAGCTATTGTTAGTTTCATAACAGTATTTTTACACAACCTTCTCTAAACTCCAGTTTCATAAACGAAAATATCATTTTGTTGTTACCTCCACCTATTATCGTGTGCTTGCTTGCAACATGCCATATGCAACATTTCATGTCAACACACACAAACAAGCCAAAACTGTTGTTCTTCCGCTTACAAAGTAGTTTGCTAGTGGTCATAACCTGTCGCTATTATGTATGTAGTATGTGTGCGCTCATGTTTCTCTCTTATCATATTCGTATTTATTCGCACAAAATATGCAAATGACAATAACCACTTTTGTTGTTGTTGTTTTATGTGAGTCGGCTGCTGGTTCAATTAATCCTTAGGTGACTGCTTGTTGGTTAGCTGATGACGGTCTCGTTTGTTTGTCGTGAACTGTAATGGGTGGGAAGGACCTTATTAACGTACCTTTGACAGTGCAAGCGAGTGGTTGGAAAGTGAACTGCAGGAGTGGTGTGGTAGATACATATTTTGTTTCTACCACCACACAATCGCAGTTTTGTTCTTCAGCATAAGTGTGGATGAGGTTGTCTTTGGCTGTATCGGATATTATTCTCGACTGTGTCTGCTAAAAAATTTTTGTTGTTGTTTTTGCTGGTGCTTGATTGCCCTTTGTTTTATTTGGTTATTCTAATTTTCAAAATTTTTTTTATTTTCATTTTCAACTCGGAAATTATTTGCCGATTTACTATTAATTAATGTGTGATATCGATAGTTCCGCCTATTTTTGTGTTTATCGATATATTTCGATTGTACCTAAGGATATTTGACGACATTTGATATTAGTGATGAATATCAAAGTATTTATCGATATTCAACTATGAATTTATTGATTTTCACTTATCGATACTTTCCGTTTTGTATTTGAAAAACTATGGAGTCTTCACTAAATAAATTTTAAAATCGATAACTTATAATAACTTATAAATCGATGGCGATATCGAAATTGATTTTAGTACTTGGAAATGTTATACTTTCCCCAAAAAATTAAGAAAATATCGAAAGAAAGAAATCGATAAATTTTTAGTTTAACGAGTATAATATCGATATTGCACTAACGACAAGAGCAACCTAAAGATGTACGGTACAAATTTTATGTATTTTAATACCTTTTTTTAAGAAACGGTACCTATAGAAAGTATACGATAACGAAAGTGCAAATTATTGATACATATTTTGAAATATCGATATATTGTTTAGATATTGATAACAAACTGGAATACTCTCGATTCAGAAAAGTAAATAATTTTTTTTTAATGTAATGTTTTTTTAAAATAAAATAAATAACAGTTTTTTTTCATTGCTTCAATTTTAAATTTTTATAAAAGTTTTTTTTTTAATATACATGCATATGTTTTTTTAAAATAAAATAAATAAATGCAAAAATAATTTTTGTTCATTGCTTAAATTTTAAATTATTATTAAAGTTTTTTTTTAAGGTAAGTTTTTTTTAAAATAAAATAAATAAATAAATAAAAAAAATTTGTTTCATTGCTTAAATTTTAAATTTTTATAAAAGTTTTTTTGTTAATGTAAGTTTTTTTAAAATAAAATAAATAAATAATTTTTTTCATTGCTTAAATTTAAAATTTTTATGAAAAAAAATCTTTTAATGTAAGTTTTTTGAAAATAAAATAAATAAATAATTTTTTTCATTGCTTAAATTTTAAATGTTTTTTAAATATTTTTAAATTAATTAAACAAAAATTTTTTTTCCCGCCCATCACTCTAAATAAATGCCGTCACATTGTCACCACTCAAATGTCATTCGCAATTCATCAATGCAACATTTTATATAACCGCCAAACCACTAGACTAAACAATCTGCTGCTAACCAACCGCTGATCGTTTTTTTTCTCCCAGAACTTCCGCTTTCCGCTGTGATAAACATTAAAATGGCGGCATTAATGCGACAATCGTAGAGGCAACAATAACATAAATTGCAACAACGACGAGGAGGAGCAATATGTGGCAGGACAAAAGTTGAGCAGCAGCTCGTCGTCGTGTGTTGGTTGAGTGCGTTACAACTCGTTTGTATGTAGTTGAAATAACGGTATATGTACAAATCCGGTTTCATACGCTCACGCGCTCAAAACAACCATAGTAATAATAATAATAACAACAACAACATGACATTTTGTTGTTGTTGTACTTATAAACAATGCAGCAAGTAAACTCATCTGCTTTAGTCATGTTCATCGTTTGTACCGTTGCATTACTTTGTTTTTGTTAGTGTTGTTGTTGTTCTTTTGTCGTTGTTGGATAGCGTTTATACAATGTTGTTTTAATGACGTTCCTTGTTTTTGCTTATATTACATTTACTTGTTATCTTTGTTGTAAAGTTTGTTGTTGTCGTTGTCCTGCCTTAGCGGAAATATTTACGCAAGTTAGCCTTTTGTTTCTTGCAAGCCTAGGACTAAGGATATACATATAAAACTAAGCCGCATTCAAGAGTGCTTTTGGTGGTTTTATTTAAATTCTCAACCTTAATTTTTGTATGTTTCTAGCGCTCTCAGAAACGGCAGTTTAAAGGCACATTTCTCAATGGAACATGGGTCCTTAATTCTAGCTCAAAATAAAGCTTAATCTTTCTTATTGTTCCTGTGGCCAATGGCTCATATTATTCTGTAGGCTTAAAGCTTTTCTTATAGATCTATTTCGGTAGTTGCTATACTTCTTCATCGGAGAAATTGCGGCACGTTCTGTTAACCATTTGGTAAGGTTGATACTGACTACCTAGGCAGGGCAAAGTAGTGTTAAAACAACAACAACAACCATTTGGCTATCAGAACGATAGATTTTTGTTAGATAAACTTGCATTTCTATTCAACTTATCATTACATTAATGGTCTGCACATTTTTTAGGTATCTATGACTGATCTTTTTTCGTTTCTATTAAAAAGTTCCGATAGGAGTCTTGATTTTCCCCCAAAAAATTTTACTCTGGTTTTGCCTATAAATTCTCAGAGATGTGGTTGAGGAAAGGTGGGACCACTTCCAAGATCGCTTTTAAATATGTTTGAGATTTAGACTTAGAGGAAATTCTTGCAGGTTCAGTTAGCTTTGGTTGAGCTTGTTGCCTTTTGTAAGCTTAAGTGTCTTCGGCCCTGCGCTTGCTCTATCTTACCTATCTTATGAAGATCCGACTACATCGTTCCAACTTCACTTCAGTCCATTCCCTGAATTGAGTCGCTTAACGGCACCCTGGTATCGTCAGAAGCGGGATGAAATGCCTGAAACGCTTTCAAAATATCGATGAAATAGGAGTGAATATTTTGCACTATTGAGCTATTCCACTACCAACACCAGCTTCTAGGATATGTCTTCATTTTTATTACAAATCTAAATTTCCATTTGCTTGAGGTTAAAGTGTCCTTTTCAAAATATGTATGTGTGCGTCTGTATGTTCCATTCAATTATAGTTACGTATCGATATGCTTACAATTTTGCGGCATTATTTCTATGGTCGTTTGGTTGATTGTGTGAGCGTCAAAAGAGGGCGAGTAAGAGGTCATTCGGTTTGAGGTTGGTGGTCGATTATTGGTGGTCACTGATGGTTTTGCTGTTGACAACGATCAGTTTATGCAAATCGACTCTGCACTCCATGCTACAGTGGCACTTGAAAAATATTTATTAACGCCTTTTTGCTATGCATACGTTGTGCACTTTTATTGTTGTTGTTGCTGTTGTTGACCTGCTTGTGGTTACAGGATGAGGGTGTGCGTGCTTACATAGAGAATTACATACATAAACACACTCAGTTTAACTGTTTTATAAGCTTTAAACTGCGTACGCTCTTAGAACTTTTTACTTACACTCAAATAAGTATTTGTACATTCAGAGATACGAGTAAACAGGGATCGTAAAGGTTGTGAGTTTTATAAAAAAATATTTCATGCGTAGTTATAATAAAATTTTATTTTTACATTTTAGATATTTAAAAAAAATGCCTTGCACTTCTCTTTTTTGCCACAATACTCGTAGAACTCAAAATAACAGTTTTCAAAATTTTTGTTCGTCTGTCTAAATGTTTGTTTGTTCGCGCATCACACAAAAACTGTAGCATGGAATTGAATGCAACTTTCAGTTATGTATAGCTAGATATTCAAATTATAGGTTAGAATCCATTTTGGCGCAGTAAAATACTTAGTTCAGTGTATACAGTGGTGACATAAAAGTTGGCCAAATTTTTTTATATATACATATAGTGAAATGAAAACAGTCTGATAAGTACTACATAAAAATTTAAAGGGGTGTAGGGTCGATTGAAAAAAATTCTAATTAAAAAAAAAATTTTTTTTAAATATTTGCTTTCGAAAATTTTTTTTTTTAATAATAGATACATCGGAAATTTTTTCTTGCTCAAAAATCGTTACTTACATTTTTTTTAAAACATCTATCATTTCAATAAAAATAAATGCATTTAATTTATTTGAATTTTTACTTAACCCATTACAGCCCACTGTGCCCATACGAGCACACCTCTTCAAATAGCTTAATCTACATATGTACATATATCCGAAAACGGATAATATTACTACAATTATGTTATAAACTGGGTTGAATGCACCCATTTATGATCAGTTCTTCCAAGTTTCCTAAAAATTCCACAAATTTAAATCAAAATTTTCTTCTTCGAATTTTTTGAAGAACTGAAATAATAAAAGTCCTTTCTGATAATTATTCCTAACCTAACAGAAATTACTTTGCTCTATTTCATTATATCAATGCTTTCCATGAATTCAATTTCCAAAGAAAACTTAGTAAATTCGATCTCTGCTTGCAATCTCAACTTGCTTGTGGCAAAGAGGGTTTTATATGCCACAGACAGATAAAAAGTTCAACGTTTCTGTTGTGAAATAGTAGCTAGGATAATGACAGCGTTATTACATACATTCATACATGCTTATCAAACATTTGAATTGCTCTATTCTATATCAGTGATGGGCAAAAGTAGCTTGTGAGGGAGTAAGGAAGAGTGCAAACTATGCAAACCCTATTTCATTTTTACTTATCTCGTTTTCCTCTGTTCCCATTTAGTCTGCTGCGTCGGATTTTGCCTTGGTTCTTTATTGAATTTAGGTACAGAAAAGGTGTATGCCCTTCACTGATTTGCATGACAGTAGCAGATTGCTTCTAACGACTCGAACAAATACAATTCTCTTCGTATGTTGATAATACCATCACGTACACATAGAAAAGTGTTATAGATGAATGCATAATAATACTTCGAAGTGTCATAAAAATGCAATAAATGCGTATGTAAATTTTACGGTCATCCCTTTTGTGTAGTTGAACCACGCCTTTAGCCCATACACGTGCAGCGTATTGAAATGCAAACTGAAATGG
This sequence comes from Sphenella marginata, assembly GCA_951509765.1. NCBI lineage: Eukaryota > Metazoa > Arthropoda > Insecta > Diptera > Tephritidae > Sphenella > Sphenella marginata. The sequence goes on along the minus strand of OX608080.1, from coordinate 101,152,608 downwards.
GAATTTTCACACTTTAATTCGATGAATATAAAGATTAAAGGGATTTGGTGAATAATTATCAGGACCTTTCGTTTGATACCCATATTGTAGCAGTACACTTTGGGTCATTCTGATGAAAATGTTGGTCGATAACTCCGCAATCGTTCGAGTTATCGAAATAAGGATTGGCTTAAATTTTAAGTTAGATGTCAGATACTACAACGGTGAAAACTAGATTAAATTCTGTTCAGCAGTTTTTTAGTGATGCGCGAACAAATACGCAGGCAACCAGATAAAAGTTCTAAAATCTCTAAATTTTGGATTTTACTGGCGCAATATTGATCCCTCCTAGCAAATCATAGTCCAATTTTTGGATTACATACTAGGATTGTGCTGGTAGCACCTTTGATTTTCAACTTTTTCAAAAACAACACTCTCCTAACCCTCCAAAATTTCTGAACGAATTACAATAATACCCTCCCCAAAGTTTTTTTATTTAACAAATTTCATTCGTATTTACTTTTGTTTAAGGCCTCTAGCATTTTAGAAATACCTTTAGTAAGCACAAAATAATAAACACCGAACTAGCAGTAAACAGAAAATAGTAAAAATAAAATGTGTAGGAGGAAACACACAATAACATAATGAACAAAGGCACAATAGATTTTCGTAAAAAAGTTGCCAAACAGTGTAAGTTATATAGTAGGCCAGGAGGTGTTTACCAAGTGTAAAGGGACACACACACACACACATAGGCAAATACAAATTAGTAAATGGTTGGAGTAATCTAGCACATTTTTGTTTACAACATCAAAACAACAGAACAACGAAACAATAATACCTTTGTTAGGATGTAAAAAGTAGGCAATGTTTATACAGTTGCATTTATTTTCAAATCTCTTTAGTCATACTCGTACATTACAAAATTTTTCTAGTTTTAAGGAGTCTGTATTTACACGCTAGTGCTGTAGAAAAACGAGAAAACGAACTTGGTGAACCGATTACTTTAAGGAAAGAATTGTTTATGGTTTTAAAACCGTTTCAAAGTAAATATCTTGAAACATCTGAAATAGCACTTAAATCTGGAAAAGCGGAAATAGCAGTTGAAAAACTGTTCGATATAGCGATGGTTTATTTTTATCGATGATATTACTTATCGATTTTCATCGGCTGTAGGTCAAAATGATGAATGAAAAAAATGATAAATTTAATAACAATAATTTTTGCTGGTGACGATATCGCACTTATCGATATATCGATTATGTCATTTCGATAATCTCAATCAATATTATCGATATGTTCCGATAACCAATGTTATCGGTATTTATTCACCTCTGGTAAATCTGCTAAAATTATAAATATTTGATAAAAAACGATTTTTGTTGGTGAATAAACGGAAGCACTTTTCGATAGATCGATTATGTCGTTTTGATAATTTCAATCAATATTATCGGTACGTATCCACCTCTGCAAAATCTGCAATAAATTATAAATATTTGAAGTAAATGATTTTTGTTGGTGTCGATGTGAAAGCTCTTATTGATATGTTTCGATAACCAATGTTATCGGTATTTATCCACCTCTGATATGTCTGCTAATGTTATCGCTATGTTTCGATAACCAATGTCATCGGTATTTATTCACCACTGGTAAATCTGCTAAAAATTATAAATATTTGATATAAATGATTTCTGTTAATTATTAAAATCACTGGAAAGCCTGGAATAATTTGATTCTTCTGATCAAAAAGTGTTTCATTCATTTTGAAATAATATAAAAAAATTTTTTCGATTGAAATTTTTTGAAAATATTGAAAGAAAAAAATATTACTCCTAAATTAAAAAAAAAAAATTTAAATTTAACACTTTAGATAACGAATCCGAAAAGAATCTATTTGTTTCACTCAAACCGTTTTTCAACAGCACCGATTCTTCAAATACTCGTCCCTAACATGCACTCCTTCCTAAGTATTTTACTTCTGGCAAAACGCGTATTTATATAAGCAGCACACATTGTAAGCTTTGTATACTTTGTTTTGCCTGTTTATGTTATTCTTGCAAGAAAAGCAAGTTTTAATTAAAGGACAAAAGAAGAAAAAAATGTGGAAGAAAATAAAATAACTTTAAAGCAAAATAATCATATGCATACACACATGGGGTATGTGTGAGAGTTAGGGATGACAATGTTTTGAGTTCAAATAAATAAAGCATGACCCAAACGTGCCGGGATTTGTAGTAGGGTTTCGGGATTTGAGTATGCACAACACATTAGGTGAACAAAATTTGGACCTTTTTTGAGACAGTATATATTTGACATAATTTTTTTAAAAAATTTTTTTTTTTTTGGATCGAAAGCTATTTCATTAATAAAGAGAAACATGAAATTTCTTGTTTCAAAAGTTTTGAACTTTTCAAGTAAACTTTTTTTCCATCACTTGGATCGAGAAAAAGAAAAATTTCGGGATTTTCGGTACCTAAAAAAGCGCATAGTCCCGGGACTGTCATCTCTAACACCTACATATGCAAATATATATTTAAGTGTACTCACCTTTAGGTATTTACTCACACCTCTTCTTGCTTCGGGCGTCTGCTGTCGAGATAATGAAGGTGATGTTCTTGTGGCTTTAACATTCAACCCAGTGAACTAGTGGTAAATAGAGAAAGAAAAAAAAGAAAATGGAAATGCAAATAAGGAAATGTGATAATTGCTAGCTTAAAGTGGGATTTTCAAGAGATTTGTAAGTGGTGTAATTTTCGCTTATTGTTTTACGAGGGTCGTTTTATATTATTTTCAAATCGACATAAGAGAAGTGAAATATTCTTCACAAATATTCTTCTTACAAGTATCAGACTAAAGTTATAATACCAGACTCATATACACTCTAAATCAGGTCTAAGTAACCTCGTACTCGCCATTGAGCCAAACATTTAGCTTCAAACAATTTTTTCTCTTCCTTCTCCATGAAATATTTGACCTCACTTTCCTGTGGCATTGAAAACTTCCAACTAATGAACATATTTAATACCACGTAGCTAATTACACCGCCAGGCAATTAAAACCGAAATCATTAAAAGCGTTATAAATTACTAATTATCGACTTGAGGAACGTACTAGGAAAACTAAAAATAGTTGATACACCAACATTTTCCATGCAACTCAGCGAAATGTTTAACAACCTCAGTCGGTTTTATGAAACATTTTCGAGCCCTAAGAAAGCTATGTATAGAGATAGAGAAAAGGTAATGCGTAGTTTAGGGGCAATACTGAGTGCTTAACTTTATGTGACAGGCAACTAAATTAATGCGCCCCAAAGTAGTTAAACAAGCGGAATGAAGAGAGATGTACTACATACGCATTTGTTTGAGATAGAGATGTTAATCCCGGGAATATTAAAAAAAAAAATAGTTTAAAAAAATAATTAAAAAATTTGTTTTCTTTAAATAACTAAAAAAATAATTGAAAACAAAAAAATAATTAAACACAAAAAAATAAAAAAAATATTAATTAAACAAAAAAATAACTAAACAAAAAAAATTAAATAATTGAACAAAATAAATTAAAAAAAAATAATTAAAAGAAAATGATTAATTTTATATTTTTAAATAATTTAAAAAAAATAGTTCTAAAATAATTTTAAAACAAATTATTCAACAAAAACCTAATTAAATAAAAATTATTAAAAAAAAAACAATTTTAAAAGATTAATATATAGAATTAAATTTCAAAACAGCAATTTTAAAAAAATAATGTAAAAAAATTTAAAAAAATAATAATTAAATTATTAAACAATTATTTTCATAAAAACAAAAAAAATGTATTGGTGGCTTTTAGCTCATTTATAGCTTTTGTACTTCACAAAATGTACAGTAAATAATATTCCCGGCCTTGTTAAGCCTACATCCAAAAATAAATTATTTATTTTAAAAAATAATTTAAAAAATATAAATAAAAAATAAATTATTTAACCCAAAAAATAAAAAAATATAAATTAAGATAAAAATAATTTAAAACAAAAATAATTTAAGGAAAAAATAATTTAAAAAAAAATAAAATTTATTTAAAAAAAATATAGTAGAAAGAAACTAATTTAAAAGAAATAATGGAAAATAAAATAATATAATGGTAAAAAACTAATTTTAAAAAAATAAATAAGACAATGTTACTTGTAAAAAAATTATTTAAAAGGAAATACATTAAAAAAAATGTTATAAAAAAAAATATTATAGAAAAAATAAGTTTTAAAAATTATTAACAAAAAACTAATTCAAACAAAATCAGTAAAAAATGGTTTAAATATAAAAAATATTAAAAATAAAATTTTAAATAATTTTCATAAAAACAAAAAAATTGTTAGTTGCCTTCAGCTCATTTAAAGTTTTATAGTCTTGAAGTCTCGACATGCAAAATAAATTAATGAAAAAAAAGCAGTAACTAATAATTTTTGTCCAAATCTTTTTTTTGTCCTCGAGTTGTTTATATACATATAAACATAATTTTTTTACAGCAAATAAAAAGAATTTTTTGGCCTCAAACCATTTCTTCACATTTCACAATCTAAACTGAGCGGAACGAACAGCCTAAACCCGAAACTATTCTCGGCATTGTAAAACCTAATCCGAAAATCTCGGTGCTATTAAAATCCAAAAACTTGTCATCCCTATCATACCCGTATGTAGTGTTGTTGTCAAACAATAAACCAACCCAGAGAGCTTGATTGCATGCATTACAAACAAAAGAAGAATGTTGATTAGAAATCAGCAACAAACGGAGAGGATATTAAATTAGCTCGTCTCAAGCTGGACGCTCGATTGATCCCTGTCCACAAAAGTGTATACACTTGTGCTTAGCTAACAGCTAGTGGTCATTATTTGTAGTTTACGTGCTACTTTATTTAATAAAGGTGGGCTGGAAATCAACTTAAATGACTGACTGGGTAAACTCACGTTAAGTGAAGGGGAATATTGCCGACAGGCTTCGGTAGGTAATTAAATCTTGTGTGCAATTGTTGGGTGGAATACTAATAAACGCTCACACATACATAGTTTCTTACTTGCTTAGGGTATCAAGTTTCTGAGAACAACGAAAATGAAAGGGGGTAATAATGGGAGGGTAAGGTGTAATATAGATATTGGTATAGTGCTCCACAAAATTGTTGTAAGGCTTCGGTAAGTAGAGGGTTGTAGGGATTAGCAATATAGACACTAGAGAGTAATATACCAGCCGAAGCGTGTATCAGGAACATCAGAATTGGAAAGAACTTTTCAAAACCTTCTTAGATAAAGCGAAGTTTTGGAAAGAGCATTTGTGGAGCTCAAAAAACGAATGTAGTTTTTGATCTCGAAATATATTAAAAGCTTCAACTTAAAAACGTGCAAAGCTTTTTGTACTTTTAAAAAAATTAGTGAAAGCTCTGGAGCAAAAAAGCTCCGTTTTGGTAAAAAAAAAAAGCTCTTGTGCTAGCAGTTACAAAAGCTGACAGCATTGCATGAGAGAAAAGCTTTAAGCTCTTACCAAGTGAAAGCTTATTGTTAAAAGCTTTTTTATATTTTGAATCGATACTCGATTACTCTTAGTGCTCACCTAAAAAACTCCCAAAATTTTGCTTACATATGTTTATAATTAGGAATAAACTTACTGCAGAGCTTCAACAAAAGCTTTTTTTTAAATTTGTTTTCCCTTAAGCGCACTTCCGTGCAAAACTTTACAACTTAAAGAAACTAACGATAGGATATTCCACTAAAAACTAAGTGCAATTGTAATGGGTTGTCAGAAATTGACAGCTCATGCCAGCGCAGCTTTTACGCCTGCCAGCATTGTTGGTGCTTTAGAAAAGTTTTACATTGCCGAACTGAGTTGAGCGCGTCAGCTGTTCGTGTTGGAACAATAAAGAACGATAAAAACTTGCACAAATGTATAAAAGTTCAATTAGTTTTGTTGTGCCACTTTTTTGGGGTTTGTTTTTGTGTTATTGGTTTTGCAAAACTCTTTTAAATGTTGCCAACGTTAGCTGGCGTAGTAAAAGCACAAAGAGGGGAATTTTAAAGTAAAGTTTTTGTTATTACTTCCTTTATGAAACACATTTTTTTTAATGCATTTCCTTTTGTGCCATTGCACTGGCGGTACCATTGTGACAAATAATGCCAATAACTTTGTGAGCGTCTTCTTCTTCTGCCACGGTGACACTTGTGTATTTATCAGAATTTGTATTAAAAAAATTATGAAGAGAATACCTTCTCTATCGGAGCAGTCTAGCTAGTGTGTTATTCAACGCAGCCGTCAATACCTCCATATGTTTGCAGGTACAAAGAATAATACCAAACCAACACCGATTATTTTTTTCCATCCCACCTTTCAAACGCATATGTAGCTCAAACCACGTATCTGCTTGAAGGGAGATAATTTTTTCGCTGCATTATTGATTTTTTTTAAAGAGTTCAACCTTACTTCCGCTCGATTGGATTTACACGTTCTCTGCATGCTACAACGCGCATATGTATGATGTATATTTGTATAGTCTGTATGTATGAATCTGTGGCCTTTTGTTCCAATATGTTCATATCAAAGTAAATATCAGCAAATAATAAAAAAATAATACCGGAAAGGGCGGTCACAAAGGTTTTTGCATAACGCCAGAATAATAGCAGGCTATCAAATATTAAAAGCTGAAAAGAGAAAGAAAAAATATGAAATGAATGAAAATAATTTTTGAATCGCATGAATACTATAAATAATTAAATAAAAACTTCATAGTTATTGGATTGAAATCAAATCAAAGTTTACATTATTAAATTTTTAATCGAATATGCATATCTATTATTGTTTATATAAATATTTATGTACGTATTTAAATTAAAAATGTATGTACATATACTTAACAAAAAAAAAAAACATTTATAAATCTTTACAAGCAAAACTAATTTATGCTTTTTCTTTATTTCTTTTTAGGTAAGTTTAAATTTTGGTTTTGATGCAATCAATGATTTGAAATTACATTTTAATCGCAATACAACCAATCCTATATACACATGTATGTAAGTATAATATAGTTTATGCAATGAGCAAATGCAATAACAAAATATCCAATTATCAAATCAAAATTGTGCCATTATAAATAATGAGTTTTGGCTTGTTTGCTTACATAAAATTACCTCAATCAAGTAGTAATTTGTACATTAGGCTGTACGTGATTTCAGAAATAATAATTTTTTTTTGGTGAATTTCAAGCTTATGTCCTTAAAAGGATATACCGGGTGGCTGAAGGCGTATATTTTTTTTTCGTTTTTACAAGAAGTTAAATAAACGCATAAGTTGAACTAAAAAGTAAATTATACTAAAATATATACATACATATGTAGTTAATTAAATGCAAAAATATAAATAAATATGGAAAAACCTATCGCTTTTGCTCAATTTTTTTTTTTAATTTTTTTTTTTTTAATTTGTTATTTTTTGTTTTTATTTTTTTTTTTCTGTACATTTATTTTATTTTGTTTTTTATTTTTATAAATTTTTTTTTTTTTTTTTTTAAATGTAGAAATAACAGCACTGTTATTGTTTTTTAGTTTATTTTGCAAGTATTTTTTTTTTTTTGTTTTTTTTTCTTCTTGTTTTTTTTTGTGATTTTTTTTTGAGGGATTGTTATTTTTGTCCAGGTTATAATAAATATAATAATAAAACAAAAAGTATAATTCTTCGAACCATTTTTTTTTTTTTTTTTAGATACTAATAATGAAAAAAAATGATATGGAATATTTTTGTTAATTTTTTTCTTCGTGTTTTCTTTTTTTTTTTTTTTTGAGATATAAAAAGACTATCAGGCTAAAATTATAATAAATATAATAAAATAAATATTTTTTTGTTGTATAAATAAAATTTATAAATAATTTGTTTTGTTTTTTTTTTTTTTGTAAATTACTTTTTTTTGTTTCAAATACAAATAAACCCAATAATAAACTTAATGAATCTAAAAATGGTATAAATTTGTCGATATTTTTTTGTTGCATAAATAAAATTACAAAAAAATTTTTTTTTTCTGTTTATTTGTAAATTTAATTGTTTTGTACAAATACAATACAATCAAATAGCACCAATAGTAAATTTAATGAAACAAAAAATGGTGTTAATTTTTCGACATTTTTTTTGTAAATTTTTTTTTCCTGGTTGATTTTTTTAGAGATACAAAAACAGCAGGGCAATCTATAACAAACATAATGAAACCAAAAATAGTATAAATTTTCATTGACACAAATTTTGAAATTTACCCTTTCTCATTGAGAAAACGAGCGCAGAAAAAATACCAACTTCTAAAGTACACCCTAATATGCATAGAGATCCATATTTGCTTCGTATTTCTATATGCACATCGTAATAACAAATTATTGCATAATTTCGACAAAAGTAAATATGTATACTTGCACATGTCCTATTTATCATCAGGTAAATTACAACAACAATTAGAACAACAACATTTCTGCAATGATGTACAATTTATGGTTTCTAATCATAATAATTACACGCGTAAAGTTTGACCAAATCCGCCTATAATCGATTGAAATTCTATACTAATTATGATAACATATCCATTGTGGTTTGATGTGAATGACTAATGAGTAGCAAAGAAAGATTTGAAACATAATATGCTGCTTGCATTCAAAAATTCATTGGAATGCGTCAAGCGGCTTTACAGAAAAAAGCGGATATTCACAAAATTAAACATAAGAGATACCTCAGTAGGAAACTTACTTAGAATATTTATTTTGAAAAACCATGTAAAAGAGCTTTCTTTTGATACCCATATTGATATATCTTGTTTCGTTTAAAAAAAAATTAAATAGCTGGCAACCTTGTTAAAATATTTTGATCTTAGCAGCAAGTCTTAGAATGGAGGAACATTTTTTTTGTTAAAATTCCACGTAAAATACCTTTCGTTTGGTACATTGGTATACATACTACATATGTATATCGTTTTATTAAAAAAAAAAATTAAATAGATGGCAACCTTTTAAAAATGTTTTGCCCAAGGAGGAAATCTTAGAATGTAGGAACATTTTTTTTTTTTTGTTAAAATTCCATCGAAAATACCTTTTGTTTGATATCCGCATTGGTATATCTCCTTTCATTAAAAAAAATGAAATAGGTGGCAACCTTGTAAAATATTTTGACCTGAGTAAGAAGTCTTTGAATGTAGAAACATTTTTTTTTTGTTAAAATCCCACGTAAAATACCTTTCTTTTGATACCCATATTGGTATATCTCACTTGAATTTAAAACAAAATTAAATAGGTGGCAACCTTGTAAGAAAAATATGTGGTTGAACCGTTTCCTATTACCGTGAGCCTCCTTTTTTAACCCACAGCTAGTAACGAATAACCCTTTATTTTTATACATACATATGTATATACACATACCACCTTCCATTCCGTCAATAACCTTTGAATTTGTGCTAGTAGAAATACAAAAACAAACATACATACATACGCCGAATGACTCATTGGGTGCAACGCCTCAAAGCAAATGCGGCGAAATTCTTCACTTCAACCAGCTGCTCTGCTGCATGGAGAAACAGAGCGTCGGCAAAAGCACGTGTGTCTGGAAAATTTACGGCGAAAAAGAAAATTCGCAAAGAAAAATAGCAAAAACAAGCGAAGCAGAAGCCAAAGTGCAATTGTTAAAAGACAAATAATAACAAATGAGTTTGCTGCTGATGATTCATCATCCGTTCGACGCCGACGACGCCGGTCATGGTAACATCGTCGTCAAATGTCGTCAGTACAACAAAATGCCACTTAAAAAATACATAGAGAACAAAAAAACTAATGCTAAAAAATATGTAGAAATATATAAGGTACACATTAGGGATGACAATATCGGATTTTTTAGGTGCTAAACATCCCGAGATTTCGCTTTTATAATCCCGGGAATTTGATTATCTGTTGGGCAGCTTTTTCAACTATTTCTTGACTTTTAACAATTTAAACTGTTGCAGAAATGCGAGTAGACCAAGTTCCAGCATTGTGAAATCAAATCCCGAAAAGCCAGTGATTTGTTAAAATCCAAATTTTGGCTTCGCTAGTACAATATCGGGTTTTTCGTAATTGGTCAACGAATTTGTAAAACAATTTCTTCACTTTTTTCACTATAAACTGTTAAAGAAATGTGAGAAATCAGATCCCGAAAATGCCGGGATTGTGAAAATCCTTATACCAGCCATCTCTAGTACATAAATACATATGTGCAGCAGAGTGGCATGTCAGCCGTTTATATGAAAGCTGTTTTACTTGCGACAACTACATAGAGCCGAACATACGAAACGTGCAACATGCAACAAAAACATTCCATTTTTACCGGCGAAGAAGTGCAAAAAAAGACCGAGGAAATAGTTAGTTTGCCGTAATAGCGTGACTTTGCTATCAAAAACATACATACAGTGACAAATTGTATATTACACTGAAAAAAATTTTATATTACACTGAAAAATATTTAGGTTAAAAATAAAGTGTTTAAAAAAAATTTTAGAAAGCTCTATTTTATACATTTATATATATGTATGTTCCTATAAGTTATAATGAGGTTTTTTTTTAATTTAATTTTTAACAAAAAAAATGTTCAGTGTAATATAATTTTTTTCAGTTTCATGTTTTCGAAAACTAAATTTCAATTGTAAAAAAATCTTCGAAAAATGTTGAGCTTTTCCGTAATAATCAGTAATATTTGAATATCTTGCCACGCCCACAATTTTTTTTTTTCGAAAATTTTATTTTTAAAAATGAGTTTGTAAAGGTTGCCGAAATAGGGTTCAAAAATTTGCGTTTTTATATGTAGGTTTTGATATAAAATTCATCATATGGATTTAAGAATAAACTAAAGACATTTTTTTCAAATAGAAAATATTCAAACTACTTAGCAACCAAGTGACAAATAAAAAATGTCTAAAATTAAACTAAGCGAAAAATGAATTATTCAAACTTTGCCAAAAAGTACTAGTCACATAATTTTGTTAAACACTGTATTAAACCTTGACTACCACAAACTATGTATGTATGTACATAGGTAGTACATAATATAAGGCAGACAAGCAGGCGAGGTTAAGTTGGCTTAGGTTGTGGCACGCGAGTTCACAACACGACTACTAAATTTTTCAGTTACGTCAAATGTTGTCTGGCGTGATTACTATGTACATACATGGAGTTTTTCTTTTGTTTTTTACCACTTAGCTTTTTAACTGACAGTTTCTTGTGTTCTCTAATCCCACCCCGTCACTTTTGACTACATGATTGTCTTACTTTTCACGCCCACTGTTAGCATGTCAAATATATGAGATTTTCCTTTTGCATGCAATTTCCTTTCCTTTATGCCATTTTCCCCATTTTATTTTAATATCACATTTATTCGTTCAAGCATTTGCTGCACCGCTTTGACCCATGTCCTACAGCACGCTAGGTCAATCGATGTATAAATGGAGTTTTTGACTTTTGCTTTGTGCTATAGAGAATAATAAGTAGTTGGCAACACTATCGAGTTTGCAATTTTTTTTTTTTTTTTATAATAATTTTTTTGGTGTGTATTCAACTTCAAATACAATTCAAGTGGCCTCCACTCAATAGATAACTAAGAATGGCATGTGCTTTGAGTGTGCTTTTGAAGCGCTTATGATACAAAATTTTGTTCAAACAAAAAAAAAACGCCTAGCAATGCTTTTGAAGGAAGTACTTGAAAAGCACTAAAAAGTATGCTGCAATTGAAGAGCTTTTTTGAAATGCTGCAAAGCATAAAAGTAGGACTCATTTTTGGGTGATGCTAGAGATTGCGTGTTTATTAGTAGAGTTATTAGATAAACTATTGTAGCAGAGAGAGAAGGATGGACAAGAGAAAGGAAAAGAAACCCCCGACATCTAGAGGGCGCTGTGGGTAAAAGTTGGTGTGTCGTCACATCTGTTTTTGATAAGGGTTGGGTGATTAATCAATTGATTAATTATGCGAATTAAGGTAAACTTGTTTGATTAATTAATTAGAGAATAATCATTAACGATTAATCAAAGCAATTAATTCTGAGACTAATCATATTTTGATTTAATAAAGTTTTAATTAATTAATTTATTTATTTACATATTTGATTAATCAATAATTGGGTAATGGCATTTTGATTAATTATAACCTAATTATTCACAACTGATTAATCAGCAAATTTAAATCTGCAGTCATTTTCGAGTTTAAGAAACTGAGCAGAACTTTTCCAGCCGTCTCTGTTTTGTCAGCATCTGATCTTTTTATATTGACTGATTTATTTTTTAAGAAATTTTCCCGAAAGAAATGAACCAAACTACAAAGATCAACATTTTTTTTTCTTTTTAGAACAACTTTTTAAAGGAATTGTTTTTGAGAAAAAGTTAGTATTATTTGGTTTTTTAAATTTATTTTTAATGGTTTAGTCAAATCTAAGAAATGTTGATGACTAAATTTGTTGAATTTCTATTCTCTTAGTTTAAAATTAAATTAAATTTTTTCTGTCAGAAAAGCTATAGAGGTTTTCCCTAAAAATTTTAATTTTCGTAGTAAAAACTTTTAATATTTAATAAAAAATAATTTCTAAACAAAAATAAAAACAATAATAATTTTCATACAAAAAAAAATTATTATTTGTGGCCTGGAGCTCACTTGTATTATTATTATTTCGTGATATTTATTTAAAAAAAATATTTTCTCTTTTCAGCTAAATTTTATATTTTTTTATCATTTTTTCTTATTTTAAAACTTTTTTTGTTTGCACTTAAACATTTTTTATAAATCGTTTTATGTTGCTTAAATATTTTTTTGTTGTAAGTTGTAATGTTTTTTTTTTTTTTTTGCAATTAAATTTCAAATTTTACTCTATTTAAAAAGATTTGAATTCTCTTTCAACTTTTTGACGTGCCACTCAATTTCTCTCCCAAAATCGAACCCTTTGAAAGTACTTTGTAGGTGTACCTTTGCTATTGCTGCTCACTAGAATTTTCCATTTTCTGCCATTTGCCTTCTTCTGATTATCCTTTAAAAGCACTTTGCTATTTTCTTTTAGTTCTCAAACATGCAACCCCGTGAAACTGTGTAAGTGCCTTTTAGTCGTCCAATAATTCAGTTTTCTAACTAATTCCATATCCTGCCGTTTTCGTTTGCACTTCTGCAACTACAAATCCCATGTGGCGAAAAAGTGCGGACAAATTACGATAAGCGAAGAGAGTGTTCAATGTTTGCAGCAGTTACGTTAGCAACAAGCGCTTTATATATTTTTAAGCGAAAAACGCTGCACAGTGGTGTAATTTATAGCATTGAGTGGAAATAATGATTGCTGACTTAATTGAATATTTTTTTGTAAAGTCATTCAATGATTAATTCTCATTAAATTCTAGTTTTAAAGACGCTTTCCATTGGAAGATTAAATAAATTTAAAAAAATATTCATTTCTACGATAATTAACTAATAATGATACAAAATTAATGTGACTTTTGTTTTTTTTAAATCGTAAAAAATCTCGACTATTTCTTTGATTCTTTTAAAGATAATCAATTATTAATTTTCAGCTCCTGAAAATAGTTTGAATAGTCAACTAGTTTGAACACTTGAACACTTGGCTTAACTAGTCAGCATATTTTTGTAATTTTTGCTCTTTATCTATCATGAAAAGTCAAAAATTAATAAAAATGCGAAAATCCAAAATTTATTTTGACTTTAAATTTTTCATTAAGCAATTAATAGTTTAAATCGGTTGACTGATTTAGAATTAAATCAAAGCTCTCAATCAGTTCAATGCAATCATGAATAATGTAGTTAGTTTGTGATTTATTAGTCACAAAATTTTTTTTTTAAATGTTTTGCTGTCGTGAAATATTTGTTGGTTTTTTAGGACTTAGGATTTTTTCTATATCTTAAATTTAAAAACTATCTAAAGTCAACTAGATTATTAAGATTAATATTAATGGAGTTCAAAGTGTATGTGACTGATTAATTTTTTTGTTCAATATTTAATGCACGATTAATCAGATTGCCAAATCACTGAAGTAATTATGTTGTTAAACTGCAAATTAAAATTTATATTAAATCAATGATTAGTAAATCATAAAAAAGTAAACCCACTCCATCATTATTTTTATTATTACTTCTATTTATTAATTATTTAATTTATTAAACTTTTCAAAGAATTAAAAGTCATTGTGTTGTTATTACGATTAAGTCAAATATTTAGAAAGTCATTTGCGTGATTAATAAATTGTTTACATTAATCATAATTCTGGTGATTTTAATGTGTTATTGTCAATATATTTTTGTTTAAAAAATCATTTTTGTTATAAATAATATTTTTGTTAATTAATTCAAATCCTTATTTATTTAATTGAAAGACTTACGAAGTTGACAGTCTTTGTAATGATTAATTTGTATAGTAAAGAAAGAAATTAATCAGATTTTGCAACTTCTTGAGTGAGTTATTTAATATGGATATTAAATTAAATATTGAAATAGTAATTAATCGAATAGTGATTAGTCGAATAGTGAGTAGTGAGTAGTGAGTACATTCTGAAATAATTCACTTGCAGTTAAGACGATTTAAAAATTCATTTAATTTAATCAATGAAGGATTTAATTTGTATTTGGAATTAACGATTAGTCGGATTAGCATCGACTATTCCATAACCACTATTTATTATTTATGAATTTATATAAGAAATAATTCAAGCTCCGTTGAATATCATTCTAATTGTTATATAATTCACTTCACTCATTAATCAAACAATTTCGCCAATCATTAAACACTATGCCCCCTCAACTAGCTCAACAACAACAACAACGCAATTCGTAAACCATTGCTATTACATAATCTAGCGCCGGCATACAATCATATTTGCCTCAGTATTGGTGGGTTGTTATTTGGTATTTGCAACATGCAATTGTATTTGTTGTTTGCATTTCTATGTTTGTATTTGCTTTGCTTTTTGCGCAAACACGTTCGTACGAGAGTACATATTGTCGAAGTATGCAAGCGATTTTTGCTCGCCACACAATAACAATTCAATATTATTGTTGTTATAACACGTGAACGCCCTGTATTTTACAACTTACTACAACACTACACAAAAAAAAAACAACAACAACAATAACGCAAAACAGCTGAAGTATGCAATGCAATGCTGCTTGCATAGCATAAAATTCCATTGCTAAGCAAACACACACACACACTCACACATACATATACACTTTTTAGAATGTGCTTTGCTATGGAATTGAAGGTATGCAAGGAAAAACGTTTGGCTTATACGCCAAAATGTATGCTACAAAATCAACATAATACTCGTATTTCCTTCCGCTAGCATAATTCTACTAAACATTTTGTTGTTGTTATTTTTATTGTTGCTTGTTGGCATAGCTCATCATTGAGCGTTTTACATATTTATGTCAGTTTTACGTCGTTCTGCGTCCAATGTGCTCTTTCTTTTTTGGTTTATTTTTAGGTTATGTGGCAAACAATTTTTTTTTTTTTAATTTTTGTCTGCTAACGCTGTTTGTCGCGTTACTGCTGCTGCTGCTACTGCCACTCTTTCTATTGCCACATTTTTGCTGTTGTCTCGCCGTCCTTACTTCTTGTTGTTGGCCACATTTTTGTCATCGCCGCCACAGTTTGGCGTTTGTAACTGTTGGCAGTCGCCGTTGATGTGTTTTGTTCATTTCACTGGCAGTCAGCTTTTACATTCCGTTGTGATCTCTTGGAGCGTCAAGTGTTTTGGTGTATAGGAATTTTTTGACTCTGCTAAGTGGCTTACTAAATTTAATATCAAATAACTGCACATTTATTTTTTAGTAAAATTTAAAATACAAAAACAAGACTTAATATCGTACAAAAGCATTTTGCTGTGCATTTCAACTTTGCCTTACATACTGCCCGCGCTGTGTTATTAATTCAGCTATATAATGGTGGCCATCAACTCTACGTGTAAGTAGATTTTCGTGCTTTTATAAATAAAATAAGAATTATTCTGCTATTAAAAAAAATATTGCATACTTTTAGGGAAATGATTTTTAAGTTTTTCTCCATTTAGTTTGAATACATTTTTTTTTTTAATTTTTTGTATGTGAATTTTTCTTTTTCATACATGATACACTGGGCACTAAGGGTTAGATAAAATAAGAATTATTTTTCTATCAAAACAAAAAAATATTGCATACTTTTAGGGAAAATATTTGTAGTTTTTTCTTGTCTTAATTAAAAAAGAAAAACAATTTTACAATTTTTTGTGCGTGAATTTTTGTCTTTCATATATGGTACACTGCGTTCTAAAGGTTAATAGTGCAAAAATATTTTTGTAAGCAGTAATCAAATGTATCCGTTTCTTATATACAGTGCATCAAAAAAAAACAGGGTTCAGAAAAATATTATTTGTATATTAAATGAAGAATGAGAGGCCTTTGAAAGATCTCTACTTTAACCCGTACAATGCCAAGTCTTTCAAACACAAGTTTTAAAGTGGATTAACAACACTAGCTTGCTTTAGAAGCGTAAGAAACAAATTATTTAGGAATTTTATGTTTTTTGGTGAAAATGAAACAGTTGTAACACGGTTGTATATGGGTTAACGTTCTCTTTAACGCATGTTGCACGATTCTTTACCTTACCAAGTTCTGTTTTCGCATAACACATCACCTAACGGTACTTATTCTTGTGCTTTTCTCGCGTATATCATATAGAGAATGAGTGGGCGATTACAGGATTTAAAAATATTTCTACGCTACCCACTACCTAGAGGAGAGTAGTTGTATTTTCATAATAGGGCATATGTGGAGTAGTTCGGGGACTAGCTTTAAAGTCATTGAAGTTCTTACTTAAATTTTTATGAAGTCTTTTTATTCAAACTTCAATATCAAACACTTTTTGCGTAAAATTTGATGTAAAAAAATGTTGTTTCATATTTTTCACATTAACCCGCTCACGGCCAACATTTTATTATTAGTCTATCTCGACGAACAATGATCTCTCTATAAAACTAGTACCACCTATGGACCATGTAAGGCAAATTATTTCAAAAGATAAATTTTTCTGAGAAGTTGTTGCGTAACAATAGTTCACTCAGGGGTAATCAAGGACCTGCCTCAATCTTTTATGTATCCAATTATGGTAAGAACTCAGTGTTTGTGAATACTCTGCCCATGAGCCCACGCTTCTAGTTCCGCTTCAGAAAAAACAATATGAACGCCCTGCAAACATCTAGCTGTTCTACACAATTTTTTGTTATAAATTTCTGCACCCCTGGCAACTCTTTTTCGTACTCAGAACATCAAAAAGCTAAATAATTCGCCTTTTACTTGGACATATTCATTCAATTAACCAAAAAAATAATATTTGCATAGTAAACATATTTGTCTTCATATTTCAATACACTGTCATTAGAGCATTTGTCATGAATAAAAATTTTCCTCCATCCCTTCTAAAGCATTCGCAGTATTGCCTAAGTCGACTTTTTTTCATGTGTTGGTCAAGTTGTGTCAACAAAGTTTGAGGATAGGTTCTTAAAAAATAACCAGACACAAAAAGGTTACAATCAAATGAGGGACAAGCGAAGGTATATAATGAAATATTACATAGTTGGCTTACCCAGCGAACATTTTGAAACAAAAGTGAGTTGAAATTGATGATTTCAAACTAAAATTGATAACGAAAGATTGCCCTTTCTCGACCCAACACCATTGTCTCAATTTAATAAATACCATTTTTCTCTTTTTAATATTTACGAGAGAACATTTTCTTCATTCTTCTATTAAGTGTCAATCATGTCTCAAATGCTGACTGGGTTATGTGTTTTCATGTTATACACGCCCAATGTTAAATTACAGTCAGCAGCCGTGTAATTTGTGCTCCACAACACCCTAAAGAATATTGCAAGAAGCGCACAGCTACCCATTTTGCATATGAATGAACTGGTAATTGAATGATAATTCGCCAACGATTAGTGGAGAAAGGAAACTCCGGGGTGTTCGAAAGTTAAAGAAATTTTGTTACGCATGAGTTGTTGCTTTTTTTACATTTTTTTAGAAAGAGAAATATTCGTATTTATTAGAGTCGTCGTTAAATTACCTAATTGAGCCTACCAATTGATTAAACTTATATTTTATTATTTAATTATTCAGAAAATAATCATTGATTAATCGAAACAATTATGCAAACAATTAATCACAATTTGACTGGTTAAAATCTAATTCAGTTTAATAATAACTAACCTAAACTTTCTTAATGAATTAATCAGAAAATAATCTTTGATTAAGCAAAACAATTATTTTCTCGATTTATCATAC
The DNA here is from genome assembly GCA_951509765.1 of Sphenella marginata. Lineage (NCBI taxonomy): Eukaryota > Metazoa > Arthropoda > Insecta > Diptera > Tephritidae > Sphenella > Sphenella marginata. The sequence continues at coordinate 101,134,317 of OX608080.1, read as the reverse complement.
TTTGACTAATCAAAATCTAATTTATTTTAATAATGAGTAATTAAACTGACAATATTAATTCACTAAGAATTATTGTTAACTGGTCGTGAGCACATAAAACTTACAAAAATAATAAGTAACTTCAACTAATTCAACTAATCGGGAAATAATCAGAACACTTCAGTAATCAAAATTTAAATCCAGCAATTTTCGCGATTTAAGAAGAAAAGTTTTCGAAAAATTTAAGAAACTTACACAAATTTGAATTGAATATTTTTTTCAGTAAATAGTATTTAACTACTAGCAATCTTAGATTAATCAACATAATGATTAATCGCAAATTTGGGTGAATCGATTGGTCTCACATCTCTATTAAAAATCACATAAATCAACCCAAAATCAGCATTCCTCATATTTCCACCACTTTTCTGCATGCTTGTCTCTTCTTATTACATGCTTCAAAACTATTTTTGCATTTAATAATAATTTCCCATAGCGTGCTTTTAGGCGTACTGGCAAGTAATGCCCTTAGGCTCAACATGAATGACTCATAATAGCACTAACAAGATATTTTGCGCTTTCCCCCCTCGTATCCATACATATTCAAGTATGTATAGTCTTCATTACAGCTGGTTGCTGTTGACTCATACTTTGAAGAGGTTAATTTAATTTCAGCATAATAAATTTTGCAACGTCTGCCTGCTGATGAGACTAGAGTCGCAAAATGCTTGCTCATCGCTTTTGGCTGCCTCTCAAATCCATGCCCGCACACACACACACACACACACACACAAGTGCACAAAAAGCGAGTGGAAACAACAGTCAAAATAATTTTCTAATTGACAACCAACAACTGAAATTCTGAAAATTGTTACCCTTGCGTCCCATTTGGATACACATACAACAACACATTAATAGTTACGTAATTGCAAGTGTATCACGTTGCATGGAAAATGTAGCATATATTTAGGCGCAAGCCCATATAACCTTAACAGCTGATATTTCAGCATAGGACTTAAGTGGTATTTATTTGTAAGTCTATATACATATAGTAGGCTACCCAAAATTTCACGCACACACACGAACACAAAAATCCTTATTAAAGTTATGGCATGCTCATTTCCTACGGTTTCCTTTAACACGTAATGGTATTTCTTATATGGTGTGCACTCTAAAGCTAAGTAGGTGTATATCATACCACAACTGTCACACACATTTTAAGTCCTTTATTGCCATTACATAAAGTAGGTTTTAATTTAATTAAATGCAAATTTAAAATCCTTTTATGATTTCAATGGAATTTAATTGCTTCACTGCATGGCTGTTGAATGTGCTTGGTGAAGTAATGCTTTTTGAGTATTCGAAAATGTACGAAAATATTATGTGGAGCATACTTTTAGGCGCTTGCATATAAGTCCAATGTGTAAGTAAGTAGCTTATGTTAAATTAAATTATATAAACAATTGTTAAAATAGTCAAAAGTATTAGTTTTCTTTTATATTAGAGTAGAGCAGAATAATCACACCCTTTGCTGCATCTAATAAAACACGCCTAAATGTATACTTTAAAATAAATGAAAACTTTGCTAAATTTTAGAATTCTAAAGCAGACCTGTTTAATAATGATTACCAATCAAAATTACTAATCGTGACGATTACCGGTTTGTTTGATTATTTTCCTGAGAATTCATTTAATGATTGATTACCATTACTTTAAATTTTTAATTATTTTTTTTCAATCAATCAAAAAAAATTATTAATCAGAAATAATCAAAAGTAATTACCAATCTTAATTTTATCGATTTGATTAATTATTTTCTCTGAGAATCCATTTAAAGACTGATTATCATTACTTAAAATTTTTAATGATTATTTACGAATTAATTAAAAAATAATCACGATTATTCAAAATAATCGAAATAATCAAAAGTAATTACTAATCGTAATTACTATCGGTTTGATGGATTGTTTTCCTAAAAATTCATTTAATGATTGATTAATATTACTCTAAGTTTGTAATGATTATTTGCCAATTAACTGAAAAATAATCATAAAAACCTGATTATACCTGATTATTCACGAGAATTACTAATCGTAATTATTGTCGGTTTGGTTGATTATTTCCTGAAAATCCATTTAATGACTGATTAATTACTTTAAATTTTTAATTAAAAAATAATCAAGACAAAATATGATTTTTCACGATTATTAAAAATAATATAAAAAGGATGTTAAATTTTTTTTAATCGTAATCAATTTTTAATTGCCTTTTCTTGAAAACATTTAAAATAATCATTACCGATTAAAAAATCCGCTTAATCAATTGATTACTAATTACTAATCAAATTTAGCAGGTCTGTTCTGCGAATGAAGAGAGTAGTTCTTGCCTAGAAAGTTTTCCTATCAATACCGAAATTCGGCAGCAGTGAATAAGGGAAGGCCTCAAATGAAGTTCTAAAAGGCTTACAATCATTATCTTCAATGCTTAAGCTTTTAAACCTTCAGCCAAACGCAAAATCACTGCATTAAAGCATTTGTCTGTCAAATCATTTATCATTTTCAACTTGATCAGCATCATCATCATCATTATGGTCTCTTGACAATCTGGCATTACACAGATTTATTGCATTAATCTTCACAAAATGCACATGTGAAATAACTCAACAATCATCAGCGAACAGTCAAAAGTAGCGAACAAACGTAAGCGTATCAAGCCACTCAAAACAGCGCTGTCAAGTGTAATGACAGAAATGGATTCAAATGCATTACGCAATTACTTTGTTTGTCAGGCGGGCAACAAATACAATTTTACAACAACAACAAAAATGCTATTATGTTCATAAGTAGTATATAATTGCTGATTATTCCAGATTTTTTTAAAATACCTCTACAGCTAAAACTAAATTTTAAATTGTATATAAAAGTATTAATTTTTCTGTCATAGAAATCCTTAGTATGAGTATTTTCAAGTTCATGCAAAAATAAAATTTTTTTGGAAAATTCAAATTCATCACTTGAACATTTTCAGACAGGAATTTCAACATAAGTTCTGAGTATGCAGTTTTGTAGCCTCTCAAATTTTGGTCTCACAAAGTGTAAGTCTCAAGGCTCTAGAAATTTCTGTAGATGTTTGTTAATTTTTTTCAACACAGTGTGTGGTATATTCCACCATGCAAATTGAACTACTATGGTAAGCTTTATAAAGTAAAATAGCAAACATCATGTAGGAAAAAAATTACTAAAAATCAACCGAATTTTCAGGAGTCTTGAGACTTGCTATAAAACTGTTCACTCAGAAATAATTTTGAAATTCTTGTTTAAAAACTCTCGCTCCAACAATTTTTTTTTTTTTTTTATTTTCCCAAATTTTTTGGAATTTTTTCATGAATTTGCTAAAGATTTTTCATCATTTGAAAATCTCGCCCTAAATTTCCAAATTCTAAGTTCGTTTTTTCAATTTTTCAAAAATTTTCGAATTCTTTCCAAATTTTTTTCAAAAACCTTACCCAAAATTTCTTCGACCCTACTTCCAAATTTATTTTCAGAACTACCTATCATGAGTTTCAAAAACCTGCTCTTTGAACGCAAACTCAATGAAATAGTTCGTGGCTAAAACGTGGCTGAGGTACAATGTTTAGAAAAAAAAAATGTTGAAGTAGGGCGTTTTTCGTAATAATTTTCGAAAAGGGGGGGTTCTTCTGAAGAGATATCGCTGCAAAGAGAGTGAGGTTGAAAAGCGTAGTCTCTATAGAAATCTTTTTTTTTTTTAAATAACTTCCGATATTACAAAAATCGATTTGATTCTTTGAAAATTTTTTGGTTCCATAGCAACCCAAGGTTCGTCCAAAAAAAAGCTACCTTTAATCTGGCTCTTCTGTGAACTACTGAAGTACAAAAAACCCAAGCGCTGTTGACAGCAATGAACATTCCACCAACCTGACATTCAGTAACATCATTTTATTACTGAAAATACCATTAATAATTTATGTCTACCATCATAACCGTGCTCAAACTAACACGATGATGAACCTGCCATTGTCACCCCTCACACCTACTACTCGTATGCTACTGATTTGCTTGTAGCCACAAAGGATGACATGAATATCATGCAATGTTATTGGTGTGGCTGATGTGTAATTTTATACCCGATTAAAGCAGCAAAGCATGTGAGCTTTTTTGTGATATTTTTATGATTTTTTAATTATGTCACAGCGATTGCCAATGTGTGGAACTCACATACTTCTCCTGCGTTGTATGATTCCTGCGTGTTTGAGTTGCTGTACATTTCTTTTACATAACAAGCATCCTAATTTTTTTTTTTACTACCATCTAATTGAATTACTTTTTACTTATCTGAAAAGATAATTGCTGTTGTATATATTTTATCATTATCAACAAATTTGATGTTGTTACAAATGACTTTTAATGTGATTTAATTAACAATTTATCATTTTGATGACAGCTAACATATTTTTAGGCGAATAGAATGTGTAAAAGTAAATAAGAATTAGGAACAGTGTATGAGTTTAGTACATTTATTATTCAGGGAAGGGGGTTGTGGCACTATACAGGCGTGTGGAAGCTTTTTATATATCAGTTGAAGTTCAGCCCATATCAAAATATATTTAAAAAAAAATATATATCAGAATTTTCAATAACGTATCATTTAACAATTCGATTCAAAAACGCCCTATCTCAGCTGAAAATGTATGAAATTTTCGTTCAGATTGGACATTTTTGGAACTTATTTTAGATAGGGCGTTCTTCACACGAATTTTTAAATGGGGTGTTATTCAACAAAATCATAAGGAGTTCTTCAAACAAATTCTGAGGTAAAGCGTTTTTTGAAATATTTCAAAATAATGTGATCTTCCACTCATTCTCACAACAACAGGGAATAGTATATTGTTTTCTTTTAAAAGCCATTAAAAAATATTCGTAATGGGATTCTTTGTGAGCTTGACATATGGCTATAGGTAGCAGGTATATGTCCAAAAAAGGTGAAGAACTCCAGCTACTAAGGTACGTTTTAAACAGAGTGGATCTTATGTGTCTCCTCAAATATTTTCCCGTTAAATGTGGACCAGAGTTACCCCTAAAATATGCATAAGTATCAAACGGAGACGATTTTGAAATAGAGGGGTTTAAATTTCGAAAGTAGTATAGGGTAATATAGCAAAATCATCTGATCTTCTTTGGGATATATCAAAAAATTAAAAATACAGTGTCACGGTGTTTGTGGCTATACTCCTTCGAAAAGGCTTCATCGATTTTTAATGAAATTTTATATTTAAATTCAGTTGGTCTGAGATTAGTATGAGACTTTTCGGGGATTTGGACCTGGGATAGTATTCACGATTTGATTGAAATTTGGTCCTTTGGTATTTTTGTGGGAAGTGGAAGCAAAAAAAAGTCGTTTTCATGATACGATGTGCCTAAAAGTTGGTAGTATTGAGGATTAATTTTCTTCTGGAATATGTGCCAGGGGCCCAGTTCTGTCAAAAAAAATTTATTTCGGCTACAGTTTTCCTGAAATCTAGTGCATTGATAGCCTTTTGCCGATATTAAAGTTTGAGGTAGGGATAGCAATAATGATAGGGATAGGATTTTATAAAGGAAATAGAGAAAAACGATATGAAAATGGAAAACCGATATGAAAGAATTAAAACGGAGTGGAAAGGAAAAGGGGCGTTGTGGACAGAGAAATATGGAGCTAGAGATGAGTAGGAAGAGAGTAAAATTTGTATACACTATTTTTGGGATAGAAGTTTTTTTTTAATAACACAGTGCAACAGTAGTTTTGGGGGCGGAATGATTCTAACTCAGAATGAAAGACCTTAGGCCATATAGTAAAACCCCCAAATTTTTTTGCGTTCTCAGGTCAAATTTTTTTTTTATGGTCACTTTAAGTTGAAATTTTTCAAAAAAAGTGATTTTAGAAAAAGTGGAAAAAAGGGTTAAAATTCATATTGTACTAAAAAATGTAGTTCAGGTGCATATAGTAAAATTAAACGAAGAATCATTTTGTGGAATATTTTATTCCGATGGCTCTCTCATAAATGGGTCTTTTCGACCCTTTTTTGTAGAACTACGATAAAAATATTATTTGTGAGGTCGTTAGAGGGTTAAAATGTTCTAGGAAGTTCTTCAGCGGAAAATTTCACTGGGGGTCTCTTCAGACCAAACCTTTATAAAAAAGATTTTGGAGTCCCCAGGAGTAAAAAAAAAGCAAAAAATACCCCTTAAAATATGCAACGATTTTGAAATTTTATTTTATATTTAATTTACAGGTGTAACTTTAGCTCTTTTGAGCGGTAACGGTTCGGAGTCTATGTTATGACTATCGCAATCACTAGTATCATCAGAGTCTGAGTCAAACATAATATCTACAGGTGAATCCACTGCTCGCCCTAGTGCGCGCTCTTCTAAGCCGTCATTGAAATTATTTTCGAATACGTGCTTACTCCACCAGCAAATTTCTGCAACTATTGCAGCCGGCGACTGTTTTCCTCTGTATCTGTATAATATTTTTATTGTAATAAGTTATAACAAGTTTATCACTGATTAAAAATGTGTTACCTCATTTCAAATGGTGCAGCGACTTGATGATAACGCTCGCCTTGTTCATCAGATTCCGTGGATAGCTGTTTGCTAAAATATGGCAAATGATGATGTAAATAGTGTATTTTTAAGGACATGGACACGTATTTTGGAAAATGATTTTAGCATGTTTGCAACAGCTACGTGATAGTTGCTGGAACGATTTTTTCCCAGCAAACCGTTTATTACGTCCTTAAGGGATTTCCAAGCAGCCATTTCATTTTTGTGTAGAACGTTGTTGAATGAATTGCTTTTCATTAATTTTCGTATGTCTGGGCCATTGAGTACTCCTAAAGAAAAAAAGTAGACCAATGAAATTTTATTTAGATAAGTAATTTTTAAACTTACCTTCTTTAATTTTGCTTTCACTGAGCCTAGGGTAAATTTCTTTGAGACACAAAAGTACATCGTTTCTTTTGGCGATAGTTTTGATAAAATTTTTAACTAAACCAAGTTTAATGTGCAGTGGCGGCAGTAATATGTTGTCTTTTGGTACAAGTGGCTTACGTATAATATTAGCCATTGCAAACTTGCTATTCTCCCTCTGCTTCCAGTCGTGACATGCATATTGGTTTCCACTATAACGTGAGTCCCAATCGCATATGAAGCACATATGTTTGACGTAACCACTTTGAAGACCAGAAAGAATTGCCACGACCTTTAAGTCGCAACATATACGCCACCTATGTTTCGAGTATTCCACCTTCTCCAAAATGTTTTCCAATGCTTCATATGTTTCTTTAGTCTCCGTGCTGTATGCGATTGGGATCGAAGGCTTTTCATTCGTCTTATGAAGTAAAACAGCTTTTAAGCTACATTTCGAGCTGTCAATAAATAATCTCCAGTCTTCTGCCTTGTAATTAATAATATTCATTGCACCCATCAATTTTTCTACATCCGGGCAATATGCAGACGTTTTTTCATCATTGACAACGAATAAACTTTGAATTGTTGCTTGCCGACTTCGATAGACTGTTACTCTAACATCTTCGGCCAAAAGATTTTGTGATCTTAAAAACGATGCTAATTCTTCTGACTTACGCTGTGTTAATTCCAAACTGGCAACTAGTGAATCAAGTCTACTTTGACTTATTAGAATCGGCTGATTTGAATCACACGAATTATATTCAGGGTCATTATCCTTATTTGAAATAAAATTATCAAATGTCGTCGTGGATAAAATAGTGGGGCTTGGACACTGTGGCACAGGGATGTTGTCGGAATGTGGCAATGGTGTTTGAGCGCTTTGAACTTCAACATATTTAAACGACTTCCTCGCTTTTTTTCGTAATGCGGCACCTTTGTTGGCACATGCGTAGCAGTTTTCTTTTTTATGAACGGGGCCAGGATGAGTCCAAATCATTGGAACACCAAATTGTATACATTTTCGTCTTCCGTTAGTCCAATCTATAAGACGGTTATAACAATTCTTACACACTATATTTGGCACCCAAAACTTTTGCAATACTACGCGTTGGTTAAAATACTTTTCATATGCTTCGATGAACTCGGCACTGAAAGTTCCTTTCTTTCCATTTTTTGCAACATATTTACCACAGCAATAGCAAAATTTGTTTATATTTGACTTGCACGATACCATTTTTTTTTAAATATACTTTTTAAACTTGTGTTTAAATAATTATGCTTAAACGGACGACAAATAATTCTAAGCATACTATTATGAAATTAAATAAATAAAGGTAGTACATAAGTATTTTAAATTACAAGTATATTTTTGTTTTTCAATTGCTGGAAAGGAATTGTAGGCATGGAAATATTGTTTCACTGGCTTACCTTCAACATTTTTTATTCGAGATATACATAAAAGCTTGTGTATAAAGAAAATTTTTAAAATCGTTGCATATTTTAAGGGGTATTTTTTGCTTTTTTTTACTCCTGGGGACTCCAAAATCTTTTTTATAAAGGTTTGGTCTGAAGAGACCCCCAGTGAAATTTTCCGCTGAAGAACTTCCTAGAACATTTTAACCCTCTAACGACCTCACAAATAATATTTTTATCGTAGTTCTACAAAAAAGGGTCGAAAAGACCCATTTATGAGAGAGCCATCGGAATAAAATATTCCACAAAATGATTCTTCGTTTAATTTTACTATATGCACCTGAACTACATTTTTTAGTACAATATGAATTTTAACCCTTTTTTCCACTTTTTCTAAAATCACTTTTTTTGAAAAATTTCAACTTAAAGTGACCATAAAAAAAAAATTTGACCTGAGAACGCAAAAAAATTTGGGGGTTTTACTATATGGCCTAAGGTCTTTCATTCTGAGTTAGAATCATTCCGCCCCCAAAACTACTGTTGCACTGTGTAATTATTTAAAAATCAAGATTTTTCGCGAATATTAAAAAATATAAAACTAGCCAAAATGAATTATTATTTAACATTTTTTTCATAAACGTTGAAGTCATAGAATTTTTTAACTATTTTTACACAATTGTAAAAAAATGACCAGAAATAGCAAGCTTTGGTAATTAAATTTTTTTTTTTTTTTTTTTTTTTTTTTTTTTTTTTTTTGACTAGTCCTGATCAATAAGTTGAGCGCTAGTATCAATGAGTTATATCTAATTTTTCTTCCCACAAACCCCAATATTTTCTTTAATTCAATGAAAAGTTTAATCTCATAATAAATAGCGCATGAATGACGTACTTTAAATTTAACAACAACATATTTTTGAACTACCATTCTAAAGTTTATGAACATGTAAAACTGCATGCGCCTGTAATTATACTACTTTTCTCCCACACGAAATACAACCCTAAAACTTTTACAATGAGCTTCATTTTTCATTTAATGCACAAACAAAAATAATCACAAAAAGAAAAACTTTGTTTAGAAAACTGTCTCGTATGTATGTCAAAAAGGCACACCATTTCGCAGTCAATAAAATCAAAACCGTCGACGCTCAGTGAGAGATTTTATATGCCGCAAATGGCGTATGCAAATTTAATTAAAAGTGAAACCGAGCTGAATATATTTAAAAATGCTTAACCATTTATTTTTAAATGGAATGCTTTATTTATTTATGTTAGTTGATGCATTAAAAGCGAAACTCTTTATAAAAATACGGACGTTAATATATTTATAAACGTTTATGCGGATATTTTTTGCATTGAATTAGGTTGCACAGATGGGGTATTCTACGAAAAAATAACGGAGTAGAAATTAATACTTTCTTTCTTATTTTCTTTACCAAAATATTTTTCAAAAAAAATTTTTTAAATAGCGGAAAAATAGTTTGAAGGAGTTTCTTTTTTAAACATTGAAGGGTTTCTCTGTCCAATAAAATTTGTTTTTTAAACGATTTTCTTTTAGCATGTGAAAATACACTCGAAAGAACAAGAGTAAAAATTCTTAAATTTCACTCAGGGATTCCTTCTGTGCTTTCGCAGGAGATTTTCGCACTAAACTTATAGTAATTTTTTTTTTTGCCCGGTATAAAGACGATCGGAAGGAGCTACAAAACCAAATACAATAAAAATAAAAAAAAAATTATTTGTAAGCCCAAAAATCTGCGCATGTATAGGAACTTCTGGTTTTTGACTGCCAGAGCTTAATTTTTTTGGCGGCCAGGATATTATGTATTTTGTACCATAGTCCAATGTAGACTTAATAGCCTACCAGGGCTCACCTGGCTGGTAAGATTCTCTAGATCGAAGATAAGGAGTGGTATGGTTCTTCAGGTCAAAGAACTACCTACATTGACGTCAGCTATCAGCAAAGCACGAAAAGTTAGGCAAGGGTTAAGACCGGGTGTTTGCTATCCTCAAATTTGTTCATTTCTAAATATTGTAACTCTGAGTGACCAGAATAATTAGGAAAGACATGACACAGGGTGATGCCTCTTCCTCACTTTTTTGACCATTGGCGATCAAACAAAAATTCTTTTAGGCACACCCGAAGCAATTCTATGAGCAGAATGGTTGAATCCTGCAAATTAATAGAACAATCCTTTCAACATCCGACCTACTCCGATATTTTTAAAAACTCCCTATCTCAGAAAGAAAATTGCATATATTTTCAGCTGAGATAGGGCTTTTTTGAATCGAATTTTGAAATACATAGGTGGTTATTGAAAAAAAAAATCTGAGAGAGGGTGTTTTTTAAAAATAATTTTAAATAGGCTGATCTTTCACTCAGCAGTCAAAATGCAGAGGAATATATTTTTTTAACTCTTTTTTTTTTAATTTCGCGCTTCATTTTTTCGTAGAATGCCCCATATGTATAACTAGCGCACAAAAACCTTTCACGATCTGTTATTATTTCAAAAAAAAATTTGGTTAGATTTTAGTTTAAATGGCATATTTCTTTCACGTTTTATAAGCAGAAATTCCAAAAAAAAAATTTTAAAAAAAAAATATTTTTTATGAATAGCACAAAATAAAAGCCCACTTTTGCTCCACATTTTTTTCTACTGTTGTTAGTATTTAGGTTTTTTGTCTATTACAATACATGGCGGCTAACCCACTTTCAAATAAATAACTAATCCAAATATCCATATAAAGCGCGGCGTGGAGCGTTATTGTTTTGGACATTTATATTTCTATGCAAATTTATTCCTTTCTCTTGTTTACTTCAAAAAACATTTTGTGTCCAACTCGTCGCCGTATCCCGGCCAAAATTCAGCAAAAATGGGAAAACTGTGTCACCAGCAATGCAGCAAAATGAGGCCATTAGCCATAAGTAGCTGGCCAGTAAGTAAGCAAATGCTGTCATTAAGGCGCATATGTGCTGCAAATGTGATTTTGTGCTGCAGACTTTTGAATTCAGGTATACACAGCTGTACTTTTTATTATCTCCCTTTCCAAATGACTCTCTATGAAGCTTTCTGTTATCTTTGCTTAATTGCGAAAATTGCTTGTTTAGCTTTGGTTAAAAGTTTCAAGTGGAAGTCATGCAGTTGATTTGTTTCTGCTTGATCGTCAACTTGTGCAGCTTAAGTAATATATATGATAAAGCTTTCGGCACAAAACAACAGTGAAAATTATCTATTGTGGTACTTCAAAGATGCACATTTTTGTACTAAAATTGTATGAGCTACAAAAATTTGTGCTTTAAAATGTGTCAAAAATTATTATTTTAAATTTTTTTGGCAATTTTATAAACTTTCATAAGCTTTTCTGAACTTTGTATAAGCTTGAAGCTTTTATTCATATGGGTTTTTGTTATAGATTTCGCTGTATATGAAATGACAATTCTTAAAAAAAAAACTTAAATAAATATATTTTACGAATAAAATCATTTTCAACTTTGGGTCTACTATTTTTGTCACCACTGTATATTGGGGTGGATTAAAAAAATTTCTTTTTTATCAAACGGATAGAATCAAAAACTAATTTATTTTTTTTACATTATTTTAATGACTACAAAAGAGTTCAAGGTCAAGAATAAAAATTTACGAAAATTATTATTTTTCTTAATTTTAGTATAGTTTAAAAAAAAAATAATTTTTTATTTTTAATATATTGTAAAACGAATTTTTTATTTTATTTATTTTTTTTATAATTTTTTTTTTTTTTTTTCAAAATATATTTTTTTTTTAATGTTTTTTTTTACTTTTTTTAATTTTTTTGTTTTAGCATTTATATTTTTTTTTTTTTAATTTTTTATTTTTTTTTTAATTGCTTTTTTTTTCTTTATTTTTATTATTTTTTTTTTTAATAATCATAATTGTTTTTTTTTTTTTGTTTTTTTTTTTGTTATAATAATAAGCTTTTATTTCATTAGAAACAAATTTATCGACCAGCTTTTCCTATAGATCCATTTAGTTATCTGATAAACTTATTTGGCCAAATAATTTTGTCGTGTTCTATTAACCAGTAGGCTATCAGAACAATGGATTGTTCGCCAGCTAAACTTATTTTTTATTCAATTTTACCACATATTGGGCAAGTATTAAACATATTTATTTATACATCCATTTTAGGTGGCCCTTCTAATTGTTTAATAAATAATAGAACAATGGGTAGTTACAAAAAATAATTGTTTGTAGGCGTTCTAGAATCTATAGGGTGTATTCTCATCTAAACTAAGTCTAAAATTTAAAAAATTCTATTCGTATTATTTTTGTATTTTGAGTAAAAAAAATTTTAAAAATTTTTGCGGCAACCTCTAACTGATGAGTGGAAACATTTTAAGATTAAATTCAATTTCTTTTTTTTTTTTAAGTTCACGTTCTTTCATCTTGAGCGAAAACAATTTTGTTCCAACCCATCTTCATGTATTTATATAGCACAGCACTCCTATTATTCCATATTACAAGCATGATCGTGTTGTACGAATCAATCAAGCGACCTAAATATTCGTTCATCAGTTAACACCTGCATTTCATGTTCGACATGTGGCTTATGGCAAATGATGACACATTTGTATGGCTTAGTAATTTTATATGAAATTGAAACATACATGACAAATTACATAAACATAAGACACAAATTTATGTTAACATCTATACATACTTATAAATATTAATATAACATGCTAAGAGTTATTTGGTTTCCTCAGTACTGACAAGCTTACTTAGTTAGTTCTGGCCGTTGTTTAATTAAGGAAATATTTTGGTAGGGTCAGCTATTGATATTTGGTAATTAATTTGTTGTTGTTGACTCACATTAATCAGAGTAATATATATAAATATATATACTAAATAGAATTCTTTCATTTCTTTACCATAGATACATTTTTCAATTCCGCAAATTACATTCAACCACAACCAAGCGCATTGTTTTTCTTATTCTTTCACTTCCTTAAATATTTACTTTATTTTCACATTCCAGTGATTTTATATTTACAAATGTAAATTTAACATTCAAATACACCCAACTCAACCTAATCACGCCCTTAAAACTCACTGATTCATGATAACCTTTTCTAGTTGCTTTCAAAATACATACAAACAATGTGTAAGGGGCGGCGCGCTCAATCGGCGTGTGAGGGCTCATGTAACTATCGTAAATATTTACTTAAGCTAAAAATGCGCATTTAACACTATACGCAATTTACTTAAGTGGCTTTTAGTCATAATCATCATCCTTCGCAGCGCCATGATTAACATCACCTACAAAACCACCCAACAGTACTCGTACCGGTGTAACTTGAACTTTATATGCTAGTGTTGCCAATTTGCCTTATTTTTACAATTCCTGAATTTTCGGAACTCGATTTTACAGTATCGGGGCTGCGGGGATTTGCTAATTCGCTTTTCTCCAACAGCGTTTTTTACATTTTTTTGCAACATTCATAGCAATAAAAAATCGAATGTCTTAAAAGTTGTTCACCACGAATGGTGAATTTCAAAACTGTACAACTTTTCTTTGTGCTCTTCATTTATGTTTTGGAGGCAGCATTGGCAGCAATAAAAAATCGTATGTCTAAAAAGTTGTTCACCACGAATGGTGAATTTCAGAACTGTAAAACTATTAATTTATGTTTTTACATCAGCATTGATAGCTAAGAAAATGCTAATTTCAAAAAAGTTATTCACCACGTATGGTGAATTTCAGAACTGTAAAGCTCACGTTCGGTTTTTGCTTTCCTATATGTTTTGGAAGCAGCATTGATAGCAAAGGAACATCTAATGTCAAAAAAAGTGTTCAAAATCGAATGTCTAAAAAGTTATTCACCACGAATGGTGAATTTCAGAACTATAAAACTATTAATTTTTTTTTTGACATCAGCATTGATAGCCGAGAAAAATCTAATTTCAAAAAGTTTTTCACCACGTATGGTGAATTTCAAAACATTTTTCCAAGACTGTTGCGCTAGAATAGCCAACATCTTACAAATCGTCTTACGAAAGACTTTCAACGCACATGGCCGTAAATCCAGGGAATTTGCATCATTTCAACAAAACACCTGAACTCGGGCTTGGCAACTCTATTTTACACCACAGCTTCATACTAACTATAAAGTCACATACCCTTGTAATGGGTTCACTTGCGTCTTGCCTTACTCACTTTACGAAATCGCCTAAACCACATTTTCCTGTACCGAGCGACTACCTCTACCAACCTTCTCCAACATAAGTCATAATCACTTTTTCTGCATCTTCTCTCTCTCTCTCTGCCTTTTCATTCAACTAGTTGTTGCACTCAGCATTCGTTTTCTCCACGCAATTTAGCAATGCTGTGCTTTTTAATTCGCTTCATTCCATTACGCTTTGTTTTTCTTTCATTTCCTCGTTTTGTAGTAATCTTCACGTGAACATTGTTCATCCATTAGTCCGAGAAGTCCAAGTTGGTAGGGTGATGGGGTGGTGGCGTTCTTTGTTGAGCGCACACCGACAAAATGTTATTAACTTGAATGTGAAAAGCCCTTAAAAGCAGTTAAATGTTAATATTGTTATAGCCGCTATATGAATAAACAATGGATGCACGTATGTTGAAGGAAAAGCTGGGTAGCTCACTTTAATTGAAGTGTTTTCGTAATAAGATTTATGAAGAGGAGACTTTATAGTCCAACGAAATTCAAGTTTACTTAGTTGAAGTTGGTTGTGTTAAGGGAAATTTGGCTTCTTTAGATTCTTACAACTGAGGTTGGATTTTCAAAACCCAGTTTGCCTTCTAAGTTCTCTCATCCAAGAGCAATTCTTAACCCATTTTAAGCTTCTCTTCTAAAATGATTCCACTCAAAAGTAGCTGCCGTACTTTTTTTCATCCATAAGCTGCGGTGACTAGATTTACTTCCTTGATTTTGTTTCAACAATTTAAATCTCCATCTCAAATAACACATAACCTCAAACTTTTTTAAAAAGCATAATTTTCTAAAAATTTACTTGTCTTGAAAGTCTCTGTTTATATTTTCGGAACATGTTTCAAAAAATTGCAAAACAGTTTTCGGGACCAATCTATGACGAAGTCGGGTCCATTTCGTAGTTTGTCGGCTGATTTTTTTTTATATAAAGAAAACACTTTAGCTCTTCGGAAAAATTTGACATTCATCAGCAAAATGTTCCGGGAACTTAAGATTAACACCTCAAATTTAATGAGCTACATAACTGCATACTCCGAAAAGTTCGAAAAATTCGATAAAAAAAAATTTTTTTTAAAAAATGTTTAGTCTTTGTATTAGACCTCAAATGTATTTACATACATATATAGGCTTTGTAAAAATAATTTTTTTTTTAACTAAAATTTGTGAAAATCACAGAAAACTACTGTTTATAGGCTTATGTCCGCCACTGTACCTCCATAAATTAATATATCAACATATTATTTAAGAACAATAAAACTTACATAAAATATGTCCAAATATGTGTTGATGAGCTGTCAATGTCGCTAAATTATATTTTGAAGCTATTTATGCTTATTCATGCGACAAGAACTGGCAATAATAATCTGCCCCCAAACCAGTGATGCTCAAACGCACACTACCTAATTCTGCGCTTGTGTTGAAATATGAGAGAACTTGCTGATACACGCAAAAAAATGTCCAAAAAACGCGACAAAAAAAAATTGTGTATGAAACAAAAAAAATCGAAAGGGAATTAGTAAAGTAAAAAAGAAATAAAAGGAGAATAAAGGAAAGGTACGAAAAGGAAAATGGCACATAAATAGAATGGTTTCCGTAATAATGCCTTTTAATATAATACTCCCTATTTCGTTTAGTTACGTAATTGCAAACTAAACACTCCGCATTACCGAAAAAGTTTTCGGAAAATAAAAACATCTCTTCCCACTCAATATTAAACATGCCAAAGCTGTCAATCAGCGCGTAAATAGAAATTGCATGTGTAGCAGTCAACAGTCGTTGATCAAGTGATTGGCAAACCCACTCTAATTTTCCACAATGTATAGAGAGCGCTTGCATTGTACGTGTGAGCGAATCTATGAGAGAGCAATAAAGTCGGCCGCCCGCGGGCTAGGCAAAAATCGTCACTGCCCCAAACACCCAAAAATATAATCATAGCTTACGGTGACGTCAAAAAACAAATATCTAATTTCCTTGTGGCTTATTTGGTTTTTGAATGCTGCTTAAAGGATTTCCTCGGTAAAAAAAAACTGAACATGTACTTTTGTGAATATTGAACTATGTATTAGACTGCACCAAAAAAAATATTTTTTTTTAAATTATTTCATAAAAAATAAAAAAACGTTTATAAAGGTCTTATAATTCAAAACGTACATGAAAAATAATTTTAAAAATTTTTAACCAATTTTTTAAAGTTTTTTTTATGAATATATTGGTAAAGTTTCAAATTTTGATAATAATTTTTTATTACTAATTCACGCTATTTAGTATCTATTTTTTCTTTTTTCCAGAAAATTAGCCCCTAAAATGATTTTTTATTAAGCTGAAATTGAAAAAAAGTAAACAAAAATTTAAGAAACACACCCATTGATATTTTTTTGAGAAACTAAGCGCATTTTGCTTCATATAAATATTTCAAAATACATTTTTTTTTTTCAATTTAAATAAATAAATATATTATAAAAGAAATTTTTCCTCAATTTAAATAAATATATTTTTTTATTCATCATGCTATTTTGATGAAACTATTTATTATAGTAAAGATTTGTCATAAAAAAAAAATCAAGGTTGAAAAAATATAAATTCTTAAAGAAAATTCTGTAGTACAAAAATTTTTTTATAAAAATCATAGTTAAAAAAAATTTGTTTCCTTTGATTTTGATCTATTTTTTTTTCGCTCAACCCAATGAGTTTATATAACGCGTCATCTAGAATACGCCGTGTTATTAATTCTTTATAGTGGACCTAGATTCATCACTCACTTCCCATTAAGAACCGTTACCCTCCTTTGTTTTATTGATTTTTGATCAAGCACATTTTTTTTTGGTGCCGCCTAATGTGCATGTACACTCTCACACACATGAGCTTTTACTTATTTGCTCTTATTTTGGCACTTCATAATATAATTTACCGTTATTTGCTGCCAATCAATATTTCATCGTCCCCTTTGAAGTGTTTTGACACTATTTAGAAAGAGAATAGATGATGAGTAAAATGTATAGTGAGCGTGTATATGACAGAGCGTTGATAAATGGATTGCATACTTATAGGCGCAAAAGCTACATAGTTCGTAAACAGTTTGTGTGTGCGGTTAGCTAAAGGTATTCAACGTTTTTCTTTGTTAAAAAATTATAAGTGTACTACACAACTCAACTGAAGCTCTCTCTGACACTGAAATAATCTTTCGAAAACGTTTAAACTCCATAACATTGTCAAGGTTAAAACACTCGTGCAGGAATTTTTTCGTTTTGTTTTGATGGGTTTTTCTGAACTTACAAAAACCGTTGTTTTAGTGTAAAGCATTTTAACCGCTCGACTGGACACATAACGACGACCTTTTGTTCAAGCTTTTGCTTAATTTTTGTTATGATTGTGTACGAGTAGTCAGGTGTAAATGGATGGAACATTTCATGTGTGGTTTGAATGTGTGTTAATAGCTTACAAAATATTTCTGAATATGTAAGCGAGTGAGAACTCGATTTCTAGACTATGGGTTTTCTCTTTTTCGATCTATAAAAAAACCATATCGGGATGAGCTCAGCAATGGGACTTGCTATAAATAAATCAGACCTGGAATTACTAATCAGGGACCGTAACTGTTATGAGTTTTAATATAAAAATCCACAATTAATCATTATTTTCAGATTTTTTTCATAAAAATCAACAATAGCAGTTATTTTAAATTTTTATTTTTTTGATCAAAAATAAAAGTTATTTTTTGATTTTTATTTTTTTGATCAAACATAAAAGTTATTTTTTGATTTTTATTTTTTTGATCAAACATAATAGTTATTTTTGATTTTTATTTTTTTGATCAAAAATAAAAGTTATTTCTTGAGCGATATTTTATCCCTCAAGAATAAAAATTAAGTTTTGAGTTTTAACTTTTTTCGCGGATTGAAAAACTCAAATAACCGCAGCGCCTTTCTGGCAGGTTGTTGATCATAATTATTAGATGATATATCCTTGTCAGCATAAGTGCTCAATAATTTGAAACATATTTTTATGTATACACATTGAGATTGTATGTATGGGGCAAAATTCGCCAAGTGTACCAGGTGAAAAAATGTATGTACATAAATATAAACTATGTTGATGAGGATATACCACCCAATAATTATGATTTATTACTTGCCAAAAAGGCACAGCGGCGTTTTGAGTTTTTCAATCCGCGAAAAAAGTTAAAACTCAAAACTTATTTTTTATTCTTGAGGAATAAAATATCGCTCAAGAAATAACTTTTATTTTTGATCAAAAAAATAAAAATCAAAAATAACTATTATGTTTGATCAAAAAAATAAAAATCAAAAAATAACTTTTATGTTTGATCGAAAAAATAAAAATCAAAAAATAACTTTTATGTTTGACCAAAAAAATAAAAATCAAAAATAATGATTATTTGTAATTTATATGGATTTCCCTCAAATTTTTTTAGTTTATAGAAGCTTTTTGTTGAGCATGAAGAGACGTGCATATTCATATACTTGAAACGTATCTGCGATATTGGGAAGTCTTCCATTTTTGATGCTAAAAATACAAAAATAATCGTTACGGGGGGTCCCTGTTACTAATCGTAATAATTACCGGTTTGATTGATTATTTTCCTGAGAATCCATTTAATGTTTGATTACCATTACTTAAAATTGTTAATGATTATTTTTCAGTTAGTTAAGAAGTAATAAAAAAAAACATTATTTTTACGATTTCTAAAAATAATGAAAAGTAATTTTAAAAAGAATTTTTTGGTTATTTTTTATTTTTTTAAGAATCATAAATCATATATTTTTTTTATTATTTGTGATTTATTTTTTTAATAGCTGTTAGAAATCATTATTTTTTATAAAAAGTTTTTTTTTGATTATTTTTATTCTTTTAATAATAATTAAAAACATTATTTTGCACGATTTTTAAAAATAATCAAAAGTAATCTTAAGTATTTTTAGATTATTTTTTATTTGTTTTTTTTTGCTTTTTTTGACTATTTTTTATTTTTTTAAGGATCATTAAAAATCATATATTTTTTTAAAAAGCTTTTTTTGATTTCTTTTTAATTCTTATTTAAATTTTATTTTATTTTTCTTTTATTATACATATTTGATTCTTATTTAATATTTTTAATTTTTTTTTTTTATTATACATATTTGATTTTTTTTCGATTATTTTTATTTTCATATGATTTTTTTTTTTTATTAATTTTTATTTGATTTTTTTTAATAATCGTGAAAAATCATGATTTTTTTAATCGTAATCAATCTTGAAAACAATTTAAATAATCAATATCAATTTAAAAATCCTTCCTATCAATTGATTACTAATTCCTAATCAAATTTAACTGGTCTGATATAAATGTTTATAAAGTACAGTTGAACGAGTACTACAGACGTCTCCAGCTTTTTGGGACTTCACTTTAAGCTACGTCTCACATCTGATGTTTGCTTTTCCTGTCAAAAGTTTTGGCCACCTGAAAGAAGACTCGCAAGTAATCGTCCAAAATTAATACACAAGAGGTGTAACCCACTCTCTGAGCAAATAAAATAGTATACAAAATTAACTTGAATAAGCTACTCGCTCTCGCTAGCATCAAAGTGTAGAGAGCGATGAGTTTTTGAGCTTTATAAAGCACACTTCCGGCAGAAAAAAAAAGCGCTAGAGAATGCTAGAGATTTAAATAAGAGCACAGCGTTTTGACCAAAAAAAAAAACGCTTTTAAAAAAATGTGAATATAATGCAACTGGCAAGTGTATAAAATCTAAAATATTGCCACAACAATTTTACTATAAATCATTTCTTGCACTTGCACACTGACATTGTCATTTTGTATCTTTTTTTTTTTCTTTTTTTTTTTTTTGTCCAAAGGCAACTAAGCTGCAAATTCAGTTGCTAAAAGTGTAAAGCAAAAAATTTGAAATAAAATATAAACACTTTCACACCTGCTAAAAACCATTTTAATATTGCATACATTTTAAGTGTTGCAATCCATTACAATACGAGTATAGAACAGATAGTTTCACAACAAAGATGACACCCCCTTCACTCACACACTCTCTCTCTCTCGCTCTATAAAATTTCAAAAGTAACAAAAAAACACTAAAAATGCTCACATTTTTCACATGAAAAATTGAGTGTGAAAAATAAAAAAAAATAATTCTTCCAAAATATGTTCCCACATAAAGAACATTAAGCATATCTATTGACCACAACAAAAAATTCTTTACAAAGTACCAACAAAAAAAAAATAGTTACAAGCGCATAAAAGCTTTAAAAAGTAATTTGTGCTATGAAGAGTAGCACATTTTCCAACGCATTTATTTTCAGTAAATTGTTCCGGTTGTGATAGACGCAAAAACCAATTTTACTCACATACATACATAAAAATTGTGAGCACAATTTTTTTTTTGGCATGAAACAGGATAACAGTGATGCTGTTTGCATTTTTTGGCTAAAATATTGTGTCAGTTTTTTTAAGTGAGGCAACATTAATCATGCAAATGTGACTGGAAGTGAGCCTAAGTTTGAACGGGATTGAAGAAATTTTTTTTTTTTTTTGACAGTACAATTTTTTTTAAATATTTTTTTAACTACGTGGGGACCAACTAAAGGTCGTTCAAGATTTGAAAAACTATATTCACTGCCGGAAAAGGGGTGCTACATTGAATTTGAATTGAACTAAAACTTATATCCGACCAATTTCCAAGTCTTTCCAGAAGTGATCAATTTGTTGCTATTTAAACAAAAATTTTTAAGAACTCCTCAAATAGCCTTTTGGCCTCTCAAGTTTTGTAAAATTTCTCCTCGTTTTTTAGCTGTTCAAACTCAAAAGCTGAGAAATCTGTGAAATTCTACAACGGCTGAAGCACCCAAGAGGCTGATTGTAGAGTTTTACATTAAGCATTTTGTTCATACGAGTATTCTTCACGGATCTGAAGCAAATATTTGGAAAAAAAATTAATTTTTTTGTATAACTAAGAAAGGTGTTTCAAAAAAGATGCGCTGGGTGTATGTGGGTTAAATGAGTTGAACCTTTCAATTTAAATTTGTTCAACTCAAGCGAGACCTTTTTCTGTTGCCGTATGGTATTAGCTCTAGCTTTTTTGTTTATTTGAATAATATGACACAGCCAGAGGTGGATCCACGAGCGTGGTTTTTGGGTCTCAACCCCCCTTCGGAAATAATCACACATTTTAAAAACTGTAGATAAAAGATATCCTCGAAATTCCGTTAAACAAATTTTGGCTCTCCTCTTCCTCCCAAAATCCGGCATCCGCCACTGATTAAAAAGGTATTTCAAAAATAGTACGCTGGGTGTTTATGGGTTAAAAAGGATGAACCTTAAATTTGAAATTTTGTTGCCGAATTTAGGTGTCGATTAAAAAATCAAATTGGTTCTAGCTTCTATATTCATTCGCATAAAATGGCCATATCGAACTCCGTGAAGCTTTTCGATCGAATGTTCCGAAGGACTGTATTATCTATCAACATGATTTTGAGCCGTACAGGTCAAGTATAATGGAAGACTTATAGAGCGTGATCTTGCTTTGACGAGAGAAGTTCGGTTAGCTTGAGCTGGCCGTTCCCTTCAAGACCACACATAGGCTAAAATTGTGTAGCTCCTAAAACAGAGCGAACTTTATTTTTCAGTCCAAAGGAACCATACATCAATTGCCTGAGCCTTTTGGGTCAAAGTTTGAGGCTTCTCGGCCTCTATATTGTCATTTATTTATTAACCTACGAATAACTATTTCTTCCTTAATTCATTGTTATTAAAAAAAAATATGGACTCATTCGTTTTTTTTTTTTTGTTTCTTTGCAGCCACTGAAATTCGCTGCCAAGAGAAATCACGCGGCGGTCTCAGCTATGAAGTAATCCTAGCCGAACCAGCACCCAATGTTGTGGTGCCCAAGCGTCCAGTGACACCCGGCAAAAATGTGTCCGCCGAGGAAATCGAGCAAAAATTGAAAGCTGCCGAAGAGCGACGCATTGTAAGTGTACAAACGATAAAGAAATTTACAAACAAAAACTAAATATTTCTCTCCCTCTCGCTCTTTTTCACTCTCTCTACCTACACAGTCATTGGAGGCAAAGAAAATGGCTGAAATATCGCAAAAATTGTCAAAAATCGAAGAAGCCACACGTAAAAAGGATGAAATCACCAATGAATTCATCAATCAAACAAAGGAAAAATTAGAAACCAAAATTGAGCAACATGTTGAGAAGCGTGAAGCCATTATTAGCGACATGAAAGAAAAATTGAAGGTAAGTGGAGCGCGTTGAAAATTGTATTGCAGTTGCAATTTATGAGTTATTCATTCATTGATTTTTTTATTTTCATTCTAGATTCATGCACAAGAAATCGAAAAGACACGCGAACAATTGGAACAACAAAAATCGATTGAAAAGGAAGCCATTGAAGAGAAATTGAAGACAGCTCAAACTTTGCGAGATGAGAACATCAAAAAGATGTTGGAACGTCTCAAGGAGCATGTAAGTGAAAGCAAGCAAGTTTTTGAAATAAATTTTTTTTTTTTTGATTTTCAAATCACAATTAATTATTTTTATTTTCTACTAACATTCACGAGCCATCACCACCACCCAAAAAGCACACATCAATCCACCACACTCTGGGGAATTTTAAAGAAGACTGTAATGAAATAAATTATTCAGGCAATGCAGAGAGAGCTGGAGCTAGTGCATGAGAACTCAGTACTTCAAAGCAGAGTCAAAAGCATGTTATCTCATTTTATGATCCCTGCTCTTCCTTCGTACTTGGTGCGGGGGCAAAAGCAAAGAGAAGAGAGATAAAATTTAAAAACCCACTTCCGCGCTACTCAGCTCTCAACGTTGCCAGGATATTTATTTGGAATTTTTGTAATAAATTGGTCACTTAGAAAAATTAAAGTCCGCAATATATTATATATAGAAAATAGGAAAAAAAAAACATTTACATTTACATTTATTATAAAACATACCATACCACTCAATAAGTTAGTTTAATTACATACTTCAAAGTTAAAATATGTTAAATTTAAAAATAAAAAATTTAGTTGTTTAGAGGTTTTTTGATTTTGTAAGTAATTGCTTGAATTTTATTATTTTTAAAAAATTCAAACTTTTCAGTTAACAAAAAAATACTTAATTTAATTTGCACGTTTCAACACAATGCACCGGAATGTTGACCCTTTTCTCATATTACTCGTTATTAACCAGACCTGTTAAATAATGATTACTGATTACTTAATGATAAATAAATAAATAATCATAATGATTACGGGTATGACTTACTATTTTCCTGATAATCTATTAAATGATTGATTACCATTGCTTTAAATTGTTAATGATTATTTTAAATTGTTAATGATTATTTTGCAATTAATTAAAAAATAATCAAAAAAAAGTTATGATTTTTCACGACTATTAAAAATAATCAAAAGTAATTTTAAAAAGTGTTATTTGATTATTTTTTATTTTTCAATAATTGAAGCATCAGCGGGAATAACGTTCTAAGTCACAAAACCAAATTGGTCAGGAAGGCAAAAAAACCTTTACTGTTAAGAAAACCTTACTTTTCTTATAATTTGTTTTTTTTTTTTTAAATATAGAAGAAAATAGTTGTATACAAAAATTTATGCAGTTTCACTTTGAACTTACATCTTTATTTACCATTTTAACATCCTTTTTAGTGAAAAAACGTTCTGAGTTCAATGCTTGCTGTCAGTTGCAACGTTTTTCCACTACGCATCACGCATGATGGCATTTAAAACGTTTTTCCATACTACCTGTTCAGGAGCCTTTTTTGAGGGTACTGTTTTATTTTTTCTCGTTATATACTCATTTCCACTATTTCTTAACCTTTTCCTTCTTGTATGCCCCCAATCATAATTATTGATTTTTCTTTTCGACCCTCTATTACGCTTCTTAGAACTTGCAACACCTCCGTACTCATTATTTCCCGTGACACTTAGACCGTTTTTCCACTGACTGGTAATTTTTAGGTTTATTTTAAGAGCTAAAGAGTGTATAATTTAGGCAAATTTTGTGCTTGGCCAATGTTAGAGAGCTATTTAAAAGGGAATATGCAAAAAAACCGGTTTTGAAAAAAGTGTTACTTAGAACGCTATTCGCGTTGATGCTTCAATTGTAAAAAATCATGATTTTTAAAAAGTTTTTTTATATATTTTTGATTTTTTAATTTAATTAAATTTTTTAATAATCGTTAAAAATCGTTAGCGATTATTTATCATGATTTTGTATACATTTTTTTCATGAATTGGGATTTTTTCATTATTTTCCTTTTTAATAATCGTTAAAAAACATGATTTTATTTAAAAAGTTTTCTTTGATTAGTTTTATTTTTTTCTTACCTTTAAAGACTATTTATCACTAATTTTGGTTATAATCGTGAAATCAAGATTTTTTTATATTTTTTTTTAATTTTGGTTATAATCGTGAAATCATGATTTTTTTAAGTTTTTCTTTGATTATTTTGTATTTTTTTTTTTTATTTTTTAATAATCGTTAAAAATTATGTTTTGTAAACAAATTTTCTAATAATCGTTAAAAATCATAATTTTTTTAAGAAGTATTTTTATTTTATTTAACAGGTCTGTTATTAACCCTTTAAGCACATTTTTCAGTGGCCTACATATGTTGCTCATACTTTTTATATTTATATTATAAAAATTACCAAAATAAAAAGTTTTAACCCCACTCCCTTCTCAGTCTGCCTCTTCAATTTTGTTGTTTTCCTTTACTAACCAAATATCTCTTAAATATGGATTTCAATTAAAAAAATTATCAAATTATCAAAATTGTTAATGAATCATAATTATTTAACATCATTAAATCATTCATGCATTTTCATTATTACTGATGACCGCATTTGTTTGTTATGTATGTAAATGTCATTGTAGAACAACACAAATAAAAAAATTCAAATCGATCAATTGGAAACACAAAAAATCGAGGAGAAGACCCGCATTATTGAAAATAAATTATTCACCGCCGAGCAAAATCGCGAAAAGGAGTTACAAAAGAAAATTGATAAAGTTCAAAAACTTGTACGTGTCACTAACTGACTCAAAACAACATTGCTTAATCTTATCTAAACTAATCTACTACTATTTATACTAACACTAATACTACTACAACTACAAATAACACGCATTTTTAAAAACAGTCGTAGTGCATTTGATTCATTATTTCTAATTTTTCTTCTTTTTTTTTAATTTCAAGCTTAGTTGAAGCATTGCTGGAATTGTTGGTAGTATTTTGTTTATTATTATTTTATTTTAATTTAGATTTTAGTTTGTTTAATTTCTATTTTATGTTTTAAATATGACTTAGGTAGAGCAACAATTATACCTTACTACGATGCTTTGTATAAAGTAATTCAGTAATGTATTAGCATTATTTACAAAATATTTTTAATTATATTAGTTTATTTTAAATTAGTTATAAACTTATGGATAGGAGTGTTTATTACTGTTATACATATTTACTGTTCCATCATTCAAACTGACTTTTTGGCAGGCCCTCTGTATATCATTCCTAAAATTAATCTGAAACCATTTTTTGCTGGACTCCAAAGCTGTAGGGCTTAGACTTTGGTGACTATAAAAACCGACTCCACGGTTTTCAGCACAGAATCGGCTTCTTGTTTATGGGTGTTTTTAGGTTACTTCTTAACTTCTATGAGAATCGGGTAGGATCTTGGACTATATTTGGAACAAATTTACTAGCTAAACCTTTTTCAAAAACATAATTTCCAAGAGATTGTTTAAAAAATTGCCTAGCTCAGCTAAAAATTAATTGAATTGGTGTTTCGAAACAAAATCTGGAACCTACTTCCGTTCATCAAGTTCCTTGCGAGGTAATATGGTACGGGTTGAGGAATATTCCACTTGGATCTAACACAATACAATGGGGATATTTTTTTTTGTAAAATTGATTCTCACTGCCTTAATGACAGCTTGCTCCCGATACCTTGCTATTATTTTTATAGTAGCACTACCTAGTCGAATCAACTAATACCCTAAAACCTGTTTCCTATTCTTGGTTGGCCCAAGTAAAAATGTTGTTAAAGGAGTCTACACCGTTGGACAGTAAAAAAGTTGTTTAGTGCCATGAACGTCAGTTCAGCAAAAGTGACTGGCGTTCCCCTTGATTGTTCTCAACCACTCGAAGAAAATGAGGGACATTTTTCTAGCTTTGCAAACGCTTCAATCAAAACACAGTTCGTGAGAACTATGACTTCTTGGATGCCAAAGAGGTAGTTAAACCCGAAGACCAGCCCTCGTGAATACGCCCCTGACTTCAACCCATATAAAAATATTAAAACTGGCTTTTGTCGCATCCTCCTTTGAGACTCATCCCGAATGCATCCTAAACTAAACGCATTTATTGCAGCGATGCTTCAAGCCAAAGGTGCTTGTGTAGTCAGACTTCAATTGGAGCAGGGTGCCCGCGTTAGACTGGTTTTTTTTGTTGTTGTTTATTAGTTAGTTTCTTTAGTTTCAAGTAACATGAGTGAAGTAAAACGTAAATTTGTTCGATTAGTAAATGTTTAGCTTAGCTTTGTCCCAAGTATAGACACATACACGTACACATAAACACATACATACACACATATTATGTTGTACAATTTTTTGTTGTATTTATCTAAAAATATTAAATAATTAATAAATTTTTTTTTTCGTCTCATAATTCTCACCTCTTTAGGAACGTCGCGCTGAATTGGTGCGTCAAAATAAAGCGGCAGCAGCACAGCAAACGATTTGTGATGACAACAACACAGCTATTGCCTCATCTGGTTAAAGCGAGCGACAACAACAACAACAGAATAACAGCAAAAACAATAATATTTACGTATAAAAATCAACAACAGCACACTACTTATATACATACATACAAAATAATAATAACAACAACTACAACAACAAAGAAGAATAAGAGCAAAATGAAAAAAAAAAACAAAGGACAGCAACAACTTTGCATAATAACAACAAGAATATGAGCGGAAATGCTATTTGCAAGAACAACAACAAAGCATTGGGAGTTGCAAATGGCGAAAAGTCGCAGCGAAATCAGCTGTTGCACAATTCATATGTTGGAAGAAGAAGCGATTAGATAAAAAATAAAAATGAAAAAAAAAACCAAAACAAAAAAATATTTAAATAAAGCGTTTTCACATCACTCTGCATATAGACAAAAACAAATTAAAAAATAATAATAATAATAAATATGTAATAATTGAAACAAAATACCGCAAAACGTAAATACAACAACAATTGCAAAGTTTCATACAACTCAACACGCGTAAAAAAACAACAAAGAACTTCGCAAGAAAGAAAAAAAATAAAATAAAATACATAAATGATAAAACTATATAATTATATGAGTATATATATAAATTATAAAATAATATTGTATGTATATTGTATGAAGTGAATGATGAGCTGTAGCAAACAAAAAGAAACACACAAACACACAAACACACACACATACATTCACACACATGCCTACTATATGCGCAGTAAAAATGAAGCGAAAAAGCATAAAAACATTAAACGCATTTAAATGCTATTTATATATTCTCACTCATTATTATTATTATTATTATAAATTTAAATTAAAATTATATATTTTTTATTATATTTACTCATGCTTACTATTATTATTATTATTATTATTATTCGAATTAATTAACTTGATTTTTGATTGATTGATTGATTTAATAATTTTTAATTGCTACACATTTTATAAAAATTTCATCTATATTTCTTATTGCAAAAAAAAAAAATTTTAAATAAATAAATAAAAATAAAAAAAAAACATACACAAAAGTTCGAAATGATTTGTTAGCGTACCGAAGCTACACGAACACATACACGCAACGATACATATTTTGCATACGTAACCCAGCTAACCAAAAGTATGAAAAAATACTCACTCAACACTCCGAAAAAACACAAATTGCGGATAATTTTTGGATCATTATTTTGGAGCGCTTCGACTTTGGTTAGCTGGGACCTAGCAAACAGACTGAAATATGGAAAAATTTGTGCGTCAGGAGTAAATGAATCATATTTGACTCATACTTACATATGTATGTATGTTTGTATGTTTGTGGTGATATCAACTATGATTGCGAATCGTACAAATGTATTTTTGTTATGAGTCAAAAAAATGTTTGCTGGGTATAACGCGCATGCATAAGTTTTTTTTCGAGATATTTCAAAAAAAATAATACTCTTTCTACTTTAAATATGTATAATCGCAATAGTAATAAAAAACAGCTAAATAGCAGAAAAAAAAGCAGCAACAACAAAGAAGGAAAAAAATATCTAACTAAAATGAAATAAAATTTAAAATTTCTTGTGAAATTTCGTATATAAATTCATATATGTATGTATAAAACAAAAAAAAAAAAACAAAAAACAGTATATTAAAAATCGCTTTTATTAAAAATGATATAAGTGCATTTTGTGAAATTATCGTTACTTAAAAATTAAACATTTTTAATTTGCACTTATAGCACTTTTAAGAAGAGGCGTCTTATTTAAATGATAGCAAAGCGAAATACGCGCGAAGAAATGTTTGAAGCGGAAATTTTTGTAATAACATAAATGGAGAACAAAAAAAAAGTATAATATAAGAAATAATATGGTAAAATATATGTACGTATTTGGGGTTTAAATACTAATTTTCAACAAAAAATTTTAATTAATGTCTGTATGAACTTGCGATGCAAAAAGTGATTGTTGTACTATGTCATTGTCATGTATTTGCAATTTTTGTAAGCAAAATCTGTAACAAAAACAGTAGATGAAGTGTGGCGCAGTTTTTTGAAAGTGTTTTTTGCAGTTTTGAAAAAAAAAAATTTCAATGTTAATTTTAGTAATAAGAATACATATTGCAACTGCTGAGTGTAAAATTAAGCTGGCGGTACGAAAGTGCGCTTTCTCAATTTTTTTTTATTTCAAAAATAATTAATTTTTTTTTGGAATTCCGGTATGTGGATTTGTTTGAAAACGCTCTGTTAAAATTTTTCTATTGTTCAAAACGCAGTATTATTTCATCTGAAAATGTATTAAATATAGTCCTCTTAAGAAAGGGCGTTTTTTGAAATGTTTTTTGATATAAGCAAATTTTCAACAAATATAGCGTTTTCGAACTGGCAGTCGAGAGAGGTCGATCGTACACTCAGCCAACTATCTGGACTTACTAAAATTACCATTTCAAATATTTTTTACAAAATTGCATTAAAGTATTTTCAAAAAAAGAAAGCATGGCATGTGAGCAAAATTTTTACTTACATTTTTTTACAAATTTATGTTTTTAAAAAAAAAATCCATACTAACAAACGCTTTTCGAAAATTATTATTTGCATTTATGTATACGCCAATAGTTCACTTCAAAACAAATAAATAAAAAATAAAAAAAATACTAATATATGTATAAGAAAAATTTACTGAAAATGTACTCCAAACACCTTTAACTCATTACTCACTCACTTCAAAACTAACTCGCTTTAAAATATAACTGAAATAAAAAGAAATCAAATTAGTATTATATAAGAAACTATTAACTTGTATTAGAAAGCAAAACAAAAATTAAGTTTGGCTTCTAATGCTAATACGTATGTATGTTTGAAAACATTTTTCAAACACAAATAAGTATTAAAATTTTTCGAATTTATTAGTTTTGTGCGTTTTTGAGTTGCTATTGTATTGCTGTTCGAAATTGTTTGTATGTCGCTTATGCTTACTGAAAATGAAACGTACTAAGTAATCGTATTTTAGAAAGAAAAAATTTACTTTTTACTTTTTAAAAATTTGGCAATTGATTAAAAAAAATGTTTTCTAATAAATAAATTTAAAAATTTCTTTTTTGCCATTTATTCAAAAACAGCAAAATCTTTTTTCACTTTAAAAAGTGTTTGTCAATGGAACTATTTTTTGTTATAAAAATCAAAAAAAATATATTATAAAATAATTAAAAAAAAAAACATTTTTAGTACTTTATTTTTTTTTTCAAACTTCAAATACATACATAAAATTGCTCAGTCCGTTTCTTTTTAAGTAAGCCTATTTTATCGCTTTTATCCATCACTTTTTCTAATATCTTTTATCACTTTTTGATTAGTTATTTATTTAATATAAGTATGTGTATGTAATTAATGCATTACTCTTAAATTGTCTCATTTAATAATTATTTTTTAACTTAAAACCTTACAAATAAAAATACAAACACTACTTTTTTGTATGTGTTCTTTTCTAAGCAAAACATTAAAAAAAAAGTAATAAATAAATAATAACATTTAAAACCCCAAACCAATATAACCTGCTTGTATTAAAAAAAAAATAAACATTGTGAAAAGCGAAAAAAAATATAATAAAATTATAAAAAACAAAATAAAGGTGTTTTCATTTGAAAAATGTGGCAACTTGTCTGCTGCCCAAAAGCAAACGGATAGAATCATGGCGTAATTAATAAGGTGACATTTTCCGATCAGCTGATTGCTTCTTCTTCCCTGGCGAAATGGCTCAAGTGTCATTTAGCCACTTTTGTTTACATCGCTCCTTTCTATTTACATTCTGTTGGTAATTTTTTTTTTGAATTCTTAACAACATGAGGAAATTAGTAAAAACAATGCAATTGCATAAAGTTAGGAGTCATCATATCAAAAAGGAATCGTGGCATAAGTGAGAGTCTCAACATTCAATGTAATGCTTAGTGAGGAGCGGGTCGAGCTTTTCTTTTAACATTAGCTCACTTAGAACTATTGGCATTTGGTACAAAGAAGGCAGTGGAATTGAGTTAGAGGCTGGGCATCATTTGCAGGGCAATTCAGCTAGATTCTAAATGCATAATGCTTGTGAACAGGAACTTGTGGGTTTCTACTGCGGCCACATTGAAATTAACAAAAATCTTCTTTGATTATCCTATTTTTAATTTAGAACTCATCGCACCGAGGTACTGGGATTATTCATGGAAAGTGGATGAATTCATATCTTCAGGGCCCTGGAAGATATAAATATTGTTAAAAAATATAGAAATAATTCAAAAACAATTGCACCAATCCTCAAAACAAAATTCAATTTAATTTACATTTTGACATTTCACTCACTTTCTTAGGCATTTACATGAGCGCAGTTAGCATTTCATGAAAAGGGGAACAGAAGTATATTGATAACATTTTGGTTAGATATGTAGATAACTTAATCCACGGTTCTGCTACCGTGGTATGATATCTGTGTTACGTTTTTGTCAATGATATAATTATTCACGAAAATAATAAAATAGCGTAGTTAAATTGGCAATCAACCTTTTTACTTGACTTCGTAATCACATCACTGCGTCTGCTTACCCACCTTCTCTTTCGTGCCCTCTTATTCGCCAGTGGTTGGAAAATTTCGAGTGTATTTCCATGTAGGAAGAGCTTTCAGAGGAGGCGAATACATGTTCAAAAATGTCGGTAGAGGTAACAAATTCGCGTTTTTACGTCAGTTTTGAAACTCCAAAATTTTCTGTAATTTTCATTCAATTTTGGTTGTTGAGGAAGGTGTTGTGCACATAAATACCACGCATGCAGGGGTCAGCGACCCTAACTGGAATTTCCCCTTAGAATGTGCCTCTTCATTCCTTATTTGTTTTTCTGTCATTTTACTTGTTCAAAACGAATTCGCCCTTTGTTCTTATTTGAGTTTGTCTGACGTTCAAGCCATTCCGAAGCAACAACAAAATACATGGAGTAGATGTGTTTGTGTGTGTTGCGATCACCTTATATAGATTCGCCTTGGATAGAATAATAAGAGGTCAGTTTGTAACTCAATTTTTGGCTGGAACGTTTTGATGTTCCTCTAGAAGGGTCCACGACAAGATTTCACCATATCTTTTGAGTTTGTAACCATTGCTAATTTTTATAGTGCGTGGTCAGAATAGGCAGCTTAAAATGTTTCTAATTTGTCAAGCCTTGATTTTTTAAGCATTTCATACAAGTACATTACAAATGGAATGCCCCCCCCAAATCAAATCTGATTCAGACGGCTTGATTTTATATCGGCGCATAAATTCGTTCTACCAGGCACGCAGGAAGTGTCGAAAGTCTACTCGCAGAGTATTTTTTCACTTCCGGTGCATCTATTACAAAAAAAACCTATGGTGCTTCTTTTTGCTGCTTTGCGGCTCACAATGGACTTTTGACAATCGTGAGAGACCTTCAAATCAAAACAAAAACATATTTTGACAAATTGCCGCACGAGTTGTTGCTTCAATAATTGAAAACCAAAACTAACTAAAAAACTTAAATAAATAATGGAAGACGACGACGTTACTTTACCCGCAGATACATTACGGATACTTAATGAATTTCTACACGAGAAAGCGCAACGAGAACAAGAAGAGATTGAACGTATAGAAAAGCAAGAAGCCGGTACGGAAGCGATGTTCGAGGAGGATTGGGTTGGTGTTTGCTATAAGTGATGCGATTTCATCTGTAGTTCAACTTTTTATTATTTGCAGCAATTAAGTCAATTTTGGTATAGTGTAAACACCAAACAAACATTGGGAAAAGTAGTGAGCAAACTATTAGACGAAGAAACAGGCAATCAGTGCAACTACAGCATAGCGCTACTCTCCTGTCCATCATTGTATGGCACTGTGAAGAAAGTACACAAAAATGGTAACTCAATATACATAAATGCAGACAAATGGTTGAAGTTAATTATAATCTTACAATTTTAGTGAAAATATTCGAGTTTGATAAACGTTTTGCTGCTTTTGGTGACGATTTTGTTTTCTATGATTTTAACAAAGAAGATGAGTCAGACTACTTGCAGGAATACAAAGCTACATTTGATCTCATTATTGCTGATCCACCATTTTTATCTGAAGAATGTGTAACAAAAATTTCAAAGATTATAAGTAATTTAGAAAAGTCTACAAGTACAAAAATTATATTTTGCTCTGGTGCTATTGTTGAACAATGGCTTACGAATTGCTTGCGTTTGCAGAAATGCAACTTTGAACCGGCGCATGAACGTAACT
The DNA here is from genome assembly GCA_951509765.1 of Sphenella marginata. Taxonomy (NCBI): domain Eukaryota; kingdom Metazoa; phylum Arthropoda; class Insecta; order Diptera; family Tephritidae; genus Sphenella; species Sphenella marginata. The sequence continues at coordinate 101,100,707 of OX608080.1, read as the reverse complement.
TGGGCAATGAATTTGTTTCCTATGCAAATTTTGACTTAGACAAATATGTTAATTTATAGATTTTGTAAAATGCATGTCATTAGGATAGTATGGAACGCGCGTAGGAATATTCTATACTGAGGGCTAAAATACACACGTTACACAATTTCCATACTAAACTAGGGATATGTACTAATTTAATGTAAAATATGCATAGAAATTAAGTTCAATGTGTATATGTAAATTTATTTTATTAAATGCTGTAGTTAATCCGAAGATGGTTGATCTAAGCCAACGATGGTTAATTGAATTGCATTCAAGTTGCAGTGCGTGAAAATAAATAAACTAGTAATTCTTATTTTAATTCTAAATTATTTCATTTTGCAGCCGCATCAGCTTCCTTGCGTTGTTGCACTAATTCACGCAGACCATCTTCTTGATCTTTCAATGATTTTACTAAGAATTCCTTCTTTTTGCTAAGCAACTCAATAGCTTTATCACATTTATCTTGCTTGGCTTTGAGATCAGAGCGCATATTCTCGACATCGGTGAGGACAAACATACGACCGACAGAAAGGTAGACTCTGCAGGAAAAGAGTGTTTGTAGAAATTGGGTTACGCTCTTACGATGATCTGTTATGAGGACGATTGCCTCGCTTATTACAGTATCATCATACATACCTTGTGTCGTCAGTCAAATCGTTGGTGCCCTTTTCGGTCAGTTCATATTTTTGTTTGCCATTCTTTACCATACTGCATTTCATATCAATCATATTCATTTTTTTGGTTGTTTCTATTTTGTTTATTTGCATTTCGGTGAATGCCTAGAATGGAAGAGTAAACCATGCATTGGTGAATCACGTTTCTTATAGGCAGTGCTCTAACCATTAAATTTCTCATGTTTAGACATACCTTCTTTAATTCCATATCCATTTGAGCCATTTTTAGTTCGTTGTTTAAGTTTATATTTCTGTTAAAATGTTATTTATTTATAAAATCGTGATATTTTATGAAAAATTGCTCCACCTGCGAAATTTCTTGTTTTTTTTTTTTTTTTTTTTGATGGAAAGCACAATGTCAGTTCTTCTTCTTCCTACTACAATCATTCACAATAGAATTATTTTTCTTTTTAGAGAAAGAGTTGTTATTTATTTGCTTGAAAGCCGATCTACATTTGCTTGGACGATGCTTGGAATGTTTCACTAAATTCTTATTCACTTTTTCTCATCACTCATTTGCCAGCATTTGAAATCTCTCCGCATATTGATTTTAAATTGTTCGAAGTACAGTAAAATTTATTCTTAAGTTATTCAAAATATAATAACATTCTTTTCAACTTATTAAATTTAGTTAAATCTAATACTCATTAAATTTAGTTAAATCTAATACTTTCCTTGTTACACAAGTAATTTTGGTATTTGTATATCGAAATATTTAAAAAAATATATTTTTGTTTTTAGCAATTTGTACTTTTCATTCGCAACTCTTCTAGTTTTCGTCCCAACAAGTTTACATTGAGCTTATGCATGCAGAGAAATTGGCCGTTGAGGAACAGCACCGGAATATCGTAGTTATACAATCGTAAAAAGCGTAAATTTTCCTTGTCTGTTATATCAACCTTTTGCAGAGTATACTGTCCATCAAAATATATTTCCAGTTCTTTGAGCAACTCATCACATAATTGGCAGTCATTTTTGGTATACAAAGTTAGTTGAGGTAACTTATTTCTAGCATTCTCAATGTTATAAGAGCTGGAACAAAAATTAAAAAAAATGATAAGGGATTTACATAAGTAACCATTTAGGATACTCACATTTTCTGCACCAATAAGGCCGCCGCATTTCCAGTTTCACTCGTTATTGCCGCACAACCTATTTCACCAGGTTGTAGCGTATGTGTTAAGTGTGTTACTAAACGCGCACCCGACATTGCTATCGGATGACCCAGACACATAGCTCCTCCATGTACATTCACCTTATCTGGGTTCAATTCTAATTCTTTTATAACAGCCAAAGGTACCGCAGAAAATGCATCGTCTAACTCCCAAAGCGCAATATCTTCTTTCTTATAGTTAATGTGGTGTAGGAGTCGTTTTATCGCCAGTGCTGGTGCCATTACAAAGTCAATATCGTTCGTTTTCGACTCATTGTACGCTATTATTCTTGCTAAGGGTTTCAGATTCCATTTTCTAGCCATTTCATTTGTTGTTAACGCCAAAGCAGCTGCACCGTCACCCATAAATGAAACAGCTGATACACTTTCATTCTCCTCATCAGCCAAAGTGTTAGGTAATGGACGTTGTTCATCCTCCGTCACTATAATTGGCAGGCGTGATGATTGCATTATGCGTAAGGGCACCAATTCTAAATCGAATAAACCAGCACGGGAAGCTTTTCTTAAACGCATATACGATTCTTTGGTATATTTTATACGATCCTCCTTTGTAATACCCAATTTATGTAGAAAACTTTTAGATGGTTTGTCTGCTACACCATCAACCACTAAACCATCCCTATGCGTAACATCGCCCAATTTGAATTTATTGCGTTGCATATGTGACAAAGATTCCATGCCGCCTGCAATTGCCGCATCCGCCAAACCCAATTTAACCGCTTGTGCCGCAAACATTATAGTTTTAATGCCAGTAACACTGGACGCACTTACAGTTGTGCAACAAACACGCTTAGACAGCCCCGCCAATAGTGTGGCTTGTCGTGCCGGCGCTTGACCATTACCAGCCGCTAAAACATTGCCAAAGTATACTTGTTGTACAGCTTCGGTTGGTATTGCGGATTGTTTAAGGGCTGCATCGATTGCTACGGCACCCAATTGTGCGGCAGACAACGCCGGATGATGGCCAGCAAAGCCGGTTATCGGTGTGCGTACTGCAGATGCAATAACCACGTCGGTGACATCTTTTCGTCGAAAGTCGTGTAGGCATCGCAATACCATACGAAATACTTTTTTCTGGAAAATTTCATCACGATTCAATTTGAAAGCAAAATTCTTGAAGTCCTCTAAATTTTTTGACTTACCACTGATTTTGGTTGAATTGCAAACATTTTCTCTCCCACGACCTTCTTCTTCTTTACAGTGCGCCCTATTCACGGTTTGGCATAAAAACAGCTGCAAACTATTGTACAAGATTATGCAGAAGTCTTTTGAATTTTTATGATTTCCGGAAATGTGAGAGGAAATGTTTGAAAGAAAAATTTAGTTTTTTCTTTAAGTTACAGAAAATTGAATGTTGACTCTTTCCTACTCCGAATTATGTGTAGTTTATTACCATAGTACATTAAGGCGTTTTTGAGAATCAACACTTGGGCGGAGAGTGGTGCCAAAATGTTTCGTTCTCTAAATAACGGAAGCTACACTTAACGCCACCGGAGATACGTCTTTTTGTTTGTTTCTTTAGCTTTTTTGTTTTTTATATTGTAATTTGTCTATCATAAATTCCATAAACTCCCGTCATCGATTTTGGTAGAACTTTATTATTTCAAAGAGTTTCAGGGTGTTAAAACAGATATTTCCAACAGTTTGAGGCTTTTCACCATTCACCACCAGTCAGCGCTAACGGGCAGATAGTCGAACGATTTTTATCAATTTAATTGCCAGTTAGTGTTACCTGTGGATGGTGAAAACGGCTCTCAAGTTGTGAGAACAATAGGTGTGTTCGGTGAAAAATGTGAGTAAGAATTGCTCAGCAAAAAAATAGAGAATAAAGCGTCTTACTCCCTCAAAGAGTGAAACTTGCTAAGTTTTAGCCGAACAGGAATTAGTAAACATTTGCAAGAAAGCTGCAATGGTTTTGTTGACAAAAAAATGCAATCAGCTGATGTCAAATCATATGTCTTCTTGCTTGAATTTGAAACCTTCCCCTCCAAATGAAATGTCAAAATTCGTTGCAAAATTTTAATAAGCTTTTGGCTCACCTAACGCAGTTCAGTAAAAATGATTACTAATTCGTACAAATTTTTCCTCACCGAACACAACTAATGTTTTTGAAGTGCTTCCATGAAGACCACTATCACTCTCGTGTAATTTTTTACAAAGTTTCTGGCGAATTTTGTTCTTTGGTGTCCAGTTTCTGGCCACAGTATCTTTTGCCTGATAGATGATGTTAATATTGTAATAGATTACTTGCCTAGCTCATAGTTGATAAAATGTCTGTTAAACTTGGCTCTACAGGAAGTGAGTGTGTCACATTTCATTGGACTCCCGGTGGATCGAGTGCAACCCATCCAAATTAAAGATACTTTTCTTTATATCGTAAATAATTTGCTAATCAACCCGAAAGAAAGAACAGCATTTTGCTTTGAAGACATTTTCAATTAGAACAATCAAATTTGTAAAAAAAATTTTGTGAAAAAGATAAAAAAATATTTATTTTTTAAATTTGTTTGCGTATGCTGAATTATTTTAATATAAATTTGATATATTTGGTTGATCCTATTTAATGCTGATAGCATATCGCAAAAACAAGAATATTTGCAATTATATTTTGATTCAAAATCGTGCACTCTGAAGCCGAAAATCATAAAGTTTGTTTACCAAAAAAAAATTATTTATTATTTTTTTGTCTCATAATTTTTATCACTTCTAATTATGTTGTTTTACACGCAGATTAATCCACAAAATGTCATATTTAAAAGTGAAACATACTAAATTACTTCGACTAGATGACGATACCATACTGGGTATTTGGAAAAAATTGGAACCAATCGATCGTGTAAAATTGGCCTGTACATGTAAGCGTTTTCGTAAGATATTCGAAGCGCGCGATGCTTCACAATATACAACATTTCGCATGGAAAATCTTTGGCAAATGTCTGTGAAGGATATTGATAGTTTTTCCAAACTTGTTGGACCTTTAATTCAAGAATTACGCGCCGATACACCATGTACAATTACGACACGCGGTAAACGATTTCTAAAAGGGATGACAGGAAATTGTGTACTCTTGCGTCGTATCGTTTTTAACGGTACACGTGTGTCATTTCAATTGTTCGAATTATTCGCAAGCGCCAAATATTTAAGCGAATTGTATTTACAAAGTTGTAAATTGACGGATAAGGATTTGGATATGATAACAATGCTTTCGAGTTTAATGATATTGGATTTGTCTAATAATAATGCAATTACTGGTAAGAAGGCACAATCAACGTGATTATCATTGAAATATTTGTTTTTGTTAGAATGGTGGAATTGTAACCAAATTAGAGTCCATTTAATGGTGACTTAGCCATATCCATATAAAACAGCTGGCCCAATCATTCTTATGGAAAACAATAGCTGTGTTCGGTGAGGAGAAATTTGCACAAATTCGTAATAATTTTTACTAAACTGCGTTCGGTGAGCTCAGTAAAATTTGAAGCGAGAGAGCGCGATTTTGACATTTCATTTGGAGGGGGAGTTGCCAATTCTAATTTGCAATTTTTTGCATTTTCCTACGTTAAATAAAATTTGTAGGTTAAGGCAACCACGTATGTATGTATATGGTATGGCTATGATAATAGATTTTTAAGCTGTTTGTCTTATTAGAATGCACAAATCTCTTTATTTACCTTAACTCAGTCTCTTACTTTGTCTCTTTATTCGCAGGTCGTGGCTTACATTTGCTAACAAATTTACGTGCGCTCTATATATCAAACTGTAAAAATTTAGATCCCATCAATTTGGTGCATGTTTTCAAAAGTGCCAAACTCTTATGTATCCTCGATATACAACAGCCCTACACGAATATACGTCTTGTGCCAATTTTCAATGAATTGGGTCGCTACTGCCGAAATTTAGATAAATTACGTGTTACATTACCCGAGCATCGACGTTATGAATCGCTTGCACGTTTGCCTAAATTGACAAAGATTTTCGCCTATGGTTATGTACGGCGATTTCTTATCGATTTACGCAATCATCGTGGGCATCATATGCAAGTCATATTTATGGAATCGCTACAACAAGTGCCTTTGGATGCAACTTTTATGCTAACTCAATTTCGTGAATTAAATAAATTGGCATGCGATGGTGATTTCGAATTTACGCCAGGTTGTGTGGATGGTTTCGAAAATTTACGTAAACTTACGTGCCTTACGCTTTATAAAACGGATGCTTTAACGCCCAAGGATGTATTGATGTTGTTGAAAAAATGTCCAAAATTGCAATTTGTACAATTATTTTTCAAAACGTACATAACAGAAGCATTTATATTCGAACTAATTGAAGTGTTGGAGAAGCGGGCGGTTAAATTGAATTTTGTAATGAATTTGCAAAAGTCAAGTATACGCCGGGGTATCAAGAAGGTAAATATAACGTTGTTTGAACGACGGTATTATAGAATTATAATATTAAAAAAAACGAACTTACTAATCGATTTTACGAAGCAATTTTAATGAAAAATAATTTATTCTTTTTAACCAATTTTCCCTTTCTTTTTTTAGGATCCACGTTGCATTGCCGCCAGAGATACATTAAATATTATATTTAATGGTCAAAGCATTGATTGGGATAGATAAATTATTGAGTTGGATGGTAAAACTAAATTATTAATACATACTAAATATTTTGTTTTATATTTTTGCTTTGGTCTTACCTTTTAAGCATACATATAGCTATCTCATTTTTTCATACTGTAATAGTTGTTCTAAAGCGTATATATATATGTACTTGCATATGTATGCACAAGTGAAAAATAAATTGATTTGTAATCTCTTATATTGTAAAAAGAGAATTGAGAGACTTTGCTTAAACGAGTACAAGTGAAAGGTTTGGTGAGTGTTGACAAATTCTGCGAACAGACAGCTGGGGGCCTATCAGGGGGGAAAGAGCGCATTATGACATTTCATTGACAGAGAGAGCTACACGTTTTTACTATAGAAATTTCACTCCGTAAAAATTGTAAGTGAAAAACAGCTGATCATGACAAGGGAAAGCAACAACAAAACTTTTAAAATTTAAACTTTTAATCAATCAAGATGGCAACAGCTGCTTTTGCTGTCTGTCCTGTTCGACTCCTGTTCACTTTTGCGTTTCGAGAGAGTTTTACGTCATTCTCTTTTTACTGACACCAATTCATGTATCCTTTTTCCCCAACATCTTTCGCAAGTTTTCTTAAAAACGTTTATTTTAAAAAAAAATTCTACTTATACATACACTTTCTTCTACTTTTCTACTAACTCGTCGAATTCGACAGCAAATCTTCTTCAGCTATATTACGGAATTCTACAAGTTGTTGAGCCTCATCACGGCGCAATGGTTGCCAACCAGCGAATGGTACCCAGCAACGACGCCAAAAGCCATTAATACGCCAACAATTAGTTTTGAAACACGACCAAACAACGATACCCATAATAGTCGTAAGCAAACCAACTAAAACTACGACAGTACCAGTGCTCATTGGAGGTTTCTGCTCCAATAACATATCGATATCACTGACATCTTTAACTGTAGGGCAAATTTGTATTGGAAACCAATTGGTTAAAGTGCTACCCGCTAGCGTAATTACACGTACAGCTACCTCATTGAAAGGTGCATCCAATTGTGCTATAAAATGATGATTATTGTATTCATGTTGTAGGCGTGTCATACATTCAATATGACTGAGAAATTTCTTTGCTGTCGATTTACGCTCACGAAAATGTACCACATATGAGACTATCGGACCGCTCGGTTGTTTCGGTTCGCTAAAATAGACATGAAATTCATTGATGCCCGCCACACGACAACCACGCAAATCATCCAAACGTTCGCTATTCATTGCAGCAGCTGTACGTAGCGCGTGAAATGTATATGCACCACAACCTGCCTCATTGCAAGATTGCACTTGTATGGCGTATAAACGATAACGATTGAGATGTCTCAAAATTGTTTGATTACTATTATGCGCACTTATGTGTTTACTTAATAAGACTTTACTTGGCGTGACCTTTTCATTGATTTTGTGTGGCAAACAATTATGTCGATTATCGGCATCACATGCATACAATTTTTGTATATTTTTTTTGAAACGTTCATCATCTTGTTCTTCTTCTTTACGCGCGCAACAAGTATCAAGATCATCTGCATCATTGTTGGTATAATCATAAATATTATAGAGATAACTCTGTTGTATGCAGTAATCACGCCGATCCAATAGCGTTTGATTATCTTTGAGTTCGTATAGCTCTAAGGTGTAAGAACGCACAACATCGGCAATGGGATTACTTAATTGCAGTGTGATTGAAACGTCGGTTATTTTTGTTATATCAATTATTGGCGGTGCTGGTAAATCTATTAATGTTTCTATATACATTAGTTCGCTGCGTGCGTCTTTTGCATCCTCTGATCCGAAAGTTTTTACAAGGCAAGCATAACGTGTAATTGGTTTCAGATTTGTAACTGTATAGCTATAGATACTCTCGTTAGCTGTTAGTTCTTTGGGACCGAGCAGTATGCGCGTCCATTTGATTCGATGACAGATGTCGGTGTCTAATTCAGAATGTTCTGTGAAATCTTCACCAAAGTTTACAGGACGGTACAAAATTTCCACTTCCTTCGATATATGTGCCTTAGACCAGCTGAAACGTGCAGAACGATGTGATAAAACCTATGGAGTACAGTGAAAATATAATGCTTGAGAGTTTAACAAATAGAGTAAGAGAATTTTATGTAAATGGCCTATGGCATGAACCGACCTATCCTAAAAATTGTACAATCTGCTTGTCTCATCTTCCATTTTCTATTCTTCATTCCCTATTTCTATACCTCTACTTCTTTTTCTCTTTTTCTTTCTTCTAAACACTACGGACCCATGAGCATATTTAATTCCAAAACAATAAATTGGAAGCATTCCACGACTTGCGTTCCGTGTTTGATTTGAATAACGCCATCCCTTTGGTTTTCATTTGCAGCTCACTTACCTCAATATTCATTAGTAATTTTGCTGGCTCGCACAACACCTCTTGATCGTTAACTTGTATGGTATCCTTCGAGCGATCATGCACTACGTTGCGCGTGAAGTGACGCAACTTACGATTGCACAACTTTTTATTTAAATGTATATACATACTGCCTTGAACAATTTCAAGCTCATCTGCAGGCCATAACTCTTTCAAATTTTCATTATCATATAAAACTATACCGTAGATTTCAGCTTCCAAATACGTAGGGTCCAATGCAATTGTTTGCAGTCCCGACAAAAATTTTAATGATTTCAAACTGGACCTAGAAATGTACACACATAATATTAGATCTTTAAAAATTGTACTGGAAATAAAGCAACATACCTATGTATTCTCAGAGACCCGCGTATCACACGCAATTTACCCAACATAGCTGCTAAATCATCTTCGTTCACTTCATTACGTATCGAAATGATTAAACTCCCATTGATTGATGTGCAACCACGTATACGATTGGCATCGGACAGAGACTTAATGTTGAATACATCATCGCTTAATGGAGTATCACAAGGAACACAAGCGAGCTTCTCACGTTCATCATACTACGAGGAATAAAAGATAAATTCAAACATACATAGGTGTGGGAAGCAATAAAATCCCTTACAAAAATCGTGTGACTTATTTCTAGAGAGAGCGATTCGCGATTAATCTCTTTAAGCTACAGTTGGCTATAGTTCGCCCACCCAGCGTTTTATAAAATTATGAATCATATTCGAGTCTTTTTCGATTCTTCTACGCGATTAAAACAATTATAAATGATCTCACTTTCTGATCATAAAAGACTCTTTTATCGGTAGAAAATGATATCCTGCCTGCGACTCTTCTTGACGAGCCTTTTATGACCGCCTTTTCTGATCAGTTTTGACTCTTTTTGGAGTAGCATTTCCAAACATTTGCGAGTCGTTTTGTGATCATTTTACAGTCGTATCTTAAATCATTTGGGAGTCTTTTTCTGGTCATATTTTTTTTTATTGATCAATTTACACACATATGTAAATTTTTTATTTGTGTAGCATACTCATAGGGGTGTGAGTCAATTTAAATTTTTGTAGCATACTTATAGGAGTTAAAACTACCCGATTTTGTAGAAAGGGGATTAGTACTTTAGTACCCGTTAGGGTATACATAAATACATATGTACAATTGGTCTATCCAAGTCAAATCAAACAGACTCAATATCCCAATTAAATTAACCTGCACTTCAATTAATAAATACTTACAGCCATAATTTGCTCTTCCTTGCATTTCAGCGTGCAGTTTCTACCCTCAATTGTCATGTTTAAAGCTAAGCACTCAGCTGCGGTGGTGCAATTTTGATAAGCTTCAATGAAATATCTAAAAAGTGTGGTTAGGCAAAAGAAAAAAAAAAACAAATTATTATGTCAATAAATAATTTTAAAGTGTTTCCTCACTTGCCCTCCGGACACTCTTTCACGCATGCGCCATGATCTTGCAGATGTTTACATAAAAGACAGCCAGTGCTGGAGCTATTATAGCAGCCGCCCAAACATTCCTCGTGACAATGTTGAATACCCCTAAGAAAGCATGAACGAAGATAATACGTGTGTGCATACATATTTTATGGTTACTTACTGACTCGGCGCAATTAAATTGTCATTCTCAAAACGTTGACAAGTTGCATTAGTCCAACAATACTCAGTTCCACAATCTTGACAAATAACTTCATTGGGACAATCCTCTGGATCTGGCGGGTATATGTGATTTTCGCCCACCGACAATGTGATGCGATCCCAATTAATCTAAAAAGTTTATAATTACATAGGTTTAGATATTATTTTTGGGTGAAGAACAATGTGATGCTTGAGATATATGTATTTTCGTTTACTAGAAAGTAATTAAAAAGCCATCAAGGCTATTCACCAAATTAAGCAAGCAATTTTAATTAATGTTAAATTATTTTAAATTTTTTATTAATCCTCGGTAATCGCAATTAAAAACATTGTAATCAAATTGAAATTTTGATTAATTTGATTAATCCTAGGATTAAATTTGAAAACGAAATAAATCCTCATTAATACTCATTAATCGAACACAAAATTTAATCCGTATCGATTAATTATTATAAAAATGTTCGATAATCATAATTAATCAATTATTACAAAAATAAAAAAAATTTAATTTGATTATCAATGATTAAGATTAATAACTAATCAATATTTAACAGGTCTGATTTTCAATGTATGCATGTACCTTGCCTAAGTTGCACGCCATTGGCGTGTTTATATAGACATGACCATGCTGAATGGCGATTAATGATTTAAATTCCACCTGAAAAAAAACAACAAAATGTATTAAAATTATAAATAAATGTAAAATACTTTTACACACCGTTGCCATTTCGTTCATATAAGTGATGCCAAGTGCATAATTCAAAAATAATCTACGCCCTCGTATCACAGTTAAATTGGGAAAAATGTCACGCATCGAATGTAAACCACGCACATCATGCATTATCAAGAAATCAGTAATTTCACGTAATAATGGGAATGAAACATTCGAAAAATCACATTCTAGATTTTGCTCAGGCATTAATACAAATAGTACAAAGCCACGTACCATTGTACAATTAGTCAATTGGAATATACTTTTACATTCATTGCGTATATCAGTACTTGGACACTCGCCTGGCTCCGCATTTGGTACTCTTGGTGGGACACGTGGATTTGTGCCTGCTGCAACAACAGGTGGAAATGGTGGGATGTGAGAAAGTAGCAGCAGCCCAAATAGGCAAATACTAAGGAACATAAGTAATAGGAACTTTTTGTTGGTGTTGGCATTTAAAGTGTGTGTTGTTGTTGTTGTTACAGCATTTTTCATATTTTGTTGCGAATTTTTTTGTACTTTTTGTTGCTGTATTTGTGGATTTTGTGACTGTGCATTGGATGTGAGCAAAGTTGTGCTACGACATTCATTCTGTTTTTGACTAGGCGTAAATGTGCACCGTTGCAATACTGTTGTTGTTGTTGTTGGTGTTGTCGGCAGCTGCTGCATTGCCGACGTTTTTGTTGATGGCACTGTAACTGTTGCTATAATTTGTGCAATTTGTGCTCTGATAATAATCAGCAGATTTATTTATTTCTTTTTGTTGTTGTAAATTTTGTACTTTAAGTAGTTAGAGCTTTCTTTTTGTTTTCATTTTTTTTATTTAAATATACACTTTTTGTAAATTGATAGCATAAGTATTATTGAACGTAATTCATCTAAAGTAATGGTATCATTGGGACACTCTAAAAAACTTATATGTATGTATGTAATTTTGGTTTTTTGCGTTTCTTTTTTTTACTTTAATTCCATTTTTTATTTTTGTTTTTTTTGCTCTTTTTCTTTTTTTGATTTAATTTTTTTTCTTTTTTTGATTTAATTTTTTTTTCTTTTTTACTTCAATTTTTTTTATTTTTGTGTTTGCAGTTTTTTGGTGTTCACACACACAGTTTTTTCACAAAACCATAAACAAAATACTCAATTTTAAAAATTGCTTAAAAAATCGTGAAACTTGCTTAAAAAATTTTTAACTGTTGAAAAAAAATATATTTCTATAGAAAAAGTTGGCAAAATATTTTTCAATGAATTTATAGTCTTGTTGCTTCACAAAATAACTTTTATTTTAAATAACTAAAAATATGTTTATTCAAAATCCAATTATTTGTTATATATTTTAAATTCAAATCGATTTTCAAACAATTTCTTTACTTTTTCCAACCTAAACTATGTGAAAAAATCGAATATAAGAATACCGGAATCATTAAATTACACCCGAGTATCCGCTCACGGTTCAAATCTAAATTGGCATCCCTAGTACCTACATATGTTACTTGTATGCCCTCACCTATGATCCTTCTGATCAATATTCACTTGATTTTATGACGTTCGTTAGTAGATATGATTTTGTTATTGTATTCGGTTTTCTTTATTTCATTTTTTTTATTGTTTAACTTTGTTCCATTTCCTTTATTATATTTTATTTTATTCCATTTATTTTATTTTATTTTTTTCTATTCCTTCACACATGGTACATGATTTTTTCACTTAGACAGTTACTCGTTTGTTTTTGCACTTACTGTTGTTGTTCGTTACTTGTCGTGTGTCGTTAAATTTCGCAGTTAAGGTGCCAATTATTCGTTTAATTAACATTACAATTTATGTCAACACATCGATCTCGATAGCGCGAATTTATGATCATTGTGCACATTTTTAAGGGCCACCACACAGTGTATGTGCATATGTATATATGTATGTATGTTTGTATATAAGTGTATGTACGCTTGTGTACATATATAGCCTGTGCAAATTGTGGGCGCTAATTAATAGCGAATTCGATTAGCTCACGATCGTGAAAAAGGCAACTTTGGGCAGCATTTTTATGTAGTAGAAAATACAACAAATCCTGTTTCACTTTTTGATTTTATAAAATTTTATTTGTTTTAACTTAAAGTGCACAAACGTTTTTATACACATTTCACCATTTTATAAAGAATTATTTTCAACACTTTTATGTATTTCATTTTAATTACACATACAAATCATGAATATAATATTTCACTGTGGATATTTAATTTGTTCAGTTGCGCGGATATTTAATAAGTTAAAAACAAATTTGTTGATCAATTAAAAATGTTCTTAAAATTAAATTAGTTAAACGTGACACATTCAATTAAGACGACAAGAAAAAAAAACATAAAATCGCAATTTCTCCAAATTCAACTACGGCGGATAAGTGTTAAAAGTCAATTGCGCTTCGTTTGAGTTGAATTTTCACGAGAGCTTAATTTGCGCAAGACATTTACAAAAACAATAAATGGATGTCTGTAGGTGGATTTAATTTTTCACCTTCATGTATTAATAATATACCCACTTTTTTGTTGAACATTTTTTGAACTCTTAAACCAGAAAAAAAAACATTGTTTTGAGGAAGTTTTTCATTCGGAAATTTTAAGACCTAAACCAGGAAAAAAAATTTTCTTTTTACCTCAAAAATAAAAATTAATATTTATTATTTAATTAGCTATGGTAAAAAAAAAACTGTTCAAGATTATCTGTATATAAATAAAATAAAAAGTTGAAGATAATTTTTTTTTTTTTTAATTTTTAAAAGTTTTTCAACCAAAAAAACAAACACATGTTATTTCGGAATTAAATTCGAAGATATCCTGTATTAACGAATATTTAATACATTTTAAGCTGAGTTAGAAAGTTGGTGAAAAAAGTTCTGGAGATCAATCGATTGCTAAATTATGTTGTTTTTGAGAAAAAAAAAATTAAATACATTCTTCAAAACTATATTCAAATTAGGGAATCTTACACACAGCCCACCCACAGAAGATTAAAGGTATGAATAATGCGAACTTGCTTAATATATTATTTTAAATCTGCCTCTATATTTTACGCCTATATAGTGAGATAATCTTTTTCTTGTAAGGGGCGTGGCACCCTTTTTTTAGAGAAATTTTCTCCAGATTAATATGTATATTCGACACTTTCAAATATCATTTATCTAAATCAATCAGTTTTAAAATGATAAAAGCGATTTTTTCGTTTTAATTCTCAAATATTTTTTTATAAATTCATATTTTTTAGAGCTGGGTTTTTTATAATTAAGATATGCACTCAATAAATTAATCCTGTTTCATTAATACACACCCGCATACAAAACTCACGTATACTCGTAACACATTACAAAATTGCACAAATACGACGATTAGATATTCTTTCTTCGTTCACTTCGGTCGTGTCGAAACTAAAAAAAAATATTTGATCTACTACCGAACGCGTTCAAAAGTCAACTGTGCCAAATTGTCTGAAGCTGACGTCTCAGAAGTCAAGCTCAATAGACCAAACCAATCGAAACGTAACCGATGACGGCTACAGCAAGTGGCAAGTGTGAAGCGGCATCCTCAGCGCCATTAGCACTTACAAAATGCTATGAACAAGTATAAATGCGTCAGAACATTTGTACTTGTGTAAGTTGAATGGTCATATAAACATGCACAAGGGTTTGTATGCATGTATGAGTCAAAAGGGGCAAATGTGGTATATACCCACGAGGAAAGTTGTAAAAAAATTACAACGAAACCAGGTAAAATGCTCATTTGAGAATGTGATTTTTCGAAAGATAAATTAGATTTGAGTAATCAATTGATTGTATGGCTTTTTCAATCAATAATGATTATTTTAGTTGTAATAATAATTGATTACTTGGAAAAATTTTAAAATGATAAAAAAAAAACTACAAAGAAACAAATAAAAGTATCAAAATTTTTTTTTTATTTTTAGTTTTTTTTTTATTTTGATAATTTTGCATACCAAAAAGTCAAGTGATCAAAGTAATAGAAACATTTTTTTATTGTTTTTGATTTTTCTTAAATTATTTAAGTATTTTTTTCTGGAGGCATTAGTTTTTTACGTGGTAATTTATATTATTTTAAAAATCCGCATTTGATAATTAATTACTTGGAAAATTATTTTAAATAATCAAATAACCATAAAAAATTAAAAAAAATCAGAAATAACAAAAAAAAATTTTTAATTTTTGATTACTTAAAGTTTTTTTTTTGTTCATTTCTTTACCGCATGTGCTTATAAACTAAAAAGTAATTAAAAGTTAAAAAAAATTTTTTTCATTATTTTTGATTTGCCATTAATTTTTCCCAGAGGTATGCCTTTTCTGCGTAGTAATTTCATTTGTTTAAAAAATTAATTAATATTTTTTAATACTTGTTACTTAAAAAAAATTCAAAATAGTCAAAAAAACACTATAAAAATAAAAGTAAAAAATAACCGAATATATTTAAAAAAAAAAATTTTTTTTAGTTTTAATTTTTAATTTTTTATTTTTCCGCTTATGTTTCTCTGCATACAGACAAAAAATGAAAAAATTATCAAAAGCAAAAAAAAAAAATCGTTTATTGTTTTTGATTTTCTTTGAATTGTTTGAGTATTTTTTCCTAGAGGCATGCCTTTTGTGCGTAATATTTATTGATGCCTATACAGACATTGCCACTTTAACTTCTACAACTTGCATTTTAATTTTGCTAATATTATTTATTTGGTGATTGATATTTGTCGATCTTTATTTGTTATATTATTAACGTAGGCGAGAGTAGATCACTTAATTTTTAGTGATCATGGAATATGTTTTGACTATGAAACAATTTTTGATTTATGTATGTGAAAATAAAAATTTATTGCACCGTGCCCAACTATGCATGTTCAACATGATTATGATATTGTCTTATTACATGATATATGACAAGATATTTATAAATTTGGATGTTAAGGTCGCCCTAAGGGTTAAGGTCTATTACGACTTTTTTGATTTAATTTTTTTTTTATTTATGTGTGTCGCAATTCCACTGGTCTAAGAATAACTCTCATACAAACTGTAGATATATTTAGTGACGCCGAAATCAAATTAAGTAATAAGAAAATTATTCAATAAATATTTCTGTTTCTGTTACAAGGGGAGCAGTGCAGAAGATATTGGCCTAGATTCGGTCCTAGGCTCACTCGAGTAAGGAAAGCTAGGTACATAGCTCCTCATTGCAGGAGAAAGTAGTGAGATCCATCAATATGATGTGATTGCTTTCATATTTTGGTTGAAGAGAGGCAAAATGAAGGCCATCTTCAAAAAACTTAGCTTTTTTTTTTATTTGAGATTTTTTATTTGTTTATAGGGGGTGTGCAGAGCACGGGTTAATAGGGACGACCTTTAGTAAATTATTATTTTATTATTATATTTAGTTTATTTGTTCTATATAGAACTTGGCGGATGCATGTGCTACACCTTGTATTTATTAATTGGGGGTGAACACTGTGGGCTCTGAGGTAGAAGCGTGGGATGACCTCCTCATTTTCGCTTGGAAAAACCCCCTTTGTGTTATGAAGCCTTAAACTATACATATCTTCAGAATATTTCATAAACTGGTTGGGAATTATAAAGGGGTGCGCAAACGAAATAAACGAAAGAAATTGCTTAAGTCGCTTAAACACAAGGCTACACATTTCTTTACCCTCAGCAGTGTCATTGAAACCATTTTGAGTCATCGCAAACAAGGTAAACGGTTTCTAAAAAATAATTTATTAAAATAATATTCATATTTATGTATGTTTTATTTTTAACTATGTAAGCTCTTTTTATAGCCTCGCAAGTATATTCATCACTCAGCACACACAGGCGATATACAAAACCTATGTACGACGAATGTCGGGGTCAGAGATCAATTAAAGTATTTTTATCGTTTATAATTTGATCAAAGCGAGACAATATTTTGGTCAAATGATTTACATATTCAAGCACACACACACGCACATGTGTACATATGTATGTATGTGGCTTCGAGATGTCAATTTTATCGATTTTTGCAAGCCTGGGATAATTTATTTTTTTTTTATTTTAAAATTCTTTTTTTAGGATTATAATAGGACTCTTTTATTAGTCAGTTTGATGGTCAAAATAAGTGTGCTGTTTGCTTAAAAAAAAATTTAGAATGGTAAAAAACAACAAAAAATTTGGTTGCTTTATTCTCATTTATATAATATCCGATCTCGCGGTAAAAGTTGTTGAGTTCACTTTTCACTCGAAGCGACTTTTTTATATAGCATTTCTCATTTTGCGAGTTATCCGAATGGCTATCCCCTTAAATGACATTTTTTTACTATTTTGTATTTATAAAATTATTTTTAAATAAAATTGTAAAGGAACGAATTTCAAAAAAAAAAAATTTTTTAAATCTTTAAAATCAATGACTTTTTTAAATTTATTTTTTGTGTGGAAAATTTTGTTATTTTTTTCTATTTATAATATAATTTTAAAATAAAATTGTAAATGTAACAATTAAAAAAAATTGTTTAACTCTTTGAATTGAAAACTTTGATAAATTTTTTTTTTGTGTTGAAAATTTATGTTTATGTGGCACATAGTTATGTTTTAAAATTAACATTAGAAAAGAGCACACATATATACCGTCATATAAACAAAATTAAGAAAATTGTTTATAATACGTTGCGAATATTTATTTAGGAGCGCTTTATAACACGTTGCAAATCCCGAAAATTTCTTTACTTCAATGCTAGTATTTTCGGCACCTAAAAACTACGACATCCCACGACTGACATGAATTTATGTATGTATGTATGTATTTGTGAAAAAAAAAATACGGCTTAAATGTTAAATGACTCAATTTCGATAGGACGGAGCTGAGTAAATTGCAAAAAGTACAATTGAGCTATCTGAATAAATAAAAAGCAAATAATATACAATTAAAAAAAATATATTTTATGATAATCATTTGACCGTCTTAATATACTAAAATAAATAAAAAAAAAATAAAATTAAAATCATCTCCAAGTCGGGTAAACGTTCTTGTTATTTTTAAATCCTATTCCGGCGGCGTATTGTCGTGTATCCATTCGGCAAAATGTGCAACCGAAGTGTAAACGCTGGGTATACGTAAACCGCCACAATTATCCGAGCCAAAAGACATAATGCCGATCTGTTGGTATGAATTAAATAATATAAAATAAATTATATAGTTGATACATAATATTTATAAACAAAAAAATAAAAACCACTTAAACAAACCTGTGAATAAATGCCATTTTCCTGTATAAAAAGTGGCGCGCCACCAAATCCTTGACAAACATCTTTACCTTCGCCACCAGCGCACATCCATTGGCCCTCTATGGAATTGGGTGATTCAAGTGCGCCCGTCGAACCATAATTACGCAAACATAGATCCCAACTAGTCAAAGGCACATCCAAATGTGACATTTCCGGTTGACGTGTACTCGATGTCGACATTTTACCCCAACCGGCGATTGTAGCGCGTTTACCCACAACCAAATTGGCACGCGACTTTTGCAAGCAAATTGGCTGTGTTGCAACTGTGTGGCGAGCAAATAAATAAACAAAATTATAATTTTAGGGTTAAGTTGAAACAATAAACCACATTTTGAGGAATAATTGGCATTGCATTTTTTTTTTTCAATATTCCTTTGCTTGCTTGTGTACTTTTGTATGAAATTGGTATATAAAACAAAATTATGAATAATCGTTATGTACAATAAATTAACTTGTATTATCAAAAGGGATTCAATTTGTTGGTGTAGTTAAGTGTTAAATCAAACGATAACAGACCATAAAAATCAATTATCGTAAATGGAATTGATATTGCAGTAATCGACTAAATTCCAAATGTTTAATAAAGAACAAAGGAAAAAGGCATGAAAAAGTAAAGTTGCATTTTTGGCAATCACATCCACATAATTGCAATATAAAAATTTGATTACAATTGAATTCATAAATACGGTGCCCCCCATAAATTCAGACGGAAAAAATTCAGAAATACAATTTTTCGGAAAAATTTATTCAGAAACCATTTTTCAAAAACCAAAAGTCAGAACGAAAAATTCAGAAAACTTTTTTCAGAAACTAAAAATTCAGAATGAAAAATTCAGAAATCACTTAACAGAAAAATGAATGAAAAAATGAATAATCTGGAGGGGGAAATCCGATATTTTTAGAATTTTGCGAGATATTTGCAGTTAAAGTTCACAATTTTTCTGTCATTTTCATGTGGTTGTTGTAATCACAAATTACCCTGTGAGAAAAAAGTGGACCATAGAGTCGGAACGGTGGCATGTTGCCACCGTTCAGGGCAACCACCTGGAGTTGGAATGGCGTAGCCCAGGGTTATTTTTTGAAGCGCGGCCGAAGGCCGCCTATGCGGAAAGGTGTTCTGCACATAAAAAACGTGGATCGGGTCCCGAATTGGGGATCTGCGCAAAATTTAATGTTTTTTCTGGTTACTTTCTCAATTTTGACTTCTGAATTTCGACTTCTGAATTTTTACTTCTGAATTTTGACTTCTGAATTTTGACTTCTGAATTTTGACTTCTGAATTTTGACTTTCTGAAAAAAAATTTCTGAAAAAAAATTTCTGAAAATATGTGTTTCTGAATTTTTGTTGTCTGAATTTATGACGGGAGCCCATAAATACATACATTGGGGTGTGAAAAAAAAATAATAACAAAATAAAATAAAATATGTTAAAGTAAAATAAACTAAAAATAAATAAACTAAAAATAAATAAAATAAAATAAAATAAAATAAAATAAAATAAAATAAAATAAAATAAAATAAAATAAAATAAAATAAAATGAAATAAAATAAAATAAAGTGCAATAAAATAAAATAAAATTAAATTAAATAAAATTAAAAAAAATAAAAGAAAATAAAGAAATAAAATAAACAAGTAAGGAAGTCTAAGTTCGGGTGAACCGAACATTAAATACCCATCGTTAGTTTTCAGAAAAGGGGGCGTGGTTTTCATCCGATTTCGCCCATTTTAAAAACCAATCTATGCCGAGCCTAAACAATAGCGAATTTGGTGGGCACGGCCACGCTCCTTGCTTATAAAGCTTTAACCGCTTACATGAGCCAAAAGTACTGAATCGATCTTTTCAAGGGTTATACCATGTCCTATATATAACTTTGGAAAAGAAGGCGTGCCATGCCCAAAACTTTTAACGTATTTTGTGAAATTTTTCGATGTACGGATATATGTGTCCATTAATCAATATTTACCTAATTTTAAAAAAGTGGGTGGTGGCACGCCCACGGATTTTATTATGTTGTTTGTCCCTATTGAAGATCAGTTTTCATTGCAGATCTTTATGATACTTTCACAGTGGCTTGTTAATAGTGAAATGTTGATATTTTGTTTATTCACTTGTGGGCGGTGCCACTCCCATTTTCCAAAATTTTGCCAAAAAACCTTTAAACAACACTAATAACATCATCAGGTGAATGAGTGTACTAAATTTTAGCATTATATCTTTATCAGTTAAACAGATATTGCATATTCCGGTTTCCTAACTCTCGTTTAGAGAACTTTAGTCCAAAAAGGGGCGTGGTCGTTCACCGATTTTTCTTATTTTCTGTGGTAGTACTCTACATAAACATAACATGCCTGGAACCTAGTTTCGTAAACCTATCTCACACCGTTCTGAAGTTATTAGCAGTCGAATTTGAAAATTGCTTGACTCATAAATGGGCGGTGCCACGCCCACTTTCCAAAATTTTGCAAAAATAATGTAAAGAATATGAAAATTGATGTATGTACCAAATTATATTATTATAGCGGTATCAGTTAATTAGATATGGACTTTTCAATATTTCCACCTACTTTCAATATAACTTTTATAAAAAAGTAGGCGTGGTCGCCAAACGATTTCGTTTATTTTCTATATCTGAATTTAACACAACAATAGTATGCCCTCTACAAAATTTCGTTATACTAGCATAAACTGTTCTCAAGTTATTAGGAGTCAAAATTTTAAAATTTCTTCAAATATATGGGGGCGGTGCCACGCCCCTTTTCAAAAAATTTGGTAAAATCCGCCTTAGAACATATAAATCAATACATATTGCAAATTTTATCATTGTAGCTGCTTCTGATATTGTATTAACCCGTTTTATACGTTTTTCGAAATTTTCGATATCGAAAAAGGGGGCGTGGTTATCATCCGATTTCGCCCATTTTCAATAGCAACCTACCTTGGCCAGAAATTAACCTGTATGCAAAATTTCATGCAAATATCTCAATTTTTACTCAAGTTATCGTGTACACGGACGGACAGACGGACGGACATGCCTTAATCAATTCCTCTTTTCAACCTAAGAACTTTCATATATGGAACTCTATATCTAACTCGATTATTTTGTGCCGTTACATAGTACCGTTATGTGGACAAAATTAATATACCCTTGTACTAGTACTAGTACGCTGGGTATAAAAAAATGGCATTTGCGTACTTAGAGTAAGTGAATAGATGACCCATCAAATGAGTCGCCAAATTCTAAGTGTCTTACTCAGGACCTATGGTTTGAAAAAAAAAGGCAACTTAACCTAACATTTCTTTTAAAAAAATTGCTTTTCAAATCTGAACCGATCTAATGTACGATCGTGAGTAATGCCAACCAATACAATACTTTCGGAAGATCAATGAAGAAACAACCAAAAAACCCCTATATTAACACCATTTACATAGTTGGTAAGTATGCTTGTTCTTGCAACATTGTAAACATACTCTGATATTTAACGTATCAATCATAAACGCACATCCACAATGCATGACTGCATTCGCATTCATAAAGAAGAGAAAAACAAAAATAAAAACAAAAACAAAGTGATCACTATCATTATCGAAATTTTTCAATTTTGTTTTTATAATGAGTTTTATGGCTTAATAACGTGAGCTGCTAACGCAACCGTAACACTCATATGAAGTTACAAACATACATACACACACCGTAGGTTTAAAAAAGTTGACTTCCTTCAAGAGTTTTAACGTAGTATGGGAGGTCTACAGCACAAAAACATTCAACGCTTATCATCCAGTTAAATCAGGTCATAAATCGCACTTCACGGCTGCCGTACCACTTATTTGACACACTTCAAGCTTTACGTGCACATTGTCAGCCTCATGCCACACACATGCGTACACCGCACCGCACACCTTGCACTCACGCACACCTGCAGCAAGCAAGCAAGCAGCAATGGTAAAGGATTTTCTACACCGCCTCTTTTTCGCATTGCGGCTCCGACATTCGACATTTCATTCATTCGTTCTGCTGCATTTCGTTCATTAGTTTTAATGTGCGCCACAAGGCAATTCCAAATATTGCGCTACATTGCGTTAATATGATGGTTGTTGTGACAGCTGCTGTCATAATTAACGTTGCCAATCGAACAAGCACATGAGCAAGTTGCTGTGTTTTCTTAATCACCGATAATTAAATTACGCAAAAGGTGTTCACGTGATTTAGCGACAGGATCGTTTATGCTTATCGACTTTGAAATTTCAATTCAGGCTGCAAATTTATCGGCAAAAGTCGATGGTGTGCGGTAAACGGGTGTTGGCGGACGTCGAAGTAGAAGTTTGCTTTTTTTTGTTAATGGATGATGAAAGAGATTTAAGCTAGAAATTCCGTCTGTTTGGTTCCTTTGGTAGTTTTGAAAAGAGTTAAAAATCGTACTTCATTGGATGAGGGTCACAGACTACTTGATACTCCTTTAGGGCCGCTTTCATAAAAGCCGGTAACCGCTAACCAGAGTTTAATTGACGTATTTTGTATGGTTAGCTGTCAAATTAATCGCCGATTAGGCTTAACCGGCTTTTATGAAAGTGGCCCTTAGACTGCGAGTCGCGGAGCCGCCTGGCTATCGGCGAACATTGCTATCCTATTACCGTACTATGATGCCCGTTGAAAGTAATGTCTTCTGGATATCATGGATCTCAGATTGAAATAAAGGAGAAGATAGAAAAGGCCAGCGGGTATTGGAAAGATTTATGCCTGTACGAATATGTGCGCTCCTGTCAGAGTACCAGCTCCTGAACCCAGAGTATCAACTCCCGAATCCGAAGGAAAGGCTACTCTAGTGGCTAGAACTCCAAGTGACACCCTTCTCTGACGGCCTAGAAATCCCTGTGTGAGGAAAGTTTCTAGCAACATTCGCAAGAGGTCAAAAGTTAAAGTTTTTCTCAAGTTCAAGGTTTAGCGCAGACCTTCACACTCGCTACTATCATAACCGTGAAAACTTCAGCTCTACCTTTGACTATTTCAGATTTACGGTTGGGACACACATACATAGTTTAAACATTGACAAAGGCCATGCAAAAAACAATGTTTTGAACTTGATTCAAAGCGTTAATTGAAGAAATGGAACAATACAAAAACAAGTAAAAAATGTTCATTATTTTCATATTTTCAGTAAATGGACGGACGTATGGACGACAAGCTTAATTAAATCTAACCAATGGCAAAAACTCCTATTTAATTTGTGTGTACATATGTAGCAGTGCTAATGCACATACTAGGGATGGTATACAGTTTTAATAATACCGAGTTCTGCAAATTCGGGATTCGTCTTTCTCTACATACAGAATTTGTCTAGCTATTATGTTAGCTCATGAAAAATGAGGGATCAACTCTGGGCCGAATAAATTCCTGTTCCTGGAAAGTTCGATTAATTCTAAGGACACGATAGCGAATGAAAAATTCCACTGAATACTCGATTAATTATCAGGTATCCAGCTGATCATCAGCTACCCATTAGATTATATGTCTAAAACAGTCTAAGCGCCAACCTACCGAAAAACTCCCGTTATTTTACACATCTATTGTATCCAGACCTGCTAAATAATGATTATTAGTCTTAATCATTGATAATCAAATTAAATTTTTTGTTATTTTTTGAAATAATTGATTAATTATGATAATCGAACATTTTTTGAATAATTAATAGATTAGGATTAAATTTTGTGTTCGATTAAAGAGGATTTATTTCGATTTCAAATTTAATCCTAGAATTAATCAAATTAATCAAAACTTCAATTTGATTACAATTTTTTATTAATCGGGATTAACGAGGTCTAATAACAAATTTTTAATCTTTTAATATTATTTAGTATTATAAAAAACTCAAAAAAAAAAATTATGTATTCCCAGGAATCCACAGGAGTCATACATTAGTCAGAAAGGAGTCCTAAATGGGAGCGTTAATGCTCTTTATGAGCTCGTTTATGAGTCCGATGTGAGGGTATTTCCCTTCTTGGATGGAGCTTGAATAAGAGTTATATAGGACACTCTTTTTTCATAAACGGCACTTATTAATCCTCGTTAATCGCAATCAATCAAAAATGTTAATCAAATTGAAATTTTGATTAATCCCAGGATTAAATTTGAAAACGAAATAAATGCTCATTAATCGAACACAAAATTTAATCCTAATCGATTAATTATCTCCGTTTATCACAATTAATCAATTAAATTAATAGAGCAGTTTAATATAATTGATTTTCAATTTTAATCCAGATTTAACAGGTCTGATTGTAACATTCTAAAGGTCATTTTAATTGCTCCCATACTGGATTTCCCCAAAAATGGTGTTGGGTTATTATCCCCAGTTCTTTTTAAGATTCCTACTTCTCATCCCGAATTCAACTCTTTGTACTTTACGGTACTCACATCTCTAGTATGTACAAAATGATAAAAACTAACAAAAACTCACACGTGCTCATTTGCTTTCATTTTTTTCCCCCCTCAAACTTTTCATTATTTCTGAACTCTCACCTGAATAGTTGAGTGGCGTTTTCAACACCAACAATGCAATATCGTGATGATATTGGCCTTGTTTATAATCTGGATGTACAATCACATGACTGATGGCATGATTGACAGAACGTGGTGCACAAAATCCTGTACTCGCACAATCTGGGTCACTGGAAGTGTCATATTCACCCACACGCACCGATGAGCTAAATGGAAAATAAGATTTCGAAAGAAAAGTTAAAACTCAAATATGATCCCAATGCAGCCTCTGCCACACACACTTACAGTCTATGTCCTTCTGCTTTTGCTAGCGCGCAATGTGCCGCTGTTAAAATGACACGCCTCGCTATTACCGAACCCGCACAAGGATATGCAAAAGCTCCCGTATTTATATCTATAAAGAGAATTTTATGTTTGTATTCTCTTTGTTTTCTCACATTTTCTAATCTCTTCTCACATACTTACGTTTAAAGCCAATGCGCGCTACGAAAGGATGTGTTCCTAGACCACGATAGAAATGTCCTTGCACCAATGACTTGCCGCACACCTGATTCTTTTCCAGTGGACTACTGGGACAACAAACGTAGGGCATTTCTTCACCACCACCACAAAAGAGCGCTTTATCACCATAGTAACAACGTTTTGCCACTTCGTATATCATAGCGGTACAATCGTGTAAGGGCGTACATTCGGTGCCCACTGTGCACTCGGTGCCAGCATCGTAGTAGGAGCGTGGCGCAAATGAGCGGCCTTGCGGAGATGCTGTAGCGTTCCGATTCGCATAGGTTTCGGGCACAATGAGTTTTTCTGCATTTTTTTGAAAAAAAAAAAATTTACAAATAAAAAAATTAAAATTGTAAAACCTTGAGTTGAGTGAAGGAACACCCTGTCTTTGCTGGCTATTTGAGTATTGCTACGATCAAAATTATTTTCAAAAATGTCAGTCGAAATTCGGTAAACATTCCCCATTTTAGTATTTTTCAAAACGCCTGATTTCAACTGAATTCATTATATTTTTTGAGATGTTCAATTTTTGAAAAAATTCGGAGTTAGTAAGTTTTTCGAAAATAAATTAGAGCGTATTTGTCAAAAATATTCTAAAATAGAAAGTTTTCGAATGGAATTTTCAAAAAGGGCTTTATTGAAAAAAATTCCGATATAGGAAGTTTTTTAAAAGTATTTTGAAATAGGATGATCTTCCACTCAGAAGAAAGTAAATTTTTTTTTCAGAATTTTGGTTTTCAAAAGGGCAATTTGTTGTTATCCGATAATTTTTTTGTTTTTTTTAATGCAAAGATAATAAAAATTTATTTTAGGTCCCGTATGAGATGGGCTTTTTGCTAGACTGAAATCTGTGTTGGTATTGGGCCAAAGATTTGGTGCTCTAAGACTTGGTGGAAGAGCTCATTGCACAGCAATTCCGGGATACGCTGATGACAGCGGAAGGACTCAACATTCTTAAACGCAGCAAGCGGGCTGTTAAATAGGATTTAGTCAGCAAATATTTCCCTTAAATCTGATGGACTATTTTAGAATTTTTTTCAATAACGAACTATTTCAAATCTCGTTTCAGAACGCCCTATCTCAGCTGAAAATGTATGAAATTTTCGTTCAGATAGGGCGTTTTTGAAACTCATTTTGAGATAGGGTGTTCTTCAAACGAATTTTGAAAGACATAGGTTATTATTGAAAAAAAATGAGATAGAGCGTTCTTGAAAAAAATTCTGAAATAAGTTGTTGTTTTTTTTTTTTTGAATATACTGAAAGGGTGATCTTCCACTCGATTAATGTTAATTTACAGTGCACTTTTAGTTATTAACACAATTATTTTTTCACATATTTTTAAATTTTTCAAATTTTTCAAATGTTTCAAATTTTCAAATTTTATAATATTTTCATTTTTCAATTTTTTTTTTTTAAATTTCTCCTTTTTTCGTTTTTAGTCTCACCAAAAGTGCCAATTTCACAATTTCCGCAAGCCGCCAAACAAAAAATCACAATTAACGTACAAATTTGTGAATTCCTAAGTAAGCATTTAATATCGCCACGACTGTGATTGCGCACAAAAACGTCCTGCCACAACATTTTGCAGCGTTAAAACCGACACGCAGACTATATATGTATGTATGTATATGTAGATATTTTCAAATTATTTTAAATTAGTGAAATTTTGTAACCAAACACGCAAAGCAATTAAATTTCAAAGCGTCCAAACGCGTCAACGCTGCTTCAACAACTGGTCAACACTTGCTGGAGAGTTGAGGCCAATAGTGGTTAGCCACAAAATAATTGACTATTTTTCCATTTTATTTTTTAGAATAAATGCCATAACGCACAAAATTTGCTTTTAGTTAGTAGGCAGGTATATGTGTATGTATGTGTGTATGTATGTGTATAACAACAATTACTTACTAATAATTTTTAGTTAAAAATTTTAAATACAAATATCCAAATGAGTCGTATGTACTTTGTACAATGTAAGCGGTAGTTAGAGATGGGGAGAGAGAAATTACACAGATATTATCTTAGCGATGAGCTAATTTCGAAAATAGCAAAAAAATAAATAAAAACAGAGTAAAAATTGTATACTCACGCAGATCATTAAGTTAACTACTGAACCCTGGAATGTACAGATTAAATTGTTATTAAATATATTTTTTTTTTTTTTTTTTTTAACTACCAAAATTCTAGATTACTAAAATAAATGCCCAGAATATCAGCCTCATTCCAGAAACTCCATTTCAGTGCCAGTTTCAGTGTTTAAGATATTGTTGCCGTATGCCTTTCAATTCGCCTTGTTTTGTGGATTTTCCTAGCATGAAACGAAGCACTGAAGATGGCGCTACGCCAAAACCAATTTGTTACAAAATTAAATTTGACAAATGGATGAGTGAAAATCGGCTCAAAATACATGAATTTATCAGTTTTAAACTCAGTATCTTAGCTTCTGCTTGAAACTCAAGTTAGATTCCAATTTCAGTCGCTCTTTCATTTATTCAAATCGATTAAACGCACATCTCTAACAAGTACCGTTCGAAATTGTTATCGAAGAATTTTAGAAAATATATCCATGAAGAAGTTAGTTAATAATTTCGTTTTTTTGTTCACTTGTTTGAGTCCGTATAGGGTATCACGACTGGCCTATCGGTGGCCTATGTGTCGGGATGTTACCTTGGTGTTTCGGCCTAGCCCTCGTAACCTAACCTAACCTAACCTAGTTAATAATTTATGTATAAGATTAGGATTCCGACTAATACACTGAGCAAATCTTACTGGGTATAAAATATTCTAGAAAAATCTATACTTCACCCAGGCCCTGACTGGATGTTCCCTACAATAGATAACTCCGCCGAAGACCTGTCAGCTCACTGGCGTGGAAATCATTTGTTTTCCAATTTAATGTTATATCCACGAGGGACCCTTCTAATTTTCCGCAAGTTGCGCCGCCTAGGAAGTAATTTCAACCCAGGCCTTTTCTTAAAAAGTATTCAAAAACTGACTAGGACCTGGGTATGCTTTCCATGGCAGTCCCATGATTTTGAGAGGGAAAATTAAAAAAAAAAGGGAACTTGATCGATGAAGACAGGAAGTATCTCGAAAATGAAATTACCGACTCAACTATCTTAGTCTGAGCTTTGCGGTCTTGATCCATTATTTTCAGTGTCAGCCACATATGTATGTCTCAACTATCAAGCCTTCAGCTTAGGACTCAATTCATAAATCTCGACTTTGAACCTATCAGAGTCAGTATCAGTCTAATTTTGCTCGATTGTGGACTCATGAGCTTCAGTACCACATTTGATCGTAGTCACTTTCATTACAATTAATGGCTCCTTACTTTCAATCCCAACCTCAATAACCAATATCTCCATCCAATTGCTCTACGACCTCTGTATTCGCAGCCCTTTTGTAGCACCCTTTAATTTTACTTGCTTGCCACACAAGCATCGTCATTTAAAAAGCTACTAAGTAAACACCGTTACATTACATGCGTTTTATGATACTGATAATAACATTCCCCTCTGCCTCTCCGCCACTTCCTCTGCCACGCAATTGCAAATAGAAATTTATATATGACGATCGCTTACCAGTGATATTCACAATTCACTGGCCATACTACGTTGTAGTTACTTATTGAAGCCGGTTCTATTAAATTTTGTAATTTATTGTTGTTGTTGTTTTTTTCACTTTTAACTTCATTCACTTTCATGTGATTTACTGACAGTTTTACAATTTGTTTTCTGTATTTGTCTAACCCTTTGGTCAGTTTTGTTGTTGCAACGCTGCTTTTTCAAGTGAATTTTTACTTTCATCACATTTTTTTTTTTGCTTGATAAATGTTTTATTTACACAGAGTCTGAAATTGTTATGAATCTGCAAAATTTGTACTTTAATGTTGTTTAAAAAATCGTAATATGACTTAATTTGTTGTTGTTAAAGGTGAAAAGTTCATAGCACAATTTAAGATTATTTGACGCGCTTTTGGCTAGTTAACATTTGAAGTGGAATGATATTTGCCCTCAGTTACATAGTAAGATTATTTGTTTTTGCGCTCTTACTTTGTTGTTGTATTAACTACAAAAACACTTACCAAAACCTTAGGGTGGTGTTGTCAATGTATTTGAGCTGCATAATCCTGCCCGGTCCGATAATAGAACCTTTTGATATTCTCCAGCGAGGACGATCTGTTCGACCTTCATCTCTTCTCCAAAGATATTTGAAGTAAGTTAACAGTGCCATCTAGTGAAGACATCAAGTCACTACCCTATGCGGCACATGTTCTTCTTCCCTTTTTCCACTTTTCCAAGTTCCTAAGTCGATTTCGCCTTACATCTTGTGACAGCCAATAAATTTCCATATCGACTGCTGAGTAGAAGGTCACCTTCTTTAAAAATATTTTTAAAGAACGCCCCATATCAGATTTTTTTCAATAAAACCCTATTTCAAAATTCGTTTGAAGTGCGCCCTATCGCAAAATGAGTTTCAAAAAAGCCTTTTCTAAACGAAAATTTCATACATTTTCAGCTGAGATAGGGCGTTTTTAAATCGAACTTTGAAATTCGTTCTTCACATTCTAAGTGTAAAGGGAGTTTTTTAAAAATATTTTCAAATATGGTGATCTTCCACTCAGCAGTCGATATACATAATTTCTTCAGCAGGGTCACTTATTTTTTTTTTTGCAACTCCCTTTCAAAAGATTACAGCTTTTACGTTATTCTATAGCATTATTTTAGATGCTCATATTTCAGAATTTATGCTCAAACAATCATTGAGCAATGGTCATGCGCTTAACAATAAAGTGTAATGTTGCTAATTTTATTTGAACAACAATAAATGTCGGTTCAATCAACTCAACTAAATAACTCGACATATGGACAATTGATGACAGACAAATGACCACATTTAGCTAAAAACAAAATACATGAACCTTTGAATTGTTGGTTAATGAGGGGATGGAAAAGCACTTAAAAATAAATAAACCAGGTTAATTGAAAATGCGGAAGACTTTTGGCAAATGTCACGCAAAACTATAGTTTGTTTATGAGTACAGTAAACTATCGATAAATTAATTTTAAATGAGTAGGAAGAAAACAATGAATACTCGTAGTATATTTTTAATAAAACAATCATTAAAGTTGTTTTGCTTAATTTTTTCTCATTCATTTTATTGAGTAACATAGTAAAATAAATTATTTTCATACATGAGTTGAGACAATAAAATTTACAAATATTTTTTTTATTGGCAGAGTAAGCAGTTTGTTTCATTTCTGCGTAGTTTTTGGCTTTCTTGTTTCAACATGCATTATTTAATAGATAAAAATAAAAGGTTACCAGACAAAACTATTAACAATTTTAAGAATTTCGATTTAAAATTTAAACTAAAGCAAAATTAAAACAAATATATAAGCCGCTTTTTTGTAAAAATGGTATAGGTCGGTTATTTTAGATTTTTTTTTATAATTGGTTTTTATACTAAAATAAGCATACAAGTTTTTTTTTCAATAATTGTACTTAAACCACTTAGAAAAGCGACTTATACGTACATATGTAAATACAAATTAACCGTGAAGTAGTAAGATTTAGAAAGAATTCACTATTTTTTCCTAATTCAAAACATAATTTTTTAAAAGTTAATATACATGTATGGATAATGTGATTATTCGAGATTTAATTGCTAGTTTAATTATTTTATTAGAAAACGTTTTTCTTTTTTAAAAACAGCTTTCAAAGGCCCTTTATAGATTAGACATATATGCATTTGATTAGATGAGAATGTTGAGTTTATATTCAGCTTGAATTTAATAATAATAATAATGTATCAATATTTTACATATTTATAAAACAAAGATACATGACATACATATGTATTAAAATTATTTTGGGAT
Organism: Sphenella marginata; assembly: GCA_951509765.1. Classification (NCBI taxonomy): domain Eukaryota; kingdom Metazoa; phylum Arthropoda; class Insecta; order Diptera; family Tephritidae; genus Sphenella; species Sphenella marginata. The sequence goes on along the minus strand of OX608080.1, from coordinate 101,069,274 downwards.
TAATATTTTCAAGTCTCATAGAAAATTAATTTGCATATAGTTTTCAAAATAATTGCAGTACAATTTATTTTGCTGCTCTTTTATATATATGTATACATATGTATGCATTTATGTAAGTATGTACTATTATTTGGCTTCAGACTTGTAAGCAAGCCATATAAATTTAGCTAATTTGTTTTCTTTGCACAAACATGATTAACAAAAAACTTATTCGTGCACATTTTCGATTAATAACATGCATACGTTTTAAATTTTCTGAAATAACTTTATGTTAAAGCTTAAAAAGCATAGCGAATTGTGTGTGGCAATTATGTAAATGAATGATACTTTTAGTACCTTGATATTAAATCAATGTTTTTACAGTGTACTGAAATATTAAGATTTTTTAAAATAAAAATTGCAAAAAATTGGACACTATTTTACAAATTCGAAAACGAGTTAATAAACAAAATTTAGTAATAAATACGATTTTTTACTGATATTCAAACGATAAACAAATTTAAATTTTTAGCAGTTTTTAAATAATTTTAACAACTTGAAATTAAATTAAGAAAACTTACATACACCACAATATTAATTTTAGATACCGAACAGTGGGTGTTTCAATGTGGTAGAGCTCATTCACTTTCCTTACATGCACACCACCTATTACGGCTTTTTTTTATTCGTACCATTTTGTTACACAGTGGTTTCGATTTTTTTTTATACAATTTTGATTTTTAAATTATTCCCTAAACTATATTGATCTATTTACAACGATTATTGTAGCTAGCAAATATTTTCATATATTTTATTTTTATCTATTCTAAAATATATTTTGCGTTATCGCTTAATCCAAAGTAGTGGCAATTTTTGTCGAATTTATGCGTATACAATTATCCGCTGCGCCTCAAAGCATGCAACAAATTTTACAGTGTGCCATATATCTGTAATACTACTGCAGACACATTGCTTCTAGGCGCAACTGACAATTTTATTAACATACAAACGTTTACCAAAATAAGAGCTACTACTTTGGGCACAGCGATAGCTCCGATTAGCATATAAGTTATATACTATGTATAAACTAACTATTGTACATATAAATATTGTATTACTGTATTCACAGCTGGTTCGTATGTACGCAGTAGAAAGCTTTTATCGAAAAAAAATTGACAAAAAAAAAAATTTTACAAAAAATAAATTTGCAAACGCTTAACTACATAATAGTCGTATGTATCATTTGTACCAACAGTGTACAGCTTCAAGAATAAAAGAAATACACAAAAATGTGCAATACATATAATAAAATCAACATAACTTTCAAATACACTACATTTATAAAACTTAAATACGAAATAATAGTATTAATTATAATAATATATATATCAGCAACAAAAGAAACTGTTGTTTTAAATATTGATTTTAGGTATACATATAGAGCATATGCCGACCAATTTCGCGTAAGAATCCCAACCTACACAACCTTTTTTGACTATCATAGCCTAGCAAATTTTTCATAAACCAATTTTACTTTATCAAATGCTAGCGTTATACAAGTATGTAGTAACCGGCTTATTCGTCTCGCATTGCCAGAACTGGGATCCGTCGTTGTAGGCGGCACACACTCCCTATCCTAACCAGCTTTTTGTGTTTGCTTTGCACGTTGCAAAGCTTCGATTGCTTCAACTTCTTTCTTCTCTTTGGCTTTGTTGCGCCGCTCGTATTCAACTCGATGTGATATGATGCGCTCTACAATTAATTCTGTTGTCATTGAATTGTTGGAATCAATGAGCGTAAAGATGCCGCGTGTCTTTGGTACAGCATATGGATCAATTTTACCATCTTCCGGTGCTATTGGTGTTTGTCCATGGCAAACGACGTCGATTTTGAAGTGATCAATCACATCTTCGGTAACACAATATGGAGCACCGATAACCACTTCGTTGACATACTAAAAGTATAAAAAAGTAACATCGTTAGTAAAAAAAAAACATAAAACAATCATTAAAAAAGCCAATGATTTCTTCTTTGCTTTTTTGGTTTTGCAACTTACCTTACACGCCAGTACACTAAGTACACGTTCATGCAAATTCATAATGGGATAGTTACTGCCTTTGTACGAATTGACCACGGGATCTGTATGCAGGCCTACAATCAAGAAATCGCCCAATTCTTTAGCCTTCTCTAAGAAATCTAAATGACCAACATGAAAGAGATCAAAAGCGCCAGCGACATAAACCTGCCAAGTTAAAAATAAACAAATTAACACTTCAATTCATAAACAAATAAAAAAAAAACAAGTTTACTTACAATTTTGTCACTTGGTTTTGGTGGCTTGCCATCACTAAATTGTATGATCTTCTGTGTGGTGGGCAAAAATTGACTACATCCCGTCCACGGGCTCTTCGCTGATGAGTCTTGTCCCATATTCGATGAACCTGATGATAATTTCAGTTTTTGTACTTTTGTAATTAAGTCTGTTTTCTCGATTTTTTTTTTTTTGTTTATATTCAGTAGCGAGATAATTAAATTTATATATATGCACAAATATTTTTTTATATGAATGCATACAAATTTTTACGATCAGTTATGTTTATTACAGTTGGATTTTTTTTTTTTTTTTTTGAGTACAGAGAGCACATTAGCGTTGGTAGTTGATAGCAGTTTCAAAGAGAGGTGAAAGAGAGCGATACGCATGGAATGAATTAAGTTACAGCAACCATGCATTGCATTGCATATTTTTAGGCGGCCATTATTTATTAATTTTTCATCAACATATATGTATATTTGCATTGTTAATTTACAAATAGGTTTGCAGCAAAGTTTAAGGTGCAGTAGCAGTTACGATTTTAGTACATACAATTAGCAATTTACGATTTAATTTTTTTCCATTTTATGGGCATTTTTGGACATTTTTTAGGTTTAAGTTTTTATGTTTTTTTGATTTTGGAAATTATGTTTGACATGTACATAGAAATAAAAGAAAAGAAAGAAAGAAAAGAGGGTAAACAACAAAGTGTAGGAACGTAAGAGAAACAAGCATGCGTTAACGACTGTAATTCAATAAGGAACATGTTTTGCTTTTTTTTTTTTAATCGAAAACTAGAATGCAACTACATGAAATACATATGTTAAAAGGGGGCAACATTGTTTGTATGTTTGAGAGTTGGGACTACGTAGTGAATGGCTAAAAAAAATTGTAGTTAAACAAATCATTCCGCAAAGTTGTATTTCTTTATTTTTTATTCAAAATAAAATAAGGTACACTTGTGTATAAAATATTGTAATGCAGGAAGTCCAGGGAGTCTTTTCTTTGATACCAAATGATCACTCTTTTTCCAAATAAATCACAGTGTTAAATCTAAGAGTGAAGACCCCTAATGTTTTATAAAAATTCTAATTTAATTAGATACAGTTCATTGTATGTTATATCGGCTTCTTTATTAGCCTACTTCGAAATTATCAAATAACATCAATTGCGCCTAGATGTATGCAACATTCAGTACACTTGTCTTCATCATGACCTTCAACAGTCATAATTGACTTATGTATTATTTTCAACAATACAGGTATATTAACCGATGCTAAAAATAGATTTGGGGGCTAAGCAAGTGCAATCATGTACATTTATAAATTAATCATGTATGGTAAACAATAGCACATGTTTTTGTTATCTTAAATGATTGTTAAGGAGTGGATGGTTAGTATTAAAATTGTTCAATGCAGACAGTAAGTCAATAAAGTTAAAAACAAAAGAATAAGTAATGCAGACAAAATACATAACAAACAAAATTATTTTTTTAACTCAAAAATGTTAGAAGCCATGAATATTATTTTTAGATCTGAAGACTACACGTATTCTACATATACCTTAAGCAGCAATTATTATTCGAAAGCTCTTAGAAAAATGTAAATAACAAGCAGTTCGAAAAACTTGTTGGCAATTTGTAATTTCTCTTGAAAGTGTATGTAAATAAGTTGCTTGAAGATAAGCCACCTACATTGTAGAAGGTTAAGCAACCATATTTTTGCTACAAATTGACGGGACAGATGGATTTATATTGAGAAGAGAGTTTTCGAAACGGGATTCGAGGGATGTTAACTAGTAGCGAAATTTGCTGGTCCGTTTGCATGACAGCTCAAAGAACAAGGGCCTTAGTATTGAAGCAAAACCATTTGTGTCTCCACTTGGGAGGAAAATAAAAAGTGATGAATCAAATAAGTTTCGAAATTCCTTGAGGCGAATCTAGATTGTAAGCAAAGATCATCTTTGATTGTAAGAGGCACAATAACACTTTGCAGCGTTTTTTGTTTTTTGAATGATAAATTCATGGAGTAACTTTTAAAATTTGAGCCTTCGCTCAGAAAATTCAACAGCAAAAAAGTAATAAAAGCAGAATATTGTACATTAATTATTAAAGAAAGCAATGACATGTTAATGCAACCTAAAGTATTCTTGTGACACCAAATTAGCAAGTGTTTGCATGTAGAAAAAAAAAACAAAAAAACTCAACAATTTTTAATTACAATAAATGCTTCAACTGCACGGCACCAATTTACTATGTACATATAAATGTATGTATGCATGTAACACTGATAAGCAAATGGCAATACTAAATAATGCACAAACAACAAACAAAATACAACAATATAACATTACCTTCTTTTTCAATGGCATATTCAGCTGACCCCTGATGGAAATGATTGCGCGTCAATAGCAACATACGCCCCACTAAATCTGTTGTCGAAACACCAGCAGTACGTTTCACTTCTCTGTATAAAAAGAAAAATAATTATTAAAAAAAAATATGTACTAATTTGTGATAAAAAAAATGAATTTCCGCTAACACATACTTGTAACGATTGGCTGTTTTAACGAGGTGATATGTATCCACACCTTCAGCAGTCATTGTGATGTCATCTGAAAAGGATAAAAAAAGAGATTAGTTAGAGTGAAAGAAGGAGGAGTTATTTTATAGTTATCAGGCACCTTAAAACCATAACTTTTTCAAGATGCCAATTCGAAACATCAATTCAAATATCAAAATATCAAATAGAAGTTATACTCTTCAACTGAATTTATGAATTGAAATTTCAAATCTAACACGTTTGATGCCTGATACTTTTTTCAATTGGGAAATATTTACTCACCACCATGCACACAAAAATCACAGTTATATTCGTCGAGTACTTCGAGTGTTGTCACATAGGGAGCACCTAAAACTACCTCATCCACCCATTTGATACCCTTAACCATTTTAACGCGCTCCTCCTCCGTAAAGACTGGTGGGCCTTTGTGTTTTGTGATCTCTTCATCGGTATGTATACCAACAATGACTTTATCACCAAGTGCTTTGGCTTGTCGCAGTGAATTGGCATGACCGAAATGTACCATATCATAGCTGAAAGAGAGAAAAACATATGAGTTAGAGAGGTCATGAAGATCGAAAATTTCTATACTTTGCAGAAATTTAACGTGAAATGGGAAGTAATCAACTTGTTTTTTTATTTTTTCCAACAATATTTTTGTTCCTTAAATTCCGATATTGTTTGTCATTAGCGTGTATTTTACCGGCATTCATAGATAAGGATGCGCGTAAATATTTTGATATAAGGCGAAACAATTAAATACATACATACATACATATAAATCAGCATGAATCATTAATTTCACTAAGAACCTAGCATATGAATACAAATAAAAATGGCCAGTTTAGATCAGCTGTTGTCTGTACGCTATAGATAGGTCATTAAAGTGAAATCAATAATTTCTAGCATTTCTCTCTGTCTGTATGTTTGTGTACGCGCATCACTGCATAAGAACTACATGGAATTAAATGCAGTTGTGACCGATATTTTGTTAGAGGTCTAACTTGAAATATAAGACTAATTTTGCCTGCTGTATGGCTGTATTTATAATAAATACCCAACAGAAAATGGTGTTAGTGGCGGCTGTTTGGATTTTCTGTAGATATTTTCGTTAGTTCGCAAATCATGAAAAACCTATTTAGTTTCTTACGGGTCGATTCTATAGTGGTAACAACATTCGATTTACCCGGCAAACAAATATCTTGGAAACTTTTACACCCGTTTGGTATTCTGCCGGCTCAAGTTGGGGTTCAATTTCGTAACCACCGAAAGAGGTGGTAACGACAAGTAACCGCGACAAATTGCACGTGTTTTGTAAATATTTTTTTGGACAGAAAATAGCACAAATTTTATACACATACTAGTTCAGAAGAATTAATAAACAATATAAGCACTTTTTTACGTGATGTTTCGTGCGCGTTTGCCTTTTATTCTCTTTTGCGCATTGTTTGTTTTTGACATCGTTACCATGCGCGCTAGAATCGCGGGTACATGCACCGGTTACGATTTTTGGTTAGATAATCTTCTGGGTACAAAGTTTCCGGTTACGCTCAGAATCGACACGTTAGTGTATTATATTAAAAAATTTGTTTGGTCTCTCGGAGAGCCTTCTAAATGCTAATATCGACCATATAAGGCTTATATAATGTGTACATTTTATGGTGTTTGCATAAATACATATGTATATGGTCGTCTGTTGTATGCTTATCAAGAGTTCATCAATTGCTTATTCTGTTGTGCCAGAAAATGCGCCAGTTGGTCAGTGACAGGGTAACAACTTTGTTACGAACGTAGTAGTTTTAGTGCGAAAAAAATTTAGGAGTAAACTTTATTTAAAATCTACTATTTTTGAGATTGTTGTTTTAAGGATTTTTTTATTTGGAAATTACAAATATTTAACTACATAATTAACTACTTTTTAATTTAACAACTTTTTTAATTTTTTTTTTTAACTTCTATTTCCGATAAAAACGACAATTTTACTTTTATTTACTATTATTTTCTACTTTACAAATATTTAACTAATTAACTACTTTTTAATTTAACTACTTTTTTAAATCTTATTTTTTTTTTTAATTTCTATTTCCGACAAAAACGACAATTTTACTTTTATTTATTATTATTTTCTACTTTAAAATTTTTAAAAATTCTACTACACACTTTTTTACATTTTCTTTAGTAATTTACTTATATTTTGCTCTTCGCTAGTTCGAACACTTGTCAGTGGGCCCTTAGTTTGTATTATTTTTTTTTGGTCTTCGGCGAAATGCGCATTGCTAAGTCAGCCTAGCTGTTGTTGATTGGACTTTGTACTCATTGATCATATGTTGCATTTTGTGAGCTTGTTTTTGTAATCGTTGTTGTTGTCTAATATGTATGCAAAATATGCACAAAAATCGTAGACAATTAAAATAAAGCATTTTAAAATAAAGCATTTAAAACAAGTAAGGAAGTCTAAGTTCGGGTGAACCGAACATTAAATACCCAGCGTTAGTTTTCAGAACGAGATACAAATACCATGACTTGGCAGTGATATAGGCCCTAGAATCTTATTTGAAATTTTCTATATCAAAAAAGGGGGCGTGGTTATCATCCGATTTCGCCGATTTTAAACACCAACCTGCCTTGGCCAGAAAGTAACCTGCGTACCAAATCTCATGCGAATATCTCAAGTTTTACTCAACTTATGTTAATTTATGTGATTTTCGATATAGAAAAAGTGGGCGTGGTTATCATCCGATTTCGAAAATTTTTACAGCAGCTCACCTTGGCCAGAAAGTAGCCTGCATAACAAATTTATTGCAAAGATCTACATTTTTACTCAAGTTAAGTTAATTTATGTGATTTTCAAAATTTTCGATATCGAAAAAGGGGGCGTGGTTATCATCCGATTTCGTCCATTTTCAATAGAAGCCTACCTTGGCCAGAAAGTAACCAATACACCAAATTCCATGCAAGTATCTCAGTTTTGACGCAAGTTATGTCAATTTATGTGATTTTCGAAATTTTCGATATCGAAAAAGGGGGCGTGGTTATCATCCGATTTCGCCCATTTTCAATAGCAACCTACCTTGGCCAGAAAGTAACCTGTATGCAAAATTTCATGCAAATATCTCAATTTTTACTCAAGTTATCGTGTACACGGACGGACATGCCTTAATCAATTCCTCTTTTCAACCTAAGAACTTTCATATATGGAACTCTATATCTAACTCGATTATTTTGCGCCGTTACATAGTACCGTTATGTGGACAACATTATAATACCCTTGTACTAGTACTAGTACGCTGGGTATAGTAATTGAAAAGTGTAAAACAAAACAATAGAACGTATGTACATATTATACTCACGAGTCAACAGGAATTTCGCCAATTTTTGTTTAGTTTTTATTGTGAAATTGAGATTTAAAACGTGCCAATTGCACTTCCTTCCGTAAAAGTACAGTATAACAAACAATTTATAACCACTTTTTTGTTAACGAAATTTTTTTGAAAAGTAGTGTTTCAAGTTTTTTTGGATTGTTTTGCATATTTAGATTTAAAACGTGTGAGTGCAATTTTGAAAAATTTTAAAATGTTCGATTATTTAAACGCATCTTTTTTTATGCGTTAAAATGATTCCTAAAATTTGAGTTGGACATATAGCTAATCATCGCTGAAAATTTCATTCAACTTTGAGCAACAGGCTTTGGGTGATGCACGAACAAACAAACAGACAGACATACAAAGATTCGAAAACCTGTTGCTTTGGCTTTAATTACTCCACTAAAGAAGCACGTTATGTATTTTTCTTTTATTTCATTTTTTTTGTAATTATCACAGTTAACAAACTACGTCATCAGTACGGGAATATACATAATATGCTGTACATTACTGTTCTATTATCTTTTAATGATGAGTAATATAGATATCTCCCACATTTCTGATTTTAGCATAAAACTATAAGCCAGGTATTTTTTTTTATCACTTTTATCAGCTTAAGCTCATCACATTTATCTAAGCTCTACAACATTTTATAATGCAAATGAATGAGTGTGTATTTGTATAATGATATGAAGGCATTAGCAATCGATAAAATTTAATTTTTGTTTATAAATGATATCTATCGATGAACACATGCACGTTAAACCTACAGCCCACGGGCGGTGAACACACTGCCTCAACAATAAATCATTTTGTTAATTACCAGCTGAAGCATGTGAATAAATTTGTAAATATTTACAAGTGCAGAGAAAGCATATTAAACTCCCATTAAACTAGGTAGACCGTCAAACATGGTTCTAGCAAATAGACATTTCTAATAAATTTCAAGACGTTACGAATATTATGAGTGGCCAGTGGCAAGCAAGCTGTTGTATGGCAGAAAAAAATTCTATTGCTAATGATTCAAAAAAGACTCTCCATTTTATGGTATTTGTAAGCGACTTGAATAGCTTTTTATGCATTTTTCAATTTGTACTAAATATGTTAAAATTTTTGTCTATTTAGATATTCTCAGCTAAAAAATTTTCAAATTACGCATTACAACACTTTAACGCCGCGCATTTCTATTATTTAATTAAATTAAATAATTGTAGACTAACAGCTTCAAGGGAGAAATGATTATAAGAGCATTAGGCCCTTCTACTTTATTTTGAATTTTTATTTTATTTTATTATATTATATTTAATTTTTCTTTATTTTATTTTATTTTGTTTTATTCTATTTTATTTTTTTTTCTTTATTCTTCTTTATGTTATTTTACTTTATTTTATTTTATTTTATTTCCTTCCATTTCATTTTATTTCCTTTCATTTCATTTCATTTCATTTAATTTTATTTTATTTTATTTTATTTTATTTTATTTTATTTTATTTTATTTTATTTTATTTTATTTTTTTTAATTTTTTTTTATTTTTTTTTTTATTTTTTTTTATTTTTTATTTTATTTTATTTTATTTTATTTTATTTTATTTTTTTTATTTTATTTTATTTTATTTTATTTTATTTTTTTTTATTTTATTTTATTTTATTTTATTTTATTTTATTTTATTTTATTTTATTTTATTTTATTTTATTTTATTTTATTTTATTTTATTTTATTTTATTTTATTTTATTTTATTTTATTTTATTTTATTTTATTTTGTTTTATTTTCATTTTATTTTATTACTTTCTATTTTAGTTATAAAATAAAGGCATTGACAACGACTAAATACGAGTAGCAGATCACAATAACCCGCCACCCACCTCAGATTACTCTATTCAGAAAATCTTAGAGCAAACATCAAATTTGTATTATAAATTAAGTAAAAAGGAACCATATTTTTTCGCGAACGGTCTTATGTACAGACAAAGATATATTTATAAATATTTGTATTTACTTTTCAAACCGGATAGAAGCTTAGAGTGACAGCCTTCACTGAAGAAATGCGACAATCCGTTTAAACTTTGATCCTAGAGGGTTTAAAGTAGCCACTTTTCAAAAGATCATTGCACACTCCGTTCATAAGCGAATACGAAAGATGTTGATAATGGCGGCATCAAGCGCTTGTGCCTTTTCGTGCGATATTTTCTTATCAATTGTGTTAATATTTTCTTTCATGTGATTATCAGTAGGCATAGGGATGCTAGAATTCCATGGTTTTCAAGACTCGAAAGTTGTAGGATCAGAGCGTTTCGGGATTAGTAAATTTTCAAATTTCGCTAAAAGCGTTTAAAAGTAAAACTAACGTTTCAAAGCTTTTACTAAAGAATCAACATTTTTCACCCAGTTTTATAATTTTTTTTTCATGTTATCATCTTTGGGACCTGTTGCATTTTACCCGGTAATAATTCGACATCTCAAAAAAAAGCCAAGCATCTCTAGAATGATTGTTTGTATGATTGTATGATATTTACTATTTGTAAAGTCGTTACTTAGTCCAATGACTGAGGCTAAAAAATTCACAATCACACTCTATTAATGTTTGATATTGCCTTCGCCACAGCAAAAATATTAAATTGGAGCAATGAACGTATGGCAAATACATGTGAATATTTGCTAACTGTACAAACATGTGTACGCGTATATTTGCATTAGACTGTTTCAGAAAATAAAAGTTACAAACTTTTTCTGAGGAAATTGAGTTTGGAAATTTGCAATATTTTCTCTGCTCCTTCAGTAATTTTAAAGCTTTAAGAAATTAGGTTAGGTTTAATACAGATATGAATAAAATTAGGTTAGGTTAGATTATTTCAGATATACATATGTAGGTACATAAAATAAGGTTAGGGTGAAAATCTGATTTTTTTTAGATATCAAAACTTCCATTTAATTTACATACATATATCAATATCTCACATATCTAAAAAGAAAGAAAAATAGATCTCAAAATGAACAGCCTAATAAAAATATTCGTTTTATCAACTTTGTAATAACACAAACCCTAACAAAACTCTTGTGTCCAGTTATTTAAAAATATAAAAACACAAAAAAATTGTGATTCAGTCTAATATAAATTGTATTTGTGTGCAATTTTTAATCAATTGAAGACAGTTATTACGTCAATGGTATGCCGACTCCTATTGGAGGAAAGAATATCACGCGATTTTTATATAAAATAAAGCTTTGGTCTTTATCAGTACGCATTCTATTTCTTCGTTACTATTAAAATGATTTTAGGGCCTACATGCCTCCATAAATATGTATGTACGTACATACAAATATAGTTTTAATTAATTTTTATGTTTGAATGAGTGAAAGAGTTTTTGCCAGCGTTTATTTAGCGCGTTGTGGAAATCATTCAATGAATAGGTCAGATAACCTTTTAAAATATTTTCAAGACGCACTAGCAATATTGCTTCAAAACGAATTAAAATTATATGTATGTATGTTAATTTGCGAGGTTTTGGAGGCATTTGCGGTTTTTATGAATTTCTTCAATTTTATTTTTCAATAATTTTATAAATTTCGTGTAAGTATTTGTTAAAAGATCAAAACAGGAAGTAAAATTTGTAAATAAATATTGTAATCAATAGGAACTTGCTACCATCACTAAGTTTTTTTTTCATAACTTGTCAGTAAGATCTTACAAGGATATATTCAGGAAACATGGTATTGCGAGAAAATTTTATCAGGAGGACAGTGAATCTAGTTTAATTTGTTTAGTCATGGTTGTTGTAGTTGTTTTAACAACTAAAATACTTCCCGAAGATTTTGGGAAGTGAGGTCGAATTGACAGTCCTTGTCCGGATATGAATCCGATAAGCTATGGTGCCCCCTTGCGATACTGTTCGACTGTCGTGGTAGCGATTTTGTATGACCAGTGGAAGCTTCTAGGTCATCCCTCCTTCCGTAAAAAAAGGAGAAGATGGGTAATAAAATGTAAGATTCATTATATCCGGAGATCAGCCATCAAGTTCGGGAGATCAACCATCAAGTCGCCTCATACGACCGGTATGCCTACCTCGGGTATGTTTTAAATACCTTACCCGCAGGGATTGTTGCATTGTGAGTACTTCTTATTATCAGTATTGAGGGTGCTCAACGGTATAAGACGATTTTGATTTGTTGTTGTAACCTAATTAAAAATTGTACAGCGTTCAATGGGTTATTCAAATTGAGAGCTTCATTAGAAATATCACCTCTGTCACAAATATAGCAAAAGGTCATTGCTAATTAGCAACACAATATAATACAGCACTGAACAAAAGTATTAGCCACCACCACAAAACATAAGTAAAATCAACTGACGCTAACAAAAAGTACGCTGCATTTTACTGGTGTTGTTACATAGTGTTTGTGAATAATTGTTGTTACAAATTAGCAATAATTTCTTTTTTTCGGAAATATTCCTAATACTTTTGGCCAGCGCTGTAGGTTTGAGCTAAGTATAAATCGCATATATTGTATATAATTTGCGTTGTGTTGTTGTTACTTTTCCACTCATGCAATAAGTACAATCTCAATATGCATAAATTTAACTTTCCTTCGATGTTTACGAAATGTCGAAATTTTCAAAGTGTCTCGCCACTTGGGGTCGAACATTTTTTTTTTCGAAAGTTCAATTTTGAGTTTAAAAACCATTGGAATTTATTTTGAAAGCGCAACGACAACTTTTTCGCATGACAACACTTGCATTTTCTGTCAGACAATGCACCTGAATGGAAAAATTTATATTAAAACAGGTGAGTAAACGAAAAATTGCCAAAACATTAAAAAAAGGAAAAAAATAAAAAGATAAATATTTGTGTGACAAAATATATTATTTATATATTGCGCATCTTTTTTTAATAATTAATGAAAATATTATTTCAAGTGGAGAAATATGAATATTCTCATATCAAAAATGTTATTTTTTTTGCTGAAAATGCTTATTGGGGTACAGGCAGGTTTAATTAGTACCCTTTAACTGTTTTATGCAAATACAATATTTTAGCGTGAAAATACATATATTATATAAGTCATTAAAGATGATAAGTATTAATATTTGTGGCTTTTAGTTAGACTGCTTAACCCGATTTATATTGCCTTTCTCGAATTTCGCACAGAATAAATGGTTTATTTTCGCCTGTCGCTGGAATACCCACTTCGCCCACAAAAAGTTCGTAACCGTTGTTTTCTTTTATAAAACTTTCAAAGTAGATTTACGCTGCCATTATCAAAATATGAAGTTTGCTTAAAGTAAAAGCTTCAGCCATGCACATCTACATTTCCGTTAAGCTTCAGTTTTTTAATCAATTTGCCAGACTTTGCATGCTCAATATGTACATATATGTATATGTATGTACGTTTGTAATCATGTCCACTGTTCTTATGCTAATATATGTACATATCTATGACCTGATGTGGTTGTTGTTATTGTTGTTGTGGTGGTCAAGCATGTCACGTGATTTTTGCGTTTCTAAGCAGCAAAGCGTGATACAGCAAACAATTGAGATTGGGTATTTTAATAAACCCCACCAAAAAAACAACACAGAAACAGCAAAAACATACAGCAATGGAAATAAACTATCCTTCGGTGACGCATACGCAATTAACAAGTATTTACAAAAAAATAAAGAAAATCAAAACTTGTTCAAGTTGTGCTCGATTACTTGCTAAGGAAAATAAGTAGCGAATCCAATCAACAGCGATGACATACCTATGTACATACATACGTATATATTTTTCAAAGAGAGATAGCCATATCTACTCGAATTTTCCTCATTAGTCCGAGAACCAAGTACGGAAGTGATTTTCTGTGGCTTGTGATTGTTTCTGACTCGTACGGAATCAGAGCTATAATTGAGAAGCTTCCTCAAAAATTCTCATTTTGATTAAAAATTGGTTTAACAGAAGGCGAAAGTGGCTTGACTTCTAAAATATTTATTATTATTTTATCAAAGCTTGTCCTTGTGTTTCAAACTAATTTGAACAATCTTATTATGCTATCTAAAAACCAGCTGGCTTTATCAAAACAAATCATTGGTGCTCAGTAATCTGACAAGTGAGTGGCTAATATTTCAATTTAACGATAAGTTTTTATCAGTTTGGCCTCCTTAGCTGAACATTTGATAAACACGTAGCTGAGCATGCTTTTTACTGTTTCGCTGTTTACTGTTCCGCAGTGGTACACGGTTAACAAATTTTAAGTCATTTAGAGGTTGAGCAATTGCTTGAACCATTTAAAACTAAACGATAAGATTGAGACTTTCGCTTGCAAATTTCAAAATAGAGCAGGAATAGCAGCACGAACTTGGGATTTTCGTTTATTCATAAAAGTGTAACAAGAATCTTTAGTTTCACACATATATTTTTACACGTGTACGTATCAGGTCTGTTGGTTATGCACCATTGCAAAATATATTCGGCCAGCGACATGGTCAAGGCTATGCAAGTATGACTGACCGACTTTTTACAGTACTAATCACATTAACTGCAATTAATGATGCGTGCTTAACAATGAACTTGGTTTCAGGGCCTTGACTTCGTAAAGTAGAATAAATATGGCATACTTAAGCGAGTCAAGAAATGGTCATTGCAACAATATTTTATTTTATGAAGTCATTTAGGTGATAATAACAATATTTTTTTTAGGGAGACCTTCATAAAAATCATTTTAAAAAATCTTATTGAAGCTATAAAATATTAAAAACCCCGGTTTCTCTGTTAAATTTCTCCTTCAATCTGTAATGTATTCTGTGCGCTATACTTAACTGAATAAAATAACGTGCGTTTAATTAGAATTTCATGATAAGCCCGCCTGCAATTATATAATCAATGAACTACACCACTCATTGTAAAGATTTATCAAGTTATTATGCTTTTTTGGTATTGTTTCAAGAATTATTTATTCTTAGTTTTAATAATTCTGTATCTAGCCTGCAAGATAGGAAGTCATTAACTGAATATACTACTATGCTAAATAAATATTTATTTTTAGTTTTGATATTTATTTATTTATAGTATGTAAAGTGGAATTCCAAGATTGAACAAACAATAAACAAATAAATAAGAATTGATACAGGGAATACTAAAATCTGTAAGCGTGGCGGCTGTAAGAACAAATGGAGTGCTGAAATGCCACACATACCATTTTCATATTCTAAACAAATTGCCTGACGTGATACGAACACGTAGATATACAAATTGCGTTTAGCAAAAACATGTTATGGCAATTCAAAATCATAAAATTTGTAGATGCATGGTACTGCCAAAAAGGCGACGATTTTTTAATAAAGGGTTTCAAAGCAATGACTCACCATCCATCACACCAGACGCGCACTTCTCTTTTCTGTGCTGGCGGTTGTTCGTACGTTTGCTGTTGTTGATCTTGACTTTGGCCATTGCTGTTGCTATAAGTAGAGCCTTCTTCGCCGGTCGCCCCTTGGGCGTTGTTGGTTCCATTGTGTAGCGCTTCGCTCATTTTAATGTTTAGCCTTCTTTCCTTAAAAATGCAACAAACACTTTTTTCACTAAAAGATTTTCCAAGTTTTGAAAACTTTTTTCTTTTGTAATTACAATTCGTCTTTTTTCTAGAATTTTTTCAACTTTTGATATATTTTTTTCACGCTTACTTCGATTTGTTCTGCCAAATAAGTTGTTATCAAACAAGTTTATTATTTAGCTTCACTTGCGCACTTATCAACCGAGTAATAAATTACTAACCGTACAACTCAAGAACTGTGAAAGAATTATTTATATTTGCTTATTTTTATTTTATATATGGCAAAATTTTAGTGAATTTATATTCGTCTGCTTGTCTGCGTGCAATTTCTTTTAATTATTCTTCTTTGACTTCTACTTTGTACTAAATGTCAGTGGAAAATCACATCTGGGCAACAACAAAAACAAGTTTATTTTGCGGAAGTGTCTATTTGCACATGACCGTATACGGATCCGTATTTTATACGGGTTCCGTACAAAATGAACGGATCCGTATAAAATGTACGGAAGTGACCGTATTTTATACGGTCATGTGCAAATAGCCACAGCCGGGGTGGCGATCGCTAATACACAACCCAAAATGTTGGGATATGTATCAGGAGACGCGCTTTGGTCCCAGGAGCATGAATATAACTCCGCTGAAACAATATTTTTAGTAGTTTGTGAGAAAAGAGTGGCACGCGGAAGGACATTACCGTGGCGGTAGCCACGGCAATGGCAACCACCCGGAGTTGGAATGGCGTAGCCCAGGGTTATTTTTTGAAGCGCGGCCGAAGGCCGCCTACGCGAAAAGTGTTCTGCACATAAAAAACATGGATCGGGCCTCTAAACCTAGGTCATTTTTCGGTTTTTCGCAAATATTTTCCAAAATATTGGTTGAGCGGAGTTATATTCATGCTCCTGGGACCGAAACGCGTCTATTTGCACATGACCGTATACGGATCCGTATTTTATACGGGTTCCGTACAAAATGAACGGATCCGTATAAAAAGTACGGAAGTGTCCGTATTTTATACGGTCATGTGCAAATAGCCACAGCCTTATTTTGCTGTCAAAATAGAGCCGTCTACTTGGCTCCAAATATTTTTAGTAGATTTCCATGAGAATGCGAAGTGGTACGGTTGGTTGATCGGGATTATGTAACCCAACCTAACCTATTAGACGATACGTTTAGTTATTGGCATTTTAACCATGAAATTCCTTTACAAAAAGGACAAATCTAAGTATTTTATTGAAAATAATATCTTTTTTCTAAATAATAAAAATATTTGAAATAAAATGTAATAATAAGGGTATACGAAAGCTTAAATAATAATATTCAATATACTACACAGTAATTTAATGGGTGAATTAAGAAGTTATATAAGAATTCAGAGAATAATGCTTTCTACTTGTTTATTTTTATTTGACGCATTTTAAATTTCTTCAACACTTGGTTAACTTCGGACTATAATTAATCATTAGGGTCAATTTCATCAAAGCCGGTTAAGCCTAATCAGCGATTAATTTGACAGATAACCGTACAAAATATGTCAATTAAATTCCGGTTAAAGGTTTCCGGCTTTTATGAAAGCGGACCTTAGGATATTAATCACAGTAGCGACCTCTAGGTAATGGCGCAATCACCCAACGCCGCGCAGAGGTTCACAGAACTATTGTAACAATTTCTAATCTTCACGTATTACGATCCCATATTTTGTTTTTCATCGAGATTTTTGTAAATTTATTCAATTTAAACATTATTTTTGGTTAAAATTATTGGTTTGGTGAGCAATTTGCATGTGTATAAAATTTTACTACAACAAGTGTTAAAATCTAAAATTATTAAAGAGGGCAAATCAGTAACAATGACGTACGGGCGCAGCGCCAGGAAGCGCCACATGTATGGTGCGTCATGTGCACCCAATGTCAAAAGCGGTCAGGTAAAGTTGAATAACATTTTATAAGTGTTCATTTATGCGAGTTAATTGCAGAGCAGAAAGTAATGGCATATTAATTCGTTTTTTTTAGGTAATGCCTCATGGTGAATTCATGGATCGTATACGTAAATCACTTTACTTTGGTGGTGACGCACTAGTAGACGAAATGGAAGTATCAAGACCACTGGCTGAATATGCATCGGAATTATTTTCTGCACCACACAAGGGGCATTCACTGAATCGTTTGAATACAGTTGCGGCTGGTGGCGTACACGCTTCTCCATGCTCACTTATAATGGCATTGATTTATTTAGATCGATTAAATATGTCTGATCCTTATTATGTACGGCGCATAACACCACAAGAACTTTTTATTGTATCGATGGTATGTATATTATTATAGCTGATTTTACAATATATGTTTGTGTTTACAGTACTGATAATACCCAAGGGAAAATAGGTTACGTAAGCAATTTTAGGCACCTGTTGAGTGTAGACCAGAATGTTGCAGGAACTTAAAAAAAGACTAATTGAACAAAATTTTCAGATGGTATCAACCAAATTTTATGCCGGATATGACGAAGAAATCTATTTAAGCGATTGGGCCGAGGATGGGCATATGACTGAGAAAAGACTGAAGAAACTTGAATTGGAATTTCTTTGCGCTGTTGTTAGTATCACGCATACGTTTATAAAAACCTAATATTAACCATTTTGTTGTTGTTGCTACTTAATAGGAATGGAATATTTACATATCGAATGTGGAGTTTTTTGAAAAATTAAGCAGCATTGAAAAACAACTTGCGCGCCGTGAAGGTTTACGTCGTGGTTGGCTCACCTATACCGAATTAATACAAATGTTACCATCCTTTACATTGGCTAAATTTATATTGAATAATATCGCTGTTATGGCTGTGAGTTATGCGGCAAGTGTTATTACCATAGCTGGTGCGTTTTTCTTGGCCAGCCAAATACCAGGCACTGTACTGCATCGTAAGGCTATAGCAACTGTTATAGGAGGTGGTAATATAACAACTGTTGAACAATCATCAACTCCTATAGTGGTTTACGAAGATACAACATTGAATGCTCAACCACGTGTACGGCGCATAAATAAGACCGAAACAGCAACTGCAATCGTAACAGAAGGAAATTCATTAGATGATAAATGCACAGCTTTAAATGTAGAAGCAGAGCTTTTGAAGTTAGAATGTCAATATAGAGAAGAGGCTTTGCTGGAAGAAGTACGACGACGTCAACATGAAATCGATAGTGCTACACGCTTAACTTTGCCCGATGCAGTACAACATATTGCAAGTGGCAATAAGAAATCCAAAAATGCTTGGTATTATTCGACTTTAGGTACAGATTTGTTACACAATTGGTTTAAGCTCAGAGAGGAATATGCGGATGAAAAGTTTGGTAATTGGATAAAACCCTTGCAAGAACTAAAGCCCACTATGCGAAAAGACAATATACTTGCAGCACAAGGAAATAAACAATATAAACGTGAACTTGTCGATGCTTGGCATAATTGGAATTTGGCAAATTTAACGACAACTATGTTTTGGCAGTTGTTAAGCGATACCGCTCAACAATCATTTGTACGTTTGCCATCTATGTGGTTTAAATTTATCTAGTATATACTAACATGCATACCCTATACTAACGGGCTGCAACGCACAAGTGCGTTTGCTTTTAAATAATGTTTTATATAAACATATATATATGTATATACATGCATATTTAGTTAGGTATGCGAAACGAATATTTTTCCTATTTTAAATGTTGTTCCAAAGTAACTTGAATTAAAAATTTTTAATATTAACAATGCTAAGTCTTACAAATCTTTATTGTAACAATATTGCACTGGACTTGAAGAACTCGAAAATACTACAGAGCGAATTATCGACATCCTAAAATATAAATGTATAACTAATTAAACAAAAAATTTGGAATGTTAATAAAACATACCCATGTGCATATCCAAATGCACAATTACATAAGTACAATAAAAATGTAATTTGTTGTAGCAACCAGAACTAGTTAGATGATTAATTTTGCGAGCTTAATACTAATGAATCTGAATTGATTTTAAATACATTAATTTTTTACCTATTGAAAAATAATATAACTTAGTTGCTTATACTATTTGTTAAACAACAAAAAATTTTATTCCTGATTTGTTTCTATTAACTTAAAGTTGATTTATTTTTATACGAAATATGCATATTGACTCGTATCATACAAGAATATTAAAACCTAAATGAATTCAAACTAAAAAAAACCGTTCCCAATTCAATGCACAAAAATGAAACCTTTAAATTTTTAATTAAATTTACCCAAAAATGGGACGAGAATTGCTAGAAATTTATAACTAAAATTAAAACTAAATAATGTAACATATTTTAATAAAGCAGTAAAGAGCAACAATATAGGAATGTGTTTGATTTTATTATAATGCGGAATCTCCAATTAGGAATCAGGTTGTACCGTTGAGTTATTAGCAGGAATGTGTCAGCCTTATTAGAATTCGCAACAGTCTGGCAGGTCTATATTTCTCAATCACGTGTTGTTGCGTCTTTGTTTTGACATTCTTATCTCTTGCCGCAATTATTTTATCGAGTGTTTTGTTTTTCTGTGGGTCTTCCAAAATTGGTTTTAGCAATCTCAGAAATATTACCAAATCTATTCACCATGACAGAAACCACTGAAGCTGCAATACCAAAAATCCAAATTGGCGACTACATTGTTATTCAGCGGCAGAAGTACACGAAGTTACAGAAATTTGGTAGCTTGGATACGACATCCATGTTGGGTAAAGAGCAACTGGAATTGCGCGCACTAATAGATCAACCATACAGTGCCACCTTCAAAATGTGTCCGAAAGAGTCTACCCCATCCAAGCAACGTGGCCAACGCAATCAGCGTCTTCACACCTTAGAACTGTGTAATGAGCTGGAATTGAGGGACATACGCGAACGCTTGGGCATTTCAGCCAGTGGTGCTGACAATCGCAATATAATTGACGACGGTGATTCGCAAAATTTGCGACCGGAAGACATTGAGCAATTGCGTGATGAGCACAGTGAATCTGCAAAGATTATTGAGAAGATAGTTGAAAACTCAAAGACATTCCACACCAAAACGGAATACTCACAAGAAAAGTATTTGCGCAAGAAGGAGAAAAAATATTTTGAATTTGTGCAAATAAGACGTCCCACTTTGCGTTTAATCACTGAAATTTATTATCGACAAGAACCGGAAAAGGTTATGGGCATGCGAATAGACACTTTATCACAAGTAATATCGTATGCGGGTGTAAGCGGTTTTGGCAACTATTTAATGTATGAGAGTGGCACAAATGGTCTGCTACCTGCAAGTTTTCTCAACTCAATAGGTGCTGACACTGAGGCGACACTTGTGCATATGCATCCAGGTAATGTGCCGCAGAAACAAGCCATTCTAGCGCTCAATTTGCCTTATGAGCAACTGCAACGCTGTATATCGGTGAATTTATATTCTGTGCTAAGGGAATACTATCAAGGTGAGGGACAAGAGGTGCCTGAGGCAGCAGAGCCAAGTACACCAATCGAAGAAATAGAGCCTAGTAGTAAAAAGCAGAAACTGAGCGATGATGACGCAGGTGAGTAACATTGAATATATGTTAATAATATTTAATGAACGCTTATATCTTCTTGCAGTACCTACAGGCATTAACTCCACTAGTAGTGAGGCAAACGGAGATAATAGCGAAACAAATAAATCAAATGCACCTGCGCAGAAATGGCAAATGGAAAATAAGCGTGCTTGTGATCTAATGCGCGCTAAGTTCGATGCACTAGTCATAGCAGCGAAGGAACATCCGAGTAATATCGTACAAGCTTTATTACCATTTGTAAAACCTTCACGCCCAATTGTCTTGTACAGTCTTAGCAAGGAACTATTGATGGATTTATATGTAGAGCTAAAGACTAGCTCGAATGTCACAAATTTGCATTTGACTTCGAATTGGTTACGTTTCTATCAAATATTGCCCAATCGCACACATCCGGAAGTAAATATGAATGGTAACAGTGGTTACCTCTTGACTGGATATACCATAGGCTAATTTATATGTGCACATGTACAAACATTTATTTAATTTAATAAGATTATTAAAATGGATTTATTCAAATTAGTGATCTGTCTGACGAATACACGTATTAGTATTAAGTTAACTTTTGCTAGTATTCTTTTTAAATTGGTGTTATTTCTTTTATTTGGAAATAAAATCCACATTCACAACGCTTGGGTGCACCTTTTTCGAGCCACATCCAATTCACAAATCGATTACCTTTACCTAGAATTGAAGTAAATAATTGACTTTTGTAATAATATAAAACGACTTAGTGGCCACTTACAGACGCAGCCTACAATACGGCCACTAAATGCGGATGGAATCATGGTTGGTTGTTCTTTAGTGCCAGCTCCACGTTTTATGATGGTGTCAAGCAGCCAAGGATCTTTATTACCAGCTTTAAATTGTTCCAATTCACGTTTCTCGATACCAGTTGCATGCTCCATTGGATCGTTCATCTCTTGGATTTGATTGAATCTCAATTTCGCATATAAATCTTGAGTTCCTTATACGTACTTACCTGATAAACGTGTTTTGGTTATGGAGAAATGGCGCAAGACAGACTTTGTGCCATTTTTTGAAACTTTCATAAAGTTTGAAATACAACCCGTTGGAAAAGAACTCATACTCGCAAAAAAATCCTTACTTTATACAAATGCAGTAGCGAATTCCTTTATTTCTAATTTATTTATTTTTATTCGACTTAAGTAAAACACAAAGGTTGCTAATGAAAGTCGAAAATAAATATATCCCTGTATTCTATAAAGTGATATGTGTTAATACCGGGTTCCCGTTCCACGGAAGCTATTTCAACGTACCGGACAATGTACCGTTTATTAAGCCTACCGGGATTAACGCATAGCAGTGCGCCACAACAACGGCAAAATTCAACATGATCCTACAGAGCAACTTTGTTTTCTTTAGCTTGACTAAATAAGAAACGTTTGCAGTCGTCGTCGTGTCTGGGAGCTGTTTCATTTCCGGCATTGTCTAACATTTTAGTACCAACAGTGCACCCTGCCCATATAGAGAGGCGGGATTGCTTGTTCCTTGGTGTTGGTACAATGGAAAGGAACTGTTGATTTGGAATATATAGCGCCAGTGAACATTCGTGGGGAAACATGTATAACACGCTTCTTGTTTAATAATAAATAGTATTTGCCAATCATGTTTTTATTCAACTAATATTAAAGTTTATTCAATTCACTTTTCAAACACACTTAGACCTCAACGGCGGATATATCTCATTAATGTTGTAGTATTAGTAATGTTTATGGCAGAAAAACACAGTTTTATGCCACCTATGAAATTTGATTAAAAAAAAGTATTATGCTTGAAGGTTTTGAAATTTTCGCGGTAGTGAATAAGAATAAAATAATAACCAATACATTTTTGTGTACTTAAAACACTGCAATAATGTGTACTTTTTCGTTAAATACAATTAGCATAAATTAATTACAGTGTTAATAACGTAATTAAATTATTATTTATTTTAATAATATTACGCCAGTAATTGTTAGCTGGCTTAACTAAAAAGCGACTTCAGCAGATTTACTTTTGCAGTTCCATTTCTTATTTACTTGTATGCATTTATACTCCTTTTATGATGCCTAAGTTGCTGTTTTCCAATTTCACCATTACTTCAGAGTTTTTTTGTTGGGTTTGTGAATTTATTTGGTTACTTTTTTCTTAGTAAAATGAAATTTGCATTTTTTTTTAAATTATTAGATTTAGACAGGAGCCTTCTCAACCAATTTGAACCAATGACCGCATTCGCAGCGTTTTGGTGTACCTTTCTGCAGCCACATCCACTGCACATAAGTTTGATCTTCTTCGCCTGGAAATATATAAATAAATTCAAATGTTTAGTATGTAATAGAAAGCTTTAAGTATTTTTTGCTTCTATTCTTCACTTACAGATGCAACCAACAATACGCGCATCAAATGCGGATGGTATCAGGTTGGGGGTGTCTTTGGTGCCAGCGCCACGTTTGAACACTTTCATATCGAAGGGATTATCGTTGCCAGCAGCTTTGGCCAAAAGTTCACGCTTTTCAATACCGGTAGCGTGATCCATAGGATCGTTCATCACTTTAAAGAGATAAAGGAATTTAAATTGAAATCAAACATTTTTTAATTTTAGTATATTTTTGCTATAAACATATTGTAGGCGACAAAATATGATTCGTAGATTTATGTATATTAGTTTATTTGACATATGAATAAAGTTACATTACATTAAATGGTTAGTGATGTTACAAATTCAACCGCGGTTGCGCGAGCTAAATATGGCCGCACTTGAGCGGGATAAATATGGCCACGATTACGACGGATACATATAGCCGCGTTAGCGCGGGTTTTATGAGGTATTTTCTCCTCGGACTTTACTATACGAATGATTTTACATATTTTACATAACTGTATGAAAAGGTACATGACTATATCAAAAGGTACAAAGTACAAATAACTGAAATTGGTTTTATCTGGAGTTGCCATCTCCATCTTCGTCTTGAGACATAGGTGGCGCTGACATCCCACCCCCTGGTGAATCCTGGTGAGGATTCGCAAGTTCCAAAGCGGCTAGCTTAGATGCTGGGCGACGAATGGTGCTGGTGCTTGTACGTACTCGAGCGCTTCTCACTTGCCCGTCTTTTGACACAATGACATCTATGATGCGACCTGTTTGCCACTGACCCCTTGGTGACTGCGGATCACAGACTAATACGAGCTGGCCTGGTTGAAGAGCAGTGGCTTCTTTGTGCCACTTAGAACGCGTTAACAGCTGCGGCAAATACTCATTGATCCAGCGCTTCCACAGTCGATCTTTTAAGTTCTGGGCAATCTTCCACTGCTTTCTCAAGCATACTTTCTCGTCGGCGTCACTAGGCGTTTGTGTGGAGTTGCAGCATCCCAAGATAAAGTGGTTAGGCGTCAACGGTTCAGGGCTTTGCGGTGATATTGGTATGTCTGTTAGCGGCCGACCGTTTACTATGTTCTCTGCTTCGATAACCACGCTGCGGAATGTCTCCAAACGCGGAGCTTCTTCCTTCAGCACTCTATGCAAAATGCGCTTTACGCATTGTATTAGACGCTCCCAGCAACCGCCTTCTGCTGGATTGGCTGGACAACTAAATTTCCACTCTATTTTGTCCTTTGACGTCTCGCTCATGATAGTTTCAAAGTCGAATAGCCTCTCTTCCCTTTTCATTTCGTGCTGCGCTCCTATGAAATTTGTGCCATTATCACTTCTAATGCGGACTGGCACCCCTCGACGATTGACAAAGTTGCGCAGACAGATCAAAAGGGCGTCGGTTGACAAATCAGTGGCAACTTCCAAGTGGATGGCTCTGGTGGTTAAACACGTAAATAAGGCTATCCAACGTTTTTCACGGCGGCGACCCACGGCGACATGAAATGGACCGCAATAGTCAATTCCGGTATACGAAAATGGCCGCACGTATGGTGTCACGCGGTCAGGTGGCAACTGACCCATCAGTGGCGTGGCAGGCTGTGCCCTCGTTCGAACACACACTGGGCATTTCTTCACTACGCGCTTGAGTAAGGCATGCGCGTGCGGAATCCAAAATCGCTGACGTATTTCGTTGATGGTTAATTTACTGTTTTGGTGATGATTCCTTTGATGGAAATATTCAGCCACGATGTACGATAAATGATGTTTTTGTGGTAGAATTATAGGGCTACGTGCCGACTCCGGTAAACAATATGCTGCATCGATTCTACCACTTATACGCAAGATTCCATCAGCATCTAGCTTCGGCGTTAGCTGGAACAATTGACTTGACCGGGGCAAGCGCTTGTTTGCTTGCAATGTGTTGATTTCTGCTGCATAAACCTCGGATTGAGCTTGACGACAAACAAACTTTTCTGCGGCTACGAGTTCACTAGGTACCAACTCCCCACGCCGGCGGGATGTGTGCCTCAGATTGTATATGAAACGCTGCATCCACGCTATCACGCGCAGAAGCCTAGTGAACGATGAATATTTACTAATGTTTACAACGGGTTGACGACCTTGTACTATTAGCGTTCTTTTTACGTATTCTTCCTCCATATTGTCGATTGTGACGGTTGGTGGCTCGCCTGGCCAACACCTTTCATCGGCATACAAAAAGTCGGGACCTCTAATCCAAGTCGAGTATGGATCACATATTGGCGAAGTTTTAACCTTTGTGGCATCATCGGCAACATTAAGTGCGGACGGCACCCAACGCCATTGGCTCGGCGTGGTGTCCGTTAGGATCTCTGATATACGGCTCGATACAAATTGCTTAAAGTCGCGCTTGGTTGATCGAATCCAATGGAGCACGGTTTGCGAGTCGCTCCAGAATATGACAGTGCTAATTTTGCGGTCGAGACACTCTTGTACGGATGCACGGAGACGATTGCCCAAAACTGCTGCCTGCAGCTCCAAGCGCGGAATTGATGTGGCTTTCTTCGGGGCGCATTTTGTTTTAGACGCAATGAAGGCAATATGTGTGTTCTTGCCTGACAAAATACGTAAATATGCTACCGCTGCGTATGCGGCATCGCTTGCGTCGACAAACAAATGAAGCTGAAGATTTTCGGCTGACGAGTATAGTGATGAATAACAGCGAGGTATTGCAAAGTTTCGTACATTTTGGAAGGCTTTCCACCAAGCTTCCCATTGCGTGGCTAGAGGAGGTGATAGTTGGTCATCCCAGTCGAGACCCTGCCTCCAGGTTTCTTGCAAAACCAACTTCACCCCAATTGTGATGTTCGATATTAGACCGAAAGGGTCGTAAATGGCCATGGCTAACCCAAGAAGTTCCCTTTTTGTTGGTGACCGGTTGTTGTTGATGACCTCTCTTGGTATCTTTTGGAACCTAAAATGAAACTCCAGTGTGTCGTTAGTGGAATTCCAATACATACCTAAGATTTTGTCTGTCTTTGGTTGATGTTCCATGTCGACGACATCGGACTGAACTGCTGCGTTCTGGTTCAACAGCTGTTGCAATGGTTTGCAGTTAGTGACAAAGTTTCTAAGATTGAACCCAGCCGATTTGTTTATGGCTATCGCTTCGCTTATAATCGCCTTGGCTTCCTCGGGACTGTCAAAGCTGGCAACGAGATCATCGACATAAGTGTTTTCGATGATGATCTTTTCCCCTCTTGGCAACGTGTCATGAAATCTAGCGGCATTGGTGTTTTTGACGTACTCCGCACAGCATGGCGAACAGGCGGCACCAAAAACCATAGACGTCATGACGTATATTCGGATCGGATCGTTTGGACCACCGTCCCTCCATAAGAACCTCTGCGAGTTTATATCAGCTGGTCGAATTTTGATTTGCGAGAACATTTCTTCGATGTCCCCTGCTACGGCGATCGAGCGTTGACGGAATTTGTATATTATTGACATTAATGGCCTTGCTTGCTCTGGCCCCTTTAGCAAAAACGAATTTAATGACACCCCGTTGACTGTAGCTGCTGCATCGAATACAACTCTCAGCTTGTTCGGCTTATGAGGGTTAACAACTCCAAAGTGAGGCAAGTACCACGTCGTTGGACCTTCTTTGCTGGCTTCATTACTTGACATCAACTGAGCGTAACCCTTATCGATATACTTTTGAATTGCTGCTTTGTATGTTTCAGCGTACTGCCTGTCTTTTGCCATTTTTGCCTCTATGTTGAGTAACCTGCGTTTCGCCATCTCGTAACTATGTGGCAAAACGACCTTGTCTTCACTCCACAAAAGACCTACTTCGTAGCGTTCACCAATATTTCGGGTTGTTGATTGCAGAATGTTTCTTGCTCTAACGACCTCGGTTGATTCCAATGGACAGTCAGGAATCTTGACACCGAAACTTTCTAAACTGAGATATTCATCGACTAGTTGATGCAGTTGTTTTGTTGTTGGTACTTTACGAACGTGAAGACATTGACTACTGGTTTCGGACGACGATGTTGGGCCATAGGCTACCCAACCTAGCTTAGTGGCGACTGCAATAGGGTCTTGACGACCGCCTACTACAGTTTTTTGTACGATACTTAAATGACTGTTGTCTAACCCAATCAGCAACGACGGCTTGGCATGACAATAACTTGCTATTGGTAGACCTTGTAAATGAGCATATTGATTGACGACGAAAGTCTGCACCGGCAGATCCAAATTATTGGTTGTTCGAACGTTTTTTAACTGATACGACGTTTGGGATTGCTCTCCCTTCACCTCTAAATTCATTACTCGAGAATCTTCTATAATTTGATCTTGATTGTACCACTGCAGTGAAAGTGGTTCCGAACGACCTTTAGCACCTAGCTCCTTAGCAATGTTCTCTTCTAGTAACGTGACAGATGACCCTTCATCGAAGATTGCATATACCCTCTTGTTGAACTTCGGACCCATGAGTATCACTGGCAGGATTTTGAACAAACAAACGCTTTGCTTACTTTGGTGGCAGGTTAGCAAGTGTTCATTCTCATTCGACGTCGACGTAGATATTTGTTGCGTTGGCAGGTTCGCTTCACCAGCCGGCTGATGTAACAGCTGGTTATGCATGCGACGGCACCCATCGATACCACACTCTCGCTTGCGTTGACATTTAGCAAGCCCGTGACCACGTTGCATACAGGAAAAACAGACATTTTTCGACTTTACTAACTCCCATCTACGACGAACATTGAGTGCCTTAAACTGTTGACACTCACTTAGCGCATGATGCTGACTGCACTTTGCACATGACGACTCTTGCTGGTTGGTGCCTAGTAATACACGTCGAGATACATTTGAATTACGATTTGATGTATTACCTGATTGTCGACTTGACTCTGCTTGATAATTACGGCTGGCGGACAATGTCGATGGCATGACACTGATTACCCTGGCTAACTCACCCAACCATTCGGAAAATGTTTGTACTGTCGGAAATGGAGACACTGTGGCAGCGTGTCGACTCCATTCAAATTGTTTCGAAGCGGGCAGCTTCAAAACCAACGTATCCAAAAGCATCGGATTCAGCAAATGATGATCACAGTTGGCTGACTTAAAAAAGGCGACCATGTTTCGAACACGGTTGCACAAATCCAGCACTTGCTCCAAACGTCCCTCGTAAATTGTTGGGAAATCTTTCACCTTCTGCATCTGCACCCTGATAAGCAGTTCTGGTCTACCAAAATTAAATTGCAGCTCTTCCATAACCAAAGGCACGTTTTCAGGAAAGATCAACAAAGATGAAACGACACGCTTTGCACTCCCCTGCAACGCCTTTTGTAGACGTATTAAATTCTGTCTGTTGCTATATCGAAACTCCATTGTACTGTCGATATAGCTCGCACGGAATAATGGCCACTCCTCAGGATTGCCATCAAAACTTGGCAATGGATATAATTTTCCAAACCCTTCAATATACATGGGTGTTGGAGCTGGTGACGGCAAACTATGTGACTGATGAAACGTAGCAGCTGGCTGCTTCATATGATTCGATGACGACGGCGGCGTTGGCGCAACTGTTGACGACTGCAGCGACTGACCCTGCAGTATATGACTTGACGGTTGCGCTGACGCATTTGTTGACGACGACTGCAGCGACTGACCCTGCACTATGTATTGTGACGACTGAATTGGTGGCGCAATTGTTGACGACTGCAGCGACTGACCCTGCTGTCGATGGCTTGACGATTGCGCAAATGTATAAAGTTGTGGCAAACTTGTTGACGACGGCTGCAGCGACTGACCCTGCAGTTGATAACTTACACCTTGCATTGACGACTGCCGCAACGACGCATACGCTGACAACGACTGCGATGACGGCAGAATTTGTGACTGCGACGCCAATGCCCTATATACTGAAGTTGACTGACTTGGTGGATGTAACGGACCTGCTGCCGTTATGACTGATGACGATTGTTGGTTCAATGTATTTGCGGTATCTACTTCTATGCGCTTGCGCAGGTCTACAATGTCTTTTTGACTTTGACATGTAGCTTCGCGCAATTCCAATACACTTTTCTTGATACCGTCTAATGCAGAAATTATAG
Organism: Sphenella marginata; assembly: GCA_951509765.1. Taxonomy (NCBI): domain Eukaryota; kingdom Metazoa; phylum Arthropoda; class Insecta; order Diptera; family Tephritidae; genus Sphenella; species Sphenella marginata. Next base: position 101,039,479 of record OX608080.1, on the reverse strand, counting down.
ATGTTACCTGGTCCCGCGATAATGTATTGGAGCCTCCTTCCATAACTGTGACTTCGGCCGGATTGTCTTCTTCATCTGGTGAATTTTGATCTTCTGGTGGTTGTTCTGCTTCGCTCATTTTGCTGCGAGTTAGCATTTTGACTTCAACTTTACTTTTAAGTCAATTAGCGAAAGGAACTTTACACCAACAACAACATGTATACTGCGGCGATCCGGCTGTTCAGCAATTAATTGCAATTCCACAGCACTATACCTTTTTAAAACAATGGAATGTTTAACCTTAACATCCACTGACGTTGGATTCATCAAATCTTCGGAAGTCCTTGGCAATTTAAGAATTTTCAATTTTATTGCGAAGAAAAAATGTGTGCGCCAAATTCCAAGGAAAAATGTTGATCGTTGCGATGTTGATTGCCAGATGGTAAAATATATGGCCGTGCCATTACGTTGTAATTCGACGGCGTTGAATTATAAAGGCGAGGAGAAACTCATAAAACTTATTTGTAGGCGACAAAATATGATTCGTAGATTTATGTATATTAGTTTATTTGACATATGAATAAAGTTACATTACATTAAATGGTTAGTGATGTTACAAATTCAACCGCGGTTGCGCGAGCTAAATATGGCCGCACTTGAGCGGGATAAATATGGCCACGATTACGACGGATACATATAGCCGCGTTAGCGCGGGTTTTATGAGGTATTTTCTCCTCGGACTTTACTATACGAATGATTTTACATATTTTACATAACTGTATGAAAAGGTACATGACTATATCAAAAGGTACAAAGTACAAATAACTGAAATTGGTTTTATCTGGAGTTGCCATCTCCATCTTCGTCTTGAGACATAGGTGGCGCTGACACATATAGTTTTGTGAAAATAAGTCATGGTTGGTAGCTCGGGGGAATCGGATTTATTTGATGATTATTAAAAGTTGTATAGAAAGGTTGAGGACAGAGTTGTTAAAGAACGCATTACTTTCGGAATAATTATTCCTTAAATTGAAGAAATTCTTATTGTAGCCTTTTTTCATTTATTTGCATTCCTTATTTCTTAATGCATTCCGGAGTAATTATTCCTCTCTTTCATTCCTTTGATTTCATTCCTCAGATTAAAAATCGAATGATTAAATATGCAGTTAGTACTTCTTATTCAGTGAATGGGAATGCATGGATTTCATTCCGGCATGATTGATCTCCTTAACAACTCTGGTTGAGGGCTCCAACAACTATGCGTTTACAAACTTGCACTTTTGCAGCAACGTTGGAAGTGTCAGGGCATTTATTTTAAACTCTTTAAAGTGCTGTCTGCTTGAAGAAATCAATAGTCTACCCACCCTATTAACAATACATATTAAGTTTTTTATTGGGCATTCACCCAAACAGCTGAGACCACCTCCACCACCAAATTTGTTTACTTCCTCATCGATCTAGCTGACAAAATTAGATATGACTACATATTGTAGTTATCGGCAGTTAATATTATAATTTGCGGTATGCCTTAACTATGCGTACGTCGCAGAAAGTTCGATCAGCTCTAAAAAAAATATATTACAGCTGATAGCTTATAAAAATTGCAACTATGAAAGGTTACATAAACAATATAGTGGTCATCAGTGTGGGAATATCGATGACGGGCAATTGTTCACAGCATTGATTGCTATTCTTTTTGTCGGTCTTTGGAACACACAAATCATGTATGGGAATTTTTGTTGTTCCCCAAATACAGAATGACTAGAGAAAGAGAAATCTACCATTTTCAGTGGTCTATGTTACATAAACAAATACGTTGTAGTAACAACTTGGTCTCGTGAGAATTTATATCTTTTTTAGCATTTGCATACAAAAATATGTTCATTAAGTGCATAAAACTCCGTTTTCCCTTCTTTAACATTACGTAACATTTGCAATACCGACCCCGCACAATAGCCCACAAACCGTTCGCCACACGGGAAAAATGCGTGCTCGCGCTGTCAGATATGTCTATGCAGTCCCCATAACCTAGCGCCTCCCTGGAGTCACTTCCACCGTGCAAAATTGGTTTTAATAACAAAATAAAGTCGCATTTATCAATAACAGTCAAAGGATAATTAGGTTTTCTTCATAGCCATTAATAAGAGTTCACTTACTTTTGCAGAAACGCACTGGAGTGTATTGTAAATTTTGACGTGTCGCCGCACGTACAGCCATACGTCCACATACCGCTGCCATTTTGTGTTAATAATTTACTGTTTCTTTATTAAACTTTTAGTAAATATTCGCAAATTGCGATAGCACACAAAAATTCGATTTTAGAGAAGAAAAAAGGCTGGTTTATTTCGTAATTTTTAACACACACACACAAGCTCGTTGGTCTGCTCGTCTTCGCTAGTTGAAAGGCTGAAAAGTCAAAGTGACATTTGATTCGTTGAATTCGTGGAGGGTTGCCATTCCCACGTTATGCACGTGAACTCTCAGTGCTGTGTGAAAGCGATAACATTTTTATAAGTGGAAGGGTATGGTGAATTCCAATGTTTATAAAAATAATTCGGCACGTGTTCAAACTAGTTTATAATTTGTTCACAATGATAACTAAGCTTAGCGAAAACGAAATTGTTAGTTTTATACTACGGGCACTTTTACAAAAGCCAGTTAAGCCTAATTGGCGATTAATTTGGCACCTAACCGTACCGGCTTTTATGAAAGCGGACCTTACGCTGCACCGCATTTGAAATATTGAAATTAGTCATTTCAAACCCTCTTGCATTTTGTTTTACATTTCGTTTGACTCAAACGCAAATGTCATGTCGCAGCGGCCCAAATGCTATCGAAGATATGGTGAAATGCGGAGTTCAATTAACGTATTTTGCAGGGTTAGCGGTCAAATTAAGGGCCGATAAGGTTCATACCGCTTTTATAAAAGTGGCCCCGAGAAGTCACAAAAAAATGTCTTTACAATATAAAACTTAAATGTTACAGAAAGTAATCAGTCTGGCATCTCTTTTCCCTCACGCTAGCGGTTTTCTTGTTGCTAGGAAACGGAAATTAATAACACAAAGCGGAAGTCCAAATAAAAAGAAAGTAATACGGTATTATTTGCTAAATCCCTAAGTAAAGAAGTAAGAAAACCAAAATTTTGTATATCAAAGAATGTCTAAAGGCCTTATTTGTTTCGATGTATCGAAAAATGAACGTTTTCAACTGTCTGACAACTACAAAATGCTCCACCGCAAAGCAAAGATTAATTGGAAGGTTGAACGGTAAATCTAGTAAATGTTAATATTTTAAGAAGTTTGTACAATAAAATATGTATGAAACAGGAGTGACGTTGAACTCAAGAAAGAAAGATTACAGCGCGTTGATATATTTGTGCTAGCTGGACCACAAGATCGTTTCACCGAAGAAGAATTTCAAGTGCTTAAAGAATTTGTAGAAAAGGGTGGCAAATTGTGGGTGATGCTTGGTGAAGGTGGCGAACAGGACTACAATACAAATGTTAACTTCTTTTTGGAACAATATGGCATATACATAAATAGCGGTTAGTGATGAGGAGGATTGAATAAAACAAAGCGAATATTAATTTTTATTTTTTTTTTTCATATTTCCAGATACTGTCGTGCGCCCTCATTATTACAAGAATTTCCATCCAAAGGAGTGCATAGTCGGTGGCGGTGTAGTTTGTGAGGCTATGTGGCGTCATCTAATCAAAAAAGATATAGAGATTGTCGATTTTGATTTTACTGATGAGAAATATAAGATACATTTTCAATATCCTTATGGTGCGACTTTAAATGTTTCGGAACCTGCGAATGTGTTGCTCAGCACTGGCCCTGTTGTATACCCTTTTAACCGGTGCATATGGTTTACTGAAAAAATTTTAATTGAAGATATTTTTTTTATTAATTTCTTGCATTTTTAGACCTTTGGCTGGTTACTATATCAATGATCAAGGTGGTAAAATTCTTGCCATTGGTTCGGGCTACATGTGGCATGATAAATATTTAAGTGATAAAACAAATGATGCATTATTGGAGTATTTTTTGGAGCTATTGGGAGGAAATGAGATTAAGTTTACACATTTGGATTTTAACGATGTGGAGGTAAGAACAAGCTTATGATGTCATCTGTTCACATTTGTTTTTTTTTTTTTTTTTTTTGCTTTAAATGGAGTGATCTACATTTCGGTGATATTCTCCCTATGACAATGTTATATTTGTATACATATAAACTGCTATGTAGACAAAGATCCGCCTTTGATGCTAGTTTGCACCAAAAAAGTCAGCAGATTTTTTGACTTTTACATTAGTATAAGTTCCTTAAACAATTATATTTAACACTTAAACTTCTCTCCTTCCACAGATCAGCGATAATAAAACATTTTCAGACATTGAATTTGTTTCTAATATGCCAAGAGCTTGTCTTGTTGATTCAATGGGTGGCGCAGAAACGCCAGCAGATTTTAAACAAATGTTTGACATGACAATTTATTCCTTAAGTAATCGCTTGCTCACGGATGTTATAGCAACATATGAAAAGCTTAATGTTAAATATGAACCATTAAAAATAATTAAACCACAATTTGAAATACCATTGCCGCCATTACAACTAGCCGTGAGTATTGCTTATTAATATTTTTTTATACTAAAAGCCTCTTTACTAATCTCTATTTCATTTTTGTTTTGTTCAAAGACGTTTCCACCCATCTTCAGCGAGCCTGCTGCGCCACCGCTTGAGCTATACGATTTGGATGAAGTGTTTAGCGCTGCGCGCACACAACTCTCTCAAATGACCAGCAAATGTATGCAATCTCTACTTGCAAAGGATGCGCGTAAACCGTTGAACGCACGTGAATTAGAAAATTATATCAAAGAATGTGCACGCATTACGGGTATAATACTTGAGCATCAAGAAGTGCAAGGATGTGATGTATTAAACATATTGGCGCGACAGATTATTAGCTATAAACCGTATACTGATGAGTGAATTCGTGCCACAAGTTAGAGCAAATAAGTTGAAATCGTTTTATTTTTGAACAGTTTATAAAGGAAAAATTTAAACCTACACACTTCAATCAGCTTTTAAATAGAGATTTTAAGCTTGTAAAGGCAAATATAAGAACTTTGTATCTGAACATTAAACAGTTTGTAAGGACAAAGACATACTACATGTAAGTACTGTAAGAGTTAGTATTAAGCTGTTTAAAATATAAACTTTGATTAGATTATTACTTGAATACTTGTACTTCAATAAGTACACTCCCCTCTCCGTACTTGCAAATGATCAGGTATCTTGATTTGAGTTTAACTTATATACAAAACTGCATATTGGATTATTTCCCAGGATATGTCAAAGCCATGAAATTATGAATCACATTTGCTAGACAACTTATTTATATTCTCTGAGTGCCTATATGTTTACCTCTATGTAAATTCATTCATAAATTCTCAAGACATGATGTACATACTTATGTACATACATATGTAGCACCCAAGTAATTGAATGTACCTTGTCAAAACAAATTACTTTTTAATTTATCACTCAATGCTGCTTGAGTTTGATGCGCACGCGCGCCTGCTACATCAAACTTCTACAGAAATCTGGAGCTCCAAACGCTGACAGAAAAAAATTTCAGCAAAAAATAAAAATCAACACTTGGCGCTCTGCCTGAAGTGTGATGTTGTAGCATCTTGTATGTAGCTAATTTAAGTGTTGACAGCGATCGCCACATAAATTTATCATGTTCACAGTATTGTTGGTGGAATGTTTGGATACAATAAGAAATCTAATTGTATGCTGAGAGGGGCGGCATAGTTGCTTATCTGGGAAGCTGTGAAGTTTTGCTTAATTGTCGTTAATCTCTGGGAATATTTTGTGGGGGGACGATAAGTAGATTTTAGTTATGTATGTAATTAATATTATTTTAATGTGTGAATGAGCTTGTTGCGTTTTGTATGGGAGTGTGGAGAAATGTCAAACTGATATCCTCAAGTGCTCATCAGGGATTTGTTAGATTGTTTAAGTTTCCTCTTTTTAGTTGTTTGTAAAGAAAATAGGTAGGAAGTCTGATAGTAAAGCTGGTAGTAGTGGTGTGAAAACAGTTGTTTGATTATTATAATGACCGGAAAATATGCAATAAAATCTATTATGCTGAGCTATAGCGATGTTAGCTTCAAGGTTTCTAGGTACGGTGGAGTACAATGTGCTGCCGTTGCAGTTATAATGGCTTGTTCTCAAGTCCGAATTTCACCCGGGAATAAAAACATCCTCAAGTTAGCTAGCATTTTTTGCCGGCCCCTCCAAGGTGATGCAGAAAACAAATACATATATTTCATGTATATCGAAGGCGATGAGTTTGATGTGACTAAATGAAATAGCTGATTCCCACAGCTGACTATGATGTCCTTTTACATTGACCAGCAAACAAATTTTCAACATTCACGATCAGTGTTTGTTATCCTGCAAGGTGCCACCATATCGTATGTTTGTATAAATGGATGCAGATTAGGGTGGATCGAATTTCTTCACCCAAGAGTTTCGTATAGTACGCTTGAAAGAACCTTGCAGCCTGATTCCACTATAACTAGCGCAGTGATCCGCGTCAATGTTAGGTCCTCGAATGCTGCGGATATCTAAAACGCTGACAAAAAAAATTACCAACCCTAATGTGAAAAAAAAAATATACTCAAATGCTTTGCAGTTTTTTCGCTTTCTAATTATCCACAAATGTTGAGTATGAATGATGCGCATTTGAATGATATGCGTACCTACAGCTGTCGCCATAGTCATATCGCGCTATACCAAGTGGCTTGATCTACAAATATCTATATATGTATGTATGTACATATAAATGTTGTTGTTATAAATCTGTATGATGCGTTGTTTGTACACCTTCGTAATTCGACACCATAGGAAGTTACCTTGAGTGCATTTCATTTCACTTCGCTTAGTTTTTTATTTTTTATATATCAACTACCACCCATACAAGCACGCACACATAAAAACATACATTTCTAAAAAGTATCTGTCAGATAAAAAGAAAAAAAAAAAACATAATCGTATGCACGTTTATATGCGCAGCCATAGAAAATTTTTGCGTTCATTCATGGTTTCACAACAAGCCATATTCAATGACATGACACTCACTCACTCATTCACTTGTGCTGAAATTTGTTTTTTTTTTTTATGAATGAATCGCAGGATATTTCTTACCACTTCAACTTCAATAAATTGATGTATTATGTTTGTCAAAACTGGCCCAGTGGATCTAAGCAAAAATGTAAAGTAAACAATAATTAGTAAATATTTGCTTAACTTTTGAGGTTTGGAAATCAGCTGCCCGGCAAGTCAAATCAAAAGTGGCGCTTCAGTTTTAGCCACTTCACTTTATTGTTTACCATTAACAATTATTTAAAGTCAAACAAGACATCCAATTGTTGGACATCCAGCTGTTCGAAATACTAACATTTATGCGAGACGACCATACACCCAATAAGCGTTTTTGTTGGAATTACGTTTGAGAGCGAATCCGTTTTACAATTTCCAGCATCTTAAGCGAAAGTACGCATTTTAAGCAAAAGGGAACATTTTTGATATGAAAATATTCTTATTTCTCCGACTTGAATTCCATCCATATTTGCCGACTGAAATCAAAGTTCGCTTTTTTGTTAAGCATTTCACTAATTAATAAAACACAAAGTTCAATATTATTTATATAATATAATATTATAAATACTACTCCTTCTTACGCAAATATATATCTTTTTATTTCTTTCCTTTTTTAACAAAGAAAACATTTTGGCAATTTTTCGCGTGGTCTGATTAATTTTTGTCGTCAGACACATATGACAGAAGACACGAGTGTTGCCATGTGTGAAAATTGCATGTGTACTATATTTAAGTAAAAGTCTAAAAAAAAGGGAAACCATCAAGATTACTGTGTTCGGTGGAGTTTTACAAGAGCGATCTATCTACATACCTTACATTTTTTATAGAAAATACCCTGAGGACAATATATTGTCGGGAAGCGCTTCATATTTAAGAGCTCTAATCACTTCTCTTTGACAAGAAATACTTTGAGTTGTAAAAACTGAAATTGTTTCAATGTTCTAATTATTCGATTGAGCTGTAAAGCTTTAAGGTCAAACTTTTTATCGCATAAGTAAAATAACTTTATTAGCGCTATGTGGCCGATCGCACCATAAATGACTTTCATTCATTTGATTACTTTACTTCTCAAGCGACCTACCAGCAATTTATTTTTTTTTTCACCATTCAAAAACTAGGAAGTAAATAAACATTAGCGGTTCCTGGCGCTAACATGCCAACAATAATAAAAAAATTCTTAGCTAACGATGCAGATAAAAATCTAAAGGCGCCACATGGAAACCAATTAAAGCTTGGAAAACGAAGAAATAATCATTGTTTTTAGGTGTTAAAGTAAAAATTATCATAAAATCTATGTGAATCAACTGCTGATTATTATGGGCACTAACTAGATAAGACGCTGGTTATGTTGATGATCAGAAAAATTAAAATAATACATAAAAATTATATTTTGGGAAATACATAATAAGGTCTTTAGGCAAAGAATGTTTGTAGGTGTTTTTAATGACGATTGGCGCTTAAGATTACTACTAAGAATTTTTTATTATTTATTTTTATTTGATTTTTAGTTTTTATTGAGGTGAGAGTGTTAACTAATATTTAGGTGTTAATCCTAAGTATGACGTGAATATATATATTAGGGTGGGATGAATTTTTTTACTCAACATGATGAGGTGGCATATCGACTGAATAATGGTAATGCTTATACTATATACAAAAATAAAATAAAATAAAATAAAATAAAATAAAATAAAATAAAATAAAATAAAATAAAATAAAATAAAATAAAATAAAATAAAATAAAATAAAATAAAATAAAATAAAATAAAATAAAATAAAATAAAATAAAATGAAATGAGATGAAATAAAATAAAATAAAATAAAATAAAATAAAATCAGATCAAAATAAAATCAAATAAAATAAAATAAAATCAAATAAAATAAAATAAAATAAACTAAAATAAACTAAAATAAAATAAAATAAAATAAAATAAAATAAAATAAAATAAAATAAAATAAAATAAAATAAAATAAAATAAAATAAAATAAAAAAAATAAGAAAATGAAACAAAGTTTTGTGGTTGAATTTAAAACCCCAAACGATCTTTTGCCTCATATATGTATTAAAGTGTCAAATATACATACGTACTCGAATAAATGTATAAAGGGCTAATCATACACTTGAGTTAGAATTATTCGAAATTGCAGCCAAAACATAGTTGTACTAAAACATTTTGACTTAAAAGACGTCATTGTGACGTTATCAGATCTAAGCAAGTGTCTAACGCATGTGCGTCATTTCTCATATCCCTTCCTTGAACATTTTCGTGGTAAAAGCGTCAACTGCATGAATGACGAGTTACCGGCAATAACCTTCGTCAAATTGTTGTGTATCTAACCTTGTCTTTTTGACACTTAAACAAGGATAGTTACATGTTACGATTAGTTAAGTAGATAGACGATCTGTTATGTATTTCCCAAACTTTTTATTTGGTCCCTTCCCACACCCAAACCTATAAACAGTAAAAAAATGAGCCGAAAATAAGTAATAAATATATATCAAAAACATTCAACTAAATTTAATAGTACTCGTTTTTACGAGTATTTTATGACTCACAGTCAAGATTTATTGTCCAACAAGATTTGCTCAATTAAATTTATTGTATGTATTTGTAATTAATTTATTAAGTGTGACTGAGGATGTAGTTTTGGTCGTTTGCCTGGACATGATTTTTTAATGTGTTTTCTTGTTGTTTGTCAACTAAATTTGGAATTTGTGCATCACGCATGGTTTGGTGTGAAAAGGAATGATAATTACATGAATTTGTTTGGGTTGTTTGATTTATATGCGAGCTTTGTCGAGTTTTGTCGCTGATCGTGGCTTTTGTGATAATTTTTTGCGATTGTGATTTATTTTAAAAGCAGAATGTTTTTTTGTACAAGCTTTTAAATTTGGCGTTCTTTGCTTTGACAGATTTTGAGGGTGATTATCATTATATTTGCGAGACTCATCTAGAGTTGTCATGAAAAAATGTTTAAACGAAGACGAATTTATTGGCCTGATAAGAAACTTGCGAGTTTTCAAATTTTTGCTGACTGCTTCCGTTACAACTGTCAAACGATCAGCTTAGGTGCATTTGACATAACACATGTAAACAAAATAAAAACTGTGTACTTGTATAACACTTTTACTGGAAAGTTTTTGGCGAAACAAAACATTTCCAGAGAGAGAGCGTGCATTTTGACATTTCGTTGGGAGAGAGTTGCAAGATTTTGCTAGGAAAATTTCACTCAGTAAAACCTGCAAGTGACAAACTGATCGGGACATAGGAAAGCAACAACAAAAACTAAAAAATGTGAGCTATTAACCAATAAAAAAGGAACAGCTGTTTTGCTTGCTTTTTCTGCCTCACAAGCTTTCTATTTCTACTACTTGGAATAAGAAGAAGAAGCGTATAAAATGTTTGCCCGCGAACAAACATTGAATTTTTTTATTACAATAACAACAAAAGCGTAATATAAATATATACCATTGTGTCCTTATCGCTTAATGTTCTGTAGTAGAGCAACGACGTTGTAGGTCCACGCACATAACCCGATCACAAAAATAAGAAGTGAGAATAAATGTCAATGAGTTAAAGGTAAGCAGCTGGACATAGCAAACATATCAACACACGAGTATACATATGAAGAGAAAAAAGGTGAGGACTATCTTCGGCTGTGTCCCAATGAATTATACCTTTCATGAATTGGACTGAATTTTTGTGTTGGACAATTGGTTTATTTGCCGTGTGCCAATCCAGAGACGCATACAAATTAAAAATGCAAATGAAACAACAAATTGTAATCCGGATACGACTTCCAAGGACCGACAGCTTCTCATTCTTTCGGTATACTTTTTGATGGATGGCATCCACTCTGCTTCTTCTAGCCTTTACAAAAAACCGGACCAATGTGCCAACTTCATGAAAGGTATAACAAACACACCCAACCAACATCGGTAATATTTGCTGGCGAGTTTTTATGTTTGGTTGTCGTTAATATGTACTCGTACTATTATTGTTGAGCGTGGTGGGTACTTTGTCGAAGATTTGTCACCTGGCTGACAATACATGCTGCCAACAGCGCCGCACCGCCACAACACAGACAGAGAGCGTAATAAGCTCTACAGCAGTTAACCAGAGTGGTGGACAGACGGTACGTATACAAAAGCTATTGGGACGGACACGCACTCCAGTCTATCTACTATATCCCTGTAAAAAACGTTGGAGTATGGGAGTACTCCAACATTTATCCTCATTCATACAAAAAGGTGGTCCAATTTATAAGCCCATGTCCGGTGATTGGATCACCTAATCCATATCGGAGCACCCTGCTGAATAGTCTATGGAACACCTACGTGAGAGTACTTTGAAAATGCTGGCAAAATATTACTCTATAGAGTACTTTGCAGTAAAGCGAGAGAGGGAGTATGTGTTCTTTTTGAGGACCACCTACTCCCTCTCTCGCTTTGCTGTTGAATAGTCCATAGAGTAATCCAATAGGAGTATTTTGGAAGTACTCTCATGTAGGTGGTCTATAGAGTATTCAAAAGCAAAGAAATGGAGTACTCCGAGTCGGATTAGGTGATCCAATTACCGGCCATCGCCATGTAAATTGGACCACCTTTTTTATATGAGCGAGGATAAGTGTTGGAGTACTCCGATACTCCTTAAGGAGTACTCTATGGAGTATGGAACGGAGTATTTCGGTTTTTTGCAGGGATGTGTGTGCATGTGTGTGTTTGGACAAGAATGTTTGTTGGTGGCGTCCAGGTTCGCACTATGGTCAACACGCATGCTCGATTGTTGGCTGCTAACGCAGTTTAAGATAAAGTCGAAATTAATTCTTTTCACTTAAGTACACGATAGGCGATCATTAAATTGTCGACTTGGCGTTTGGAGCTTGAAGTTGGCGACTGCATGTAGCGCGTTGTATATGGTAGAGAAGACGGCGATTGTAGGGGCACACAACTTCGATTACGACAAACGTTGACTTGGGTGACTTTTGGTTGCATTTCAGTATTTCATTGTGACTTGTTTGGTGTTTAGATCAATGCGTTTGGACAATTATTTCAGTTGTTATAGATGCATGTAAAAATAAAGGGAGGAGGTAGAAGTGTAAAAAGAGCGTTGTTTGTTTCTCCTCCCGAAAGAAAATATAACCTGTGTACGCGTACAAAACTTGCAAAAAGTGTAAGTAAAATGAGAATGACGTAAAACTCTCTCCAAACGCAAAAAGTAAAACGTTTCAACTGAACAGCTGTCAGTAAAAACTTGCACACCAAAACAGCTGTTGCCATTTTGATGGGTTAAAAGTTCAAATTTTAAAATTTTTGTTGTTGCTTTCCCTTGTCACGATCAGCTGTTTTTCACTTAAAAATTTTACGGAGTGGAATTCCCACTGTTAAAACTTGTAGCTCTCTGTCTGTCAATAAAATGTCAAAATGCGCTCTCTCGCTGCAAGTGTTTTGTGTAAGCGAATAAAGCTATTGGTGATTGAAATTATGTCTACGTAATGAAAGTTTATGAAAAGTATGAATAGTATATTTTGACCCATATCTTTCTTACTTGCAAGCTAGAACAAGATAAATTTACTCAACAAAAATTTGAAGCAAAAATTCCAAAAAAACAACGCTCATTTTTGCGCTCTTCTGTTCCACAACTTGACCAAGTTTTGAGTTACGCGAACACCACAACATAAAAAATTAAAACTCAATCTTGCTCGATAGTGGGTAAGCGAACAGTACTAATATCTTTAAAGGGCAGAGCAACAGTCACAAGATTTAATCGGTTAAATTGTGGAATTTTAATCTTTTTCTTGCTGCACTGACATAAGCATTAACGTACTTTTTGTTTTTGCTTTATTACTTTATATGGATATATTTTTAAAATTATTTTTATTTTGTCGCGAAGGTGTCGTAATTGTTGCTGTTGCTATCGTTGCAAGCATTGACGTTTGATAAGCTGAGATGCTTTAGTTTCCTGGCTAGCAGATTTAATGCGACAAAGTGCAGCATAATAACTATAGTCAGACATATACATATAGGTATGTATGTATATATACAGATGCATGTATGTACGTACATCTCACAAATCTTAGATTTCAAAATACCTTTGGTTTATGTATTTTTCTTAGTTTTCTGATTATATTTTCCTTATTTGTTTTTACCTCATTTTCTCCTTAATAATACACAGCGTTTTGTGTAAAACCATGAAACCGCAAGATCAGCAAGCGTATCAAAAGTTAAAATAGAGTAATATAATGCATAAAGCACAATAGACAACCATAAAAGCTGAATTAAAGCGAAAACAATGTGACACTTCTATGTATTAAACGTACTAACAAGTAGTACTTGCATACCTTTCATGCATCAGCATCAGCAATAAAGCACCTTTGAAGCAACCCAGTTGGAAAACTATGGAAAGCATTCATGGTAGCCAACACTGCGGGAGGGGGGACTAGAGTATGCACGCGGTGGGTATGTCTGTCTTAAGAATTTAATACTTAAATAAAAACTCATATTTGGATAAAAATATAAATATTTTATCAGCCGATAAACGATAACAATTTACGAAAAAATCGATAATAAGTACATGCGTCATTATTGAATGTTTTTTCTACTTTTAACTTTTAAAAATTTGTTTTCCAATCACACCCTAAAAATATCAAAAAATATCATGGGTTAAATTTTGCCTAATAAATCTTTTAACCCCAAAAAACATAGCGTGCCCAGAGTGACTCACTCCTTTTTTTTAAATTATATTACTTAAATAAAAACTAGTATTTGGAAATATGTTATAAAAAAAAGGTTTTTTTAGTTTGTTAAACTATATTTTTTTATTAACAGTTAAATTTTTTGAACCTGTAACTTTTCCGGAACCGATCCTGTTTTTCATTAACGGTTATTTTTTGGTGTTTTCTATGCCGCTTACGTCTGCCTAATTTTTCGTTACGGTTACTTTATCTTTACTATAACTTTTTTAAACCTTTACAAACTTTTAGTAGAGGTGAGAATTTTGGTTCTACTACTATTTTACTTTTGTACCCAGTTACTTTTTCCTTGTGTTATTACATTTCTCGTTTTTCATGTTTCAAACTGTTAGTAAGAATTACAGGTAAAAAAAGTACGTATGAAACTCAGTTATCAAAATAGGTATATTTGAGTAACGTATTTTAAGGTGCCTCCTTTCCCTAGTGGGTCATAAAATGAAAATTGAGTACACTGACGTATGCATTATGCGCGTGTACCATAGCGAGCACATTGTAATGCCTTGAATAATAAAAATAACAATAAAATAATTTTATTTTTATATTTTTTAGAAGCTTTCAAAGATAAAAAAATTTTACTAGTAGTTGGGAAAACTTAAGACTGCAAAAAAAGTTAGGTTAGAGTTATTTTAACAAATCAAAAGGCGACTTCAAAAGCAAGAAAAAAATTTATCTCAAAAGATGTTCAGTGTTCTCGCTCAAAATCTGTTAGTACAATGTGCTATAAACCACATATACAAAAATAACATTCTGAGCCTTTCCCATAGATCGTGATATTTCGCGCATTAAAATGCAGTCAAAATCGGTTACAATTTCCCGTTTCTTGCCGGTGTTGAAATGTAATTACCGTCGCTCATATATGTACATACATATGTTATAATTATCACAGTTTTTTCCCTCTCCTGAAAACTTTTGGTTTTGAATATACAGGGTTTTGCGATGTGGCTGTCGATATGCAAGTGTATTCTAACTTTCAAATCTAAAAAAAATATGTTATTTAACCGCTAACTGTCAATCCGCTCTAACGAATCTACCCATGGAACTGTCAATAAATTAAATTGACATTTAGAATTGTTTAATGTGACATTTATATGTCACAATTCCAGTACCCTAACCTCACATTAAATTTTACTTCAACCACGCTGTTCTCCATTCAGTTTAAACCTTTCATACACATCTAGAACACAAATCCGTTGCTTATCGCTGGAGCTTAAACGTTTTCAGCTTCTGACAAGTGACAATTTGTTTTATAATTTTATTATTTCTCTTGTTGTTTGCTCATGCTTTGTTGTTGTTTGTTGATTAGTTACAACATTCCGAAATGTTGAAGGGGGGGGGGGGAAGCAAATACATACAAGAAAAAAGGTTGTAGAACATAAAAGACCGTAAAAATGATGGGTAAAATGCGCAGTATGTTGGGCACGCTGAGCTAAAGGACACAAAGGTGGGATACACAAGAGGTGAATATATGTATAAAGGGAACACCCATTTAACAAGTCAACGATGCCATGCAAAACCATAAATAAAACATTTTTAAAGCATCACACCAGTATTAACAACAATAACAACAACAGCCAACAACTGGCAATGCTTCTCGGTTCAATATGTAGCTGGTTGGGGCCTCGCATGGTGCGCCGGGAAGTGTACACGAACATGCATACAAACCACCTATAATACACGTTGTCAAACACGATCCTTATCTGTCGCCAGCTTCCACTGTGGTGTGCTAGACTTGAAGACACGCAATGTGTTCACGCAATACAACATACTCGGACATACATACATACATATGGCAGGTGGCAGAAGAGGTGAAGTTTGTAAAGTTTGTGTGACAGCAACGGTTGATGCTGTTTGACTCCATAATGCAGCAACAACAAAGCTGTCAATTGCCTAAACGACTCTACATACATATGTAGGTTTGGATCTGCCTGCGTTGCCAGCAGCACCAGTAACTTCAACAGCAGAAGCCATAAACGCCAGTAGATATGAGGAAATTCCCTTGTACGTGGGGTGTTACTGTGACCATAGCATCGTTGGCCATTTGGCATTCATTGCGTGAAATTGTCGCGCTAATCAAACACGCCATTAAAATGCTCTGCGCACATTCTAGTTTGTTATGGCTGATGTTTGCTCAGTCAGTTGTTGATGACGATTAATATAATGATCCATATACATACATACGTATTCTATATGGATCCTTCGTTGACTCTGTTGACTCCGGATAGCACATACATAAGCTGAGATTTGAGACCACAACACTTCATTTAGCCAGTAGAAAGAGGCGACTATATGAAAGCCCATGGTAAGATTTTGAAGACTAATTCCTTTTATTTGCTGCTTAACTCACTGGGGTGCATCTAATATCTATTACCTATTATCTATCCGAGTCTAGTATCTAATTTAAGAATTTAATGTGCTGTTCACACAAACCTAAAAACAACAATTTTTATCATTTTATGAGCATTAATAATATAATAAAATTAACGATTGATCTTAAAAAACGCTCTTAAAACAAAAACATTCTTTCCTTCCTTATAACTGACTATGTGGTATGTTTAACCACAACCCACCCACTGACTCTAAAAATTATATACATAATTTTAATAACATAATTCCAACTGTCAACCAATTATTTTCCAATAAATTTCACCCTACGCTTTATCACAGTCAGTCAGTCTGTCTGATTGTCTGTCTCACTGTGTCATACGTACAATATGAAGTGATAAAAAGTAGTGAAGCGATCAAAAACCCAACTATTTTCATATTTTTTAGCTCGTAAAGTTGGCGTCTACCAAGAAAACCGTCCCATAAATGCCCAATAAAATGTAAAAAAAAAAAAAATCTAAAAAAAAAATGTATGTAAAACAAATACATACTAAGAAAAATATTTAACTGTCAACTGTCCCCCTGCTGTGACGAGCGTTCCGTGTTATCGTTCTCCCGCCCCTCTTCAACCGCAGTCAGCAGTTTAGTCATTATACCAAAGTAAGTAGGAAGATACGACTACACCTTTTTTGTATGGGGTCAGTCAGTCTCCGTCATTTGTTGTGTCGCTCATTTATATTTGTTATTGTCTTTTGTTTTGTCATCTTGTTGGGTCAGTTGGGCTCGTGCTGTTTGTTTTGGTAATTTTCACATGTGATTTATGTCATTCGTAGCGCCATTTTATTTAGTTTTTTTTTTTGTTTTTATCAGTTAATTTGTTGTTACCACAATTTGTGTGTCTACATATTTAATTCTTTAGTTCGAAGACACCTTTACTATAACGAATGCATACATTTAACTATTATAGTAATATGAATGTTAGAACTTAATATGTAAGCTATTAGTTTAATTGAGTTTTATTTGGTAATACTCAAGTCAATCAATTTGTGTTGGTAATACGTTGAGTTCGCAGCTATAAACCAAACGTAAACTGGCTATTAATGTCACTGAAAACGTGTCACCTAATCAAGCATAAATACAGACTAGAGTTGCCAATTTTTTTGGATTTTTTTAATAATAACATTTTTATGTGGTGCTTTTTTATAATTTCGGGATTCAGCATAAGGATCGGTGTTTGGGTATTCGACTTTATTCAACAGCTAGAAATTAAAAAAATTGGGATATTTTTTATATTATGAACCAGCTTAGGAAACATAACTTTATGTAAAAATATATGTAAGTGAAATTAATTTTGCCCAGAGTTCAAATTGTCGAAACATTTCACTCAAAAGTTTTGAGTGAAAACAGTGGAAATTTATTTTTGGTGAATAGCGGTATTGTTTAAATATGAATATCAACCAATATATTTGGCCTGTTTTGACAAGTCAAATGGCAAATTATCGGTTTATTCCTAAATATATTGTAAAATTATGTAACAAAATTCTTCAAACAAATTAAAAATTTTAAGTTTTTAATGGGCCAATTCTCATATTTATGTTGGCTGGTTAGACCATTTAAATTAAAAATATTTTCTTGAAGAATTTAATTAAAATATTTAGAATACAAAAAATTTAGTTTTTAGAATCGCATTGCTTATATCGAAAATCTCGTAATTGTAATAAAGAAAAAACTAGTATGTATTTTCGGCACCCAAAAAGCCCAGGCAGTTGCGGGATTCACGTCCCTAATACAACCCTATAGGTTATAGGCTAAACGGTCAATGAACCTCCAGATGAATTATTTTCAACAAATTGAGTATTTAATTAGAAGAAAGTAGGCGAAAAGCATATGAGCTATTTGACCAAAAAACTGAGGTTCCAGCATCTAGTTCACCATCTGTTTGAATATGTTTGTCTGTGTGTTTGTTCGCGCATCACCCAAAAACGGCAGCGTGAAACTGAATAAAATTTTCGCCGATATATTGCTAAATGACCAACCTAAAGTTTAGGATCCACTTTAAGGCTTGAAAATATTTTGTTCTTTCACAGTGTGTTGGCCCCCCAGTTGCCTCAAAATATTATTATACATTTAGTGAAATTGTATGGTGTCTTTGTTATTGTTTTGAGAAAGATTTGGAGCAACTCAAAAATTATTTTCCACCTGTTTAATGCATAATTAGCATTAGTCAAATCACTTACATAGCACCTCACATACACAAATACATGTCAAATTCTTAATCAAAGAAGTCATAAGTCACTGACCAACAAGTAGAAAAATAATATTTGTCATCTTCAAAATGTCTCGCCATAAAATAAAAATAAATCATGGTTAAATAAAATCATAATATGACATATTACACGATAATAAATATATGAAAAAAACAACAACAAAATATTGGAAACAAAAAAAAAGAACACAAAAGTAACAACAAAAAAAAATACATCGAAAGAAAGAGGTTTGATTACAAGTTTATTGACTTTTCACATTTGAGGCAACCAAATGACGATTCGGACCTTTAAGGCAAAAGTAAAAAAAAATTAAATAATACTTGTTACGAGTATACGTTATGAAAAATGCACAAACTGATATAGTCAATAAGGTATCAGATTTTCTTGAGCACGAAAAAAGTGCATTCTCTACTTTTAAAAGTCTGCGAATCCGACAAACTTATGGGTGGGCTGGAACAAGCGATGGATGAGGGGTGTGCAAGAGTCAAAGAAAACGGGGCCAGGAAATCCTAGTTTGGGTGATCTGAAAAATCATCTACTGAGTTGTGTCGATTTTACGTTCCTTATCGACTCAGATTTTAACTCACTTTACTAATCGAGTCATGATAAGTAGACGACTGCATAACAAGTCGACTTTTAATCAATGTTTTATTGGTTTCTACCTCACTTAACTAATCGAGTGGACGTAGACTATTGCACGTAATCCATTATTTACAAGTCGATTTTTAATCAACGTTTTATTGGTTTGTATTGCAATACTTGTTTATCGATTTCTCTCTTTATATTAAAACTGTTATTTTTTCTTTTTTTTTAATAAAATTTCGAGAACATCTTTTATCTGCAGTTCCGGAAAAGTATGACTTTTTTGACTCCGAACTCGAGTGGTGGCTTTGGACCCGAAAAGCACCACCATGCATCCGCCTCTGCTAAAAATATTAGCTATCGCAGACGTCGTATACATCGAAAATCGATTCGATCATTGTGTGGCGCTTGTTGATAAGCGGCCATAACAACTTCATTCTTTCTCTATTTATTTTTTTGTTGTGAGTCCACACTATGTGAACCAGGCATTATGTGACCGTTACCGCGTTGTATTAAAGTATCGAAATCGAATTTAAAACGACTACAAGAGTTCTCAAATGAAAACATGCTTCGAATTCGATAGCTGAACAAATGAAATTTTAGGTTTTTTTATTTCTTTTTTCTTCTTTTGTGATTTAACGTTACACATTTTATGAATATTACTTCTTTAGTTACTTGCTTATATATATATATATATATGACGCGATATACAACAGTTATATCATTAACCTCCTAGGAGATTTTTGCGCCGAGCTTCGCTTCCAATTTGTGGTGTGCCGCTTTTGAAATTTTTTTCCTACAAATTGGCGGGACCTACGGTTTTTCGCCGACTCCGAACGGCATCTACAAAGCAGATGAATTTTTGCTGAGAAGCCTTTCATGGCAGAAATACACTCGGAGAGTTTGCCAAACCACTGCCGAGGGGCGACCCCGTTTTGAAAAAACTTTTTCAAACCACTTTTTGATGTAACCTGTACCAGGGCTCGAACCCGGACCTTCGGTGTGGTAGGCCGGCAACACTACCTCCACACCACGGTGGCCACGGTTACTTGCTTGCTCGCTGGTAATTGATACCCAAATTAGTGGTAAATTATTTTATTGTCTATTTAAATGTTTTACTGAGTGGCGCTATACGTACACACAATTTTTTTTTAAGTAAGTTGAATTTGTCTTTTTTGTGAGTTTTTTTTTTTTGGCAGACTACATGGAATTTCGTGTTTTAATTTTCATTACCAACTCCGAAGGTGGGCGCCTTGATTTTTTAATTTTCTTGGAAATTCATTTGAATTGCTTACATGTTTAAGTAAAATTTGATATCTTCGTTTGTTTACAAGTGTAGTTTATTTATTTAAATATTTTAAGTTTTTTTTGTTTACATTATTTAAGAGTGTACATTTTGGTTCGAGTTGTTTACGGTGTTTCTATTAGTGTCACATGTAATTAAGCTATTTAGATCGATATTTTCATTAATTTTTTTTGGAGCGATGGTACAAAAACTAAAAGATTACATAAATTATTTTACTATCGAAAGCTATTAAAAAACCTTAACAAAGCTGAAACCGTATATAAAAACAAAGGCCTCAAAATCACAAGCGTAAGTTTTTTCTCTTAAATTTACAGATTATTTCTTGGGTTTTTTTTTGTATTTTAATATTTTTTTATACACATGTTTTTGTTGTTGTTATATATTTTATTTTCAATCCAATTATTAAAAATTTAAATTTTCTTCTTCTGGTAACCTCGCACCTGGTTTTACTAGTAAAGGTACCCAACTAAATTGACAGCTGACAGTGCGATTCCAGCGCCTCCAGCGGCGATATGGGATGTTTCAACGAAATTTGGTCACGTACATTAAAAATTTAAAAATTTTATAAAATGTTTACTAATAAAGTATTTGTTTTCATAAAACACTTGCAGCGAGAGAGCGCATTTTGACATTTCATTGACAGAAAGAGCTACATACAAGTTTTTACTGTGGGAATTCCACTCTGTAAAAATTGTAAGCGAAAAAACAGCTGATCGTGACAAGGGAAAGCAACAACAAAAATTTCAAAATTTGAACTGTCAAACAGCTGTTTTGCTTGCAAGTTTTTACTGACTGGTGATCTTATCACCTCAATTTTCGACACAGAAAATTTGGAAAAACATACAATGTTGAGATAACTCATTGACTGGTGCAGCTACAATGGTAGAATTCTGCTTCTTCAAATATTATAATTTTTTTTTGCAAAACTTTTTCAACAAAAAAAGGGTACCGTATCTTATCCATCATGGTGGCCTTGCGGTAATTTTGCCTAATGAAGTGGAAATTCGTCAGCAGCTCCATCATAACGAACAAGTATGTATGTTGTTGGTGTTCGGTTCCAAGCATAATGCAGCATCGATTGGTGATCACGTTGGCTATGAAAGGAAAGCGAAGGATGGCTGAGTTGCTTTAAATTTGAATGAGCTATGTGAACAGTGATTGAAAAAAAATAACCGTTTGTTATGCCTCCAAACCCGTTATGCGTCAACGCCAGTCTACACCGCATGTAGTCTCTTACTCTACATACTCAAGCAAATATGTCGATGCCATGGGTAAAATGCTTTCCCTTCACCTCTTGCTACTGTTGTGGGAGAGTGCAGCTGTGCTTATTTTCAGCATCAGCTGGGATTGTTTGCTGGCGATCTCGTGTACTTAGTATTGAGTAGACAAACTGCAGTGTGTGGTCTGTGGATTGACTTTGGGCCATCTTGTGCGATTGGCTGTCAGACGAGACATGGTCAGTTGCAATGACTGAGCACGTGTGTAATCATATTACCATTCATTCAATATGAGGAAGTGCATACATATGTATGTGCTCATTTGAAAGCCAGGTTTTTTATAGTCTGTGTTGCTGAATTTGGGTCTAATATGGCTGTTAATAGGTCTTCTTAAGCCATCTCTTCCTTACTGCTCAGCTATTAAAGATTTGTTTCCAAAATACTTCCAAGAAACAAGGGTTCCTCTCTGAGAATTATTATTTATCTCATTAAATAACTGTGACATAGAGAGAGAAGTAAAAAAATGTTAATAGTACTCTGCGGTAAAAAAACTCTCTGAAAATTATTATTTATCTCACGAGATAACTGTTATGCAGATAGAGAAGGAAAAACTTTTTCTTTAACTCAAAATTTAAATAAAACTCACTTAAAATTAAAAATTATAGATTTAAAAAACAAAAAAAAAAAAAAAAAAAATTATTTAAAAAAAGTTATAAGACACAAAGTTTTTTTTTACTGGAAATTTAAAAAAATTATAACCAATAAATGCAAAATCTTAAGTTAAAAAAAAACAATCAAAAATGTATAATTTACCAAAAGTAATACAAAAAAAAAATTCTTTTACTCAAAATTTCAAAAAACTAAAAATCTGAAGTTAGCAAAAAGAAAAAAATACAAAAAAAAAATATAATTAAAAAAAAAGACAAACAAAAAAAAAATGTTTACGCAAAATTTAAAAACATTAAAGACAATAAATGAAAACACAAAAGAAAAAAAATTTATTCAAAATTTAAAAAAATAAAGCCAAAACAAAAAAAACACCGAAAAAAATATATGTAATTAAAAAAAAATTACAAACAAAAAAATATTTTTTTCCAAAATTTAAAAAAATTAAAATCAAAAGGTTAAAAATTGAAAATAAAAAAAAAATATTATAAAAAAAAATGTTTTTATACCAAATTTTAAAAAATTAAAACTAAAGAATGAAAATTCTGAAGATAGCAAGTTGTAAGCTTTTTTGATAAGATTTTGAATTATGGCCACTTTTGAACCCTTCCTGGCCCACTTTTTAGTTTGCGAACCTAAGTAAAAGACTCTCAAGAAACTTCCATTGTTTGTCTATTTCGGCCCATTTCAATACCCAGTCTATTTTCTGAACATTTTATTGTTTTATTGCAGCGATCAGCTCAGCATGTCACTTGCGAGTACACAATTCTTCCATTGTTTTTTGTGTGCAAAAAATTTCTATGTGACCAACATATTTTATAGTGAGAAAATTTGATCCTGTGCAAAGTTTATTTATTGGTTTGCTAATCTTGTATTTTGTATATTTTGTAATCTAATTTAATGCAATTAAAGTCAATTGCTTCAAAATCAACAACTCCAAGCATATGGAGGACGTAACGAACGAGCGCAAGAGGTGCGGTGCGTTGAGCATTCGCGTGTTTATATGCAATCAAATGTGAAGTATGTACATATATCCTGCAAAACACACACACATGCACACATGCACATGCATATATGTGTGTATATGTACAACAATGTTTTTGGGGCCCACCCACTTGCAACAAAGCACCCACCACTGTCTCACCAATTGCTTGTGTACGCTTTAGCGCTCTGCTTCCCACTCAAATGGAGACAGGTTGCATGACGTTTGAGTGAATTTGTTTGTGCGCAGACGCATTGTTCAGCCATTGCTATGGTTGCTGGTAAGCTGTTGGGGGTTGCGTTGCTGTGCGCTTAATTTTTGAATGTTTTTTGTTTTTGGGGGGAATTTGTGTGAGTGTTTGAAATTGCTGGGACAATGCCTTTGACTGCAGGCGCGTATACGTTTGAGGTGTGTGTTTGTGTGTGTGTGCTTAGCAGGACGAGCTGTTTTGCTTTGTTAAGTGAAAATACAAAATGGCTACGCAAATATTGAAATTGCCAGAGGCTACACTGGAATTAATTTAAAAGGAGTTTTAAAGGAAATACCTTTGGATAGAAATTTATGGAAAAAATGTGGAAAAAATAGAGAAAGCTGCAAAGGAGTTTAGGACTTCGCAAAGAGTTCACTAAATAAAATAAAAAATAGTAAAATAAAATGAAATAGAACAAAATAAAATAAAATAAAATAAAATAAAATAGAATAAAGTAAAGTAAAACAAAATCAAATATAATAAAATAATAAAATAAAATAAAGTAAAATGAAATAAAATAAAATAAAATAAAATAAATTAAAATAAAATAAAATAAAGTAAAGTAAAGCAAAATAAAATAAAATAAAATAAAATAAAATAAAATAAAATAAAATAAAATAAAATAAAATAAAATAAAATAAAATAAAATAAAATAAAATAAAATAAAATAAAATAAAATAAAATAAAATAAAATAAAATAAAATAAAATAAAATAAAATAAAATAAAATAACAACGTGAGAGCCGATGCGATATAAGCTGCACTCGTAAGGGTAGGGGTGGAAGAGCCAATAAGGAATTGGATCACGTCCCTACTCCTTAACCGAGAAATATCAGCCGAGCTAGGAGGCGCAAAAGTTAGGAAGCAGATATGTAGAGGCACACCGCAGGGCGGAGTGCTCTCACCTCTGCTATGGCTCCTCACTATGAACGATATACTGATACAACTCACCACAAGTGGGGCAAAAATCGTGGCGTATGCCGGCGACGTGGCGATCCTAGTCTCGGGTCCCTTCCCTTCCGTGATGAGCGAGATCATGGAAAGAACGTTGGCAAGGCTAAGTAGGTGGGCACAGGATTGTGGCCTCAGGCTGAATCCGGAGAAGACGGATTTACTACTCTTCACGAGGAAGTACAAGCCGCCTACTTTCGAATTACCAAAATTAAATGGCCAGCGGCTATCCCTATCTGCTAGCACTAAATATCTGGGGCTCATAATTGACTGTAAGCTGAACTGGAAGGCGTGCATTGAGGAGCGGGTGCGGAAGGCCTGTGTCGCTTTCTACGCCTGCAAATCAATGTTTGGTAAAAAATAAAATAAAATAATATTAAATAAATTAAAATGAAATAAAATAAAATAGAATAAAATAAAAAATAAAAATAAAATAAAAAAATAAAGTAAAATAAAGTAAAATAAAGTAAAATAAAATAAAATAAAATAAAATAAAATAAAATAAAATAAAACATATTTAAATAAAATAAATTAATTAAAAGAAATGAAAAATATTAAGTAAAAAGATGTCCAAATTTGAAATTATAGTTTGGTGTAGTGGAAATTGTATGTTAAAAATTGATAAAAAAAAATGAAATAAAAATATTTCTATTATCGCGTAATAAAAGCTTTCCCTTATTTAGTTACGATTCTCATCAATTGATTCTGGGGTCTCTGTTATTTAAAACTAGACGGTGTATGAATGTTCCCAAATCTAAAAAAAAAATTATTTTCTATTAAATTTTTTCAGTGTAACCATTCCACAAAATAGCCAGTCCTTGGCAGTCCTTTAAAAAGTCCTTCTATGGCAGTTTCTACGAAGCATAAGCAGTCCAGCTACAAAATTTTTTTTTTTTTTTAAAAATCACATTTGCAATTCACTGAATTCCTCTGCATGATTAAACAATTTTCAGAATATTCCAATACTCGTTGAAGCAAGAAAGTTTATTGAGAGAGCACGAAAGAAAGCAAAGCAAAAGTGTTGCGATGGCTAACAAGGTCGCCCACAAGCGACTCAATGAACAGACTGTGGCACAACTAAAACTACAACAACAAAAAGTGTAGAAGACGCTGGTCGCTGGTCAATCAGCAGACAGACCAAAGCAGACACATCATCGGTTGGCGACGCTTTGGAGCGACAAATTATTTTTTGAATTTTAGGTGGTACACAATGGACATTTTTTCTTCCGATTTTTGCAAACACCGTTGTAGGGTTTTGGCCGGAATATGACGTATTTTAACATGTGGCACGTTGTCTCACTTGTAGCTTTGCTTGTCCTACTCGTTTTAATCCCCGTCTTAATCGTATGCTGATACCATGTTCTGTTCCTCTATGCTTGTAGCTATGTATGCATGAATATATTTGATTACGGTTTGCAATATTTTTTTTTTGTATCGCCACAAATTTTGCACATTTGACTGATTTTGTTGGAGCGCCATGGTGTCGTCGCCAAAATTTGTTGGCTTGAGATTCATATTTACATGTACATAGCTATCATATTAAAACGGTTTAGATTGCAAATTTTAAAGACCAGCAGTTGTTGAACTGTCTCTATAAGCTGTGATCGAATTTTGAATATTTGTCCTTTAACGTTTCATATGTTTTTTGTTGTATTAAAATTGTAGGCAAAAAAGTTGAATCAATAGGGAGAAATTAGTTTTGGCTGGCGCCCAATCAAGTGTGTAGGGTTAATGAGGTGGACGACATGTGTCTGAAAGGTACATGGCTGCATATAGACATAAAAATATATTTAAACAAATTTGTGTTTTTAAGCGTTGGCAGTTTTCCAGGAAGGATATAACTACTTAATTTTCAGAGAATTTGCATAGAAAGCTTAAAGGATTTATGAGAGAAAGAAAATAAAATAAAATAAAAAAAAATAAAAAAAAAAAATAAAATATATGTATATAAAAATGGATCTATAAGAAAAGCTATGGCGGTTGTCTCTAAATTTTTAATGTTCAATTCAACAAAAACTTTTAATAATTAATAAAAATTATTAAGAAACCCAAGAAAACAAAAACAAACAATAATGCAGAAAAAATTATTAATAGGTCTATAGCTCGTACCGAACCAGGATACTTAAAATAAAATAAAATAAAATAAAATAAAATAAAATAAAATAAAATAAAATAAAATAAAACAAAATAAAATAAAATAAAATAAAATAAAATAAAATAAAATAAAATAAAATAAAATAAAATAAAATAAAATAAAATAAAATAAAATAAAATAAAATAAAATAAAATAAAATAAAATAAAATAAAATAAAATAAAATAAAATAAAATAAAATAAAATAAAATAAAATAAAATAAAATAAAATAAAATAAAATAAAATAAAATAAAATAAAATAAAATAAAATAAAATAAAATAAAATAAAATGAAATAAAATAAAATAAAATAAACAACTGCTAAGTGAAAATTTGAAGTAAAGTTGCATTTTATTAAAAAAAAAATCGGAGCTTCATAGGCTCCCAAAATTATCAACACCGACGGCAACACGAATGTTTGCAGCCATACGCCTCCTCGCCACGCATACGCTCACACCCCTTCAAACACACCAAGCATTGAGTGAGTTGTTTGGCTGCCATGCCAGGACGGTTAGCTAGTTGTTTGGTTGGTCAGGCCTGTGACAAAAGCGTCATAAAAGCGCTCAAAAGCCGTTATACGAATGCTATGTGTATGAGCGCGTGGCAACGCACACAATCGAGAGGTAAAAATAAACCAACAACAAGCAAGGTAAAAGTTGTATGAGTTAGTTTTATTGTTGGCTTTTTGGGCGGCGTGCAGTGGTGGCAGAGCAAAGCAGCTGCTATGCAGCCCACCGTAACTTCGAGTTGAGCAGCGGCAGTAACAAACGAACGAGTCGAGTCAGTTGATACGCAACTTTGTTTGAAATTGCATAAAATTTCATGATTGTACAAGCATTGCGTTACAATTTTGCGTAAAAGTAAAAAATTTTAAATGCATGCGGCATGTGTGTATACATATGTATGTTTAACCGAGTATGTAAGGTACAAAAAAAATTAAAAAAATAAATGTTTAAGTGACTTGTAAGAATTGACGAGAAAGTGAAAATAATTTTTTTGTAGAAAACAGGCGTGCTTGACTTAGCGCCGTCGGCGCTTAAATGCGTAAATCGACTAAATGCAAATGCGCAAAAAAAGCTTTGTACTTGCAGCAATGTAAACAATAAGTGGGCTACAAAAACAAAAAAAAAGAGCTTTCAAACAAATTAACATTTTCCTATTGACCCATTAAAAATGTTTTGAAATTTCATCCGGTACAACAGCTGCTGCTGCTGCTAATTAATTCACTTGTCTGTTTGTGCCAATTTTGCGAAACATACGCGTTTTGTTTAATTAATGCTGACTAACAGCAATTAAAATAACAATAAAAATTATAACAACAAACAAAAAGGAAAATGTATGCATTTGAAAAAAAAAAAAACAAATTAAAAAAATCGTTTTAAACTTTGTAAATTTACTGCAAATTAATTGCTCATTAGCAGTTTGTGGCGATCATTAACTGACAGTTGCAAGCTGTATCAATGCAATAACAACAACAACAATAACGAATACTCACCCATCATCGACTGCATCGAGCCAACCACCCAATCATTACTATCAACAACATCCGCACTTGACTTGCAGCTGGCCATATTCGCTTGTTTCTGCGTGTAGTTGTTGTTGCTACATTGAACAGCAATGCAAACGCCACTTTATTTCCCATCTGCGCTTTAGTTTTTTATTGACCAACTGGCTTGACTTTACTCAAACAGCTGACGTTTCTTGAACTCTTTTTGAACTGACACGCTGCCGAGTTTCGCATGTTGCGCGTTTTCTTCTGTTGACAAATTTTGTTTTGCTTAAGTGGCTTTGAATACGCCTGTCCTTTGGGTGTGTGCCGTTCTTAACTGTTGTTGTTTATTGCAAATTTTAAATCGTGACATTTATTTATTACAATTGCCAGTAAGTGAATGTGAAGTGTCGCAAGTGATTTACAAATGTCATCGGATTCGCCGTCGGTGTCTTTTGTTGTTGTGCGATGGCAATTTCTGCAAAATTTTATTAGCGTGCGAAAATGTTGAGATTTTTAGTGTTGATAAATTGTTTCGTTAATACATTGTTAGTGTTTTAATGTACTCTGATCTTGGCATTTAAAAAATATTCGTCTGCGTTGCGCTGTGTGACTGCAGCCTTAGATTGTGCAGCTCTAAAATATGTTGTATAATGTGCCGTGTTATCAAAACTTTTCTACACTGGATTACTACAAGGTGAGTTTGTAGTTATTTTAGAATGCTTAAATTGTTATATTTTTTCAATTTAATTCAAATATCTTAAACAAATTAAGAACACATGATGGGCGAAAAATATCTGAAAAAATCTAAACTTTTTCTGGTTCACGAGTTTAAGAAATTTCTGAAAAAAAAAAAATCTTCCTCAAGAAAAGTTTTCTTTTCTGGCTTAGGAGGTGAAATTTCTGAAAAAATTTCCTCAAAATAAACTTTTATTTATTAATTTATTTATATCTAGTTTTGAGCTTAAAACGTTTGTGCAAAAAAATCTTCGTGGAAAATTTGATTTCTCATGAATTAGTTCGAAAAAATTCGGAAAAAATCTTCCTCACACAAAGTTTTTATTTATTGTTTTATTTTTATTTTTAAGGTTAAAAAATTTCTTAAAAAAGCATCCCAAAAATATCTTCTTTCTTCCTATAATTTTTTTTTCTGGCTTAAGAGTAAAAATTCTAAAAAAAATTTTCCTCAAAAAAATATTTATTTATTTTTATTTTTGAGATTAAAAAATTTCTGAAAAAAAAAATCTTCGTCAAAAAGTTTTTTTTTCTGGTTAAGGTCAAAAATTTCTGGCTTGGCAGATTAAAAAATTTCTGAAAAAATCTTTAAACATTTTTTTATTTACTTTTATTTTTGAGGTTAGACAATTTATGAAAAAAATCTTCATAAAAAAATTTTATCATACTGGTTTAGGTAGTAAAATTTCTGAAAAAAAGGCCTTACTCAAGAAAATTTTCGTTTTCTGGTTTAGGTATAAGAGGTCACAAAATTTCTGACAAAAAACTTCCCAAAGAACATTTTATTTCTTCCCAATATTTTTTTTCTGGGGTAGGATCGATAAATTTCTAAAAAAAAGATCCTTAAAAAATTTCTGAGGCCAAAAAATTTCTAAAAAAGCTTCCTTGACAAAATTTTTATTTATTTTTATTTTTGAGGTTAACAAATTTCTGAAAAAATCTTCCTCAAAATTTTAAATTTTTTTTTATATTTTTGAGGTTAAAAAATTTCTCAAAAAAATCTTCGTAAAGATATTTTTTTCCTGTTTTAGATCGTAAAATATCTGTAAAAAATCTTCCCCAAAACAAAATCTGTGTAGGCCCGATCAAGGGCTGTGACCTCAGTATTACTCAACATCCTTGAGAAAACTTTTTGACCCAAGAGGGCTAGGTAGCTTTAAAACAACAACAAAAAACCAAGCTATCCGAAACTGAGGAAAAATACTACTCGGAGCTATAAAATGCACGAATGAGCAAAGAAGGTGCGATTAAAAATATTTGACTGTCGACACTCGAATGAAGCAAAACAACAACAAGAGTATAATGTAATGTAAAAGAAATTTAGCGAGGAATAACTTAGAAGTACTCCATAAATGTGTCCACAACAACCCTTTTTTTTTGGGATAGTCCAAAAAATGGTATTTTGGAGATCGCTAAAATGTTCTCAGAAAAACTCTTAGTACAGACGGAAGATGACGTAGAATAAGACAAGAAATTTATCGGAATTGATGTTTGCTGTTGTGGAAATAATACCCTTGTCTAAAAGTGCTGGATGAATGAAGATTTCGTTCAAGAAATCTTTCATGTATTAGTTAGAAATTTCACCAACTTTTCTGCACATGGAGCCAACTCTCTTAAGATTTCTAGCTCAGATAATAAATGACTGTCAATCAAAAATCAAAATGGAATCAACAATAATTCCGCGTCCATGCCCTAAATCACAGAAAAGGAAATCTTGTCGAAAACAAAAACAACAACAGTTCAACAAATAGCATAGCCCAAAAACTAATGGTAAGATCATTGCTTTAAGTATGACATTAACAAAAGCAAATGAACAAGAAAACAAAAAAAATAAAAACAAAAAAAAAAAAAAAAAAATATAAAAAAAGGAACAAGAAGATAATGACAATAAAAAAAAAACCTGCCACGATTATTCGCATTGTGGTTTTATATAGAAATTTCTGGTCAAATGAGTTCGAAGCGTTCAACTAAAATACTACGAATTAAGAAAGAATACAACAACAGCGTACAACAATGCGTTGAAAAGGGCACAAGACCAAGCGAAGAAGAAATAAAACAAGAAAACAATTACCAAAAACTACAAAATTCAAAAAGGAATTAAGTTATTTACTTAGAAAACTCGTTTGGCTGCTGTTGAAAACCCAAATCCTGCCAAGCCACACAGCAACAAAACAAAAAAAAATAAAAACAAAAAAGAATTCTTAAAATGCTTGCGGATTATAAGATCAGCTGCTCCTTTTCAGCCAAAAACATCACACAAACACCAACAAATAAACAAACAAACAAACGAAGTTTTGATCGAAGCTGACTTTGTGCATACGCCAAAAGGACAAAAAGGATATTTTCAGCTTAGCAAAAAACAGTAGCTGGAGCATCAACAGTTTGTTGAAATAATTAAGTCAAAAGTGATTTTGTATGGTCGACTAAATTTGCAAACTGAAATTCTTTGGTCACTGCAGTAGATTTTGTTTTGCGATTTGGATGAGAAGGAGCGCAGCAAAGGAAATATAAAATATGCGTTTTCGCTAATGCATTTTAAGGATAAACGACGACTTTTTTTAAATTAAAATTTTCAAATGAAAATAAGTAAAAGTCTAGGTTTTGCAAAAGTAGGCGGTCAGTTGTTTGAAAACATATTGCGTAATACGAGATTAGGATTAGTGATGTGAACTCGAGTCGGAAAATCGATTACTCAATAATACAATTTTTTTTTTTGTGGAAATAATCGATTTTGTTTATAGATAAATTGTTTAGTGAAAAATCGGTTAAAAAAAATAATCGATTTTTTTACTTTTTAATTTTTATTATATTTCAAAAATTTTCTTTAATCATAAGTAATAGTAATTGGTTAATAATTATAATCAACTGACCTTGAATTCGTCAGATGTAAAAATACAAAAACGAAATCGTTTGGTCCTAAACCTGAAAAACAAAAAAAATTTACATAGCTTTACTCATTTTTTTCATCTGTTGCACAAACTGCATTATTTATCGATTTTTAATGTTTAATTCTTATAAACGATTAGGTACTTGAAAATCGATGATTATCATAAATGAAGACGTTAGTGGAAGAAGGGAAATCGACTTTAAAGTTTAGCAAAAAAAATTTGAAGTTCTATCAAAACTGTTGAAATGAAATTGCATGAAAGTTATGTAAATCAGTGTAAGACGTTGTATATTTTCATATCAGGGGAGAAATAAAACACATAAATTTACACATAAATATGTTACATAGCACCTTCTTCCACAATTCGAATTGAACTTGTGTACATAGCCCCTTCATCCATGATTTATTTTCTTAAATTTTCATGATAGCGGTTATCTGATAAGCCAGAAATCTTTATATGCATACAAACTATCCACCAATGCAAGAAATAGAGTTTGAGTGGTTTTGCGACATAGCCCCTTCTTCCACTAACGTCTTCAAATAAAGTCGTTCCGAAAAATCGATGACTAAAAAATATAATAAAAATCGATTATTTATTCGCAACCCTAATTAAATCCAAATTTTCACACTATTTATCGATTTTAAAAGTTTAATTCCTAGAAACGATTTATTAAAAATCGATGATTGGATAAATTAAATCAATTCCAAAAATCGATAAAAATCGATGACTGAAAAACGCAGCAAAAATCGATTATTTATTCACAAACCTAATTAGAAAAAAATTTTCGCACTATTTATCGATTTTAAAAGTTAAATTCTAAGAAACAATTCGATGATTAGATAAATAAAATCAATTCCAAAAATTGTTATATGTACTACTATTACAATTGATACATAAAATCGAAAACTAGAAAAATATAGAAATCGATTATTTTTTCGCAACCCTAATTAAATCCAAATTTTCACACTATTTATCGATTTTAAAAGTTTAATTCCTAGAAACTATTCGATTATTGGATAAATAAAATCAATTCCAAAAATCGACAAAAAAATCGATGACTGAAAAACACAGCAAAAATCGATTATTTATTCGCAACCCTAATTAGATACAAATTTTCCCAGTATTTATCGATTTTAAAAGTTAAATTCTTAGAAACGATTTATTATATATGTATATATTATAAAATCGGTTTACCGTTTTTAGAATCGATAAAAAAAATCGATGACTAAAAAAATATAAATAAAATCGATTATATATTCACAACCCTAAAGAAATCCAAATTTTCGTAAAAGCAAAATAGTCCATCTACTGGGCCGATCTCACTAATTCCAATTTTGAAGTACATACCTTTTGTGGGAAGACGCATCAGAAGTGCTCCTAATGCAGAAGGTTCGGTTCCAATACTTTTCTCTATGGAATCGCTCAAAATATTAAAGACAACAAAATAAAAATTTTTTTTTAAAAACTTTCACAAAAGAAAATTTCATTAAACAAACAAATGGTTAAATCTCATAACGAGCAGTCAAGAGCGCCATTACCAACACCCCAACTCAACTCAACTCCACTCAACAAACAATAACAAAATACGACGCCAACATTAAATTGAACAATGCCACCGACTTCAACGTCATTACACATGCACACAATCAGCAATAGAAATCACCTTCAAAAGGCACAACAACAATAACATTAAAGACAACGTCAGTGGCAGTAGCATAAGCAACGCCATCATTGTCAACCGTTTTTCATTGTTGGAATACAAAAAAAAATTGTTTGTTGATATTTTTCACGAAATTATTTTTGCGCTCTTGAAGAAGCTCAGATTTCCAACCAAAGCACTACACACAAACAAATGGAAATGTGAATGTATGTATGTGTGTGTAGCAACTAAAACAACAAACAACCAACCAAATCCCCATCAACTAAAACAACAAAAAGGCGTAGAAAATGACAAAGAATTTGCTATGTGCAAAACGGCACAACACAAAAGCAACAACAAAACAGAACAACAAAAACAAAAACTAAGGTGCAGTAATGGTTTTTGTTGAAGGTGGTGGTGTTGGCTTTAGTTGTTGGGGCAAGCGTACTGCAAGGGGGATTTCGACTCAGAGTAAGGGTGAAATTGGGGTTAGGGTGTGTTGGGTTTTGTATAGGAGTATAGGTGGAATGCGGTTGTGCATGGTGCTGTTGTTGGACGACAAACAAAAGCATTGCGCAAATGTGAAATTTCACTGAAGTAGACGCTTTTAATGGATAAAACAACAAAAACAATAGCAAATGAAAATGAAAATAAATAAAATAAATAAAATGTTGAAAGCAACACCTGTATTTGCACAGTTGCATACGCACTTTTCATGGTATTGGAAGGGGAGGGGGAGGAGTAGGAGGGTTGGGCTAAATATAAATGGGAATTTGTTTTCTTAGAATGCTAGCTGGTTGGATCTTGGGAGTATGAGGTCGAGATTTGTATGGCAGTTGAGACTGAAAGTCAGTTGCAAGCTGTTTGGAACTTAACAGTGTTCCCTCTGATCTGTCCCCGGCAAGTTCAACAGTGTTCCCTCAGATCTGTCAAGTCTACCACAGACCAGATCTTCCCGATTAACCAAATTCTGGAGAAGACTCCTGATAAGAGAATCGGCACGTATCAGTCGAGTTCAGTGTCTGAATTTGACTTCCCTGGAGAAGATAATTCGAAATATGAATGTTGGGGATCTTCCTATATTTTTGTCGAGGAATTCAGCCAAAACTCAGGGAAATACCCTACTGGTAAGAAAAAATACTAGTTTCCTACTGAAACTTTCTAGCTAACCTCAAACTACTTCGAAAATGACTAAACTTTTGTTGAAAAAATTTCGAACAGCACTTATTTTTGAAATTTGATGTATCACAGTTGTTGTTTTGCTTGTAATTTATATTGGAAAATTTATTGAAAAAAGAGTCGAAAATATTAAGGAGGCGTGGCAGCCCTCATATATATATATATATATATATGGCGCGATATACAACAGTTATATCATCAACCTCCTAGGAGATTTTTGCGCCAAGCTTCTCTTCCAATTTGTGGTGTGCCGCTTTCAAATTTTTCCTACAAATTGGCGGGACCTACGGTTTTTCGCCGACTCCGAACGGCATCTACAAAGCAGATGAATTTTTGCTGAGAAGCCTTTCATGGCAGAAATACACTCGGAGAGTTTGCCAAACCACTGCCGAGGGGCGACCCCGTTTTTGAAAAACTTTTTCAAACCACTTTTTGATGTAACCTGTACCAGGGCTTGAACCCGGACCTTCGGTGTGGTAGGCCGACAACACTACCTCCACACCACGGTGGCCGCCGTGGCAGCTCCCATAGAAATGTATTTAATAGATTTTACAAGCGTAATCTCGACGAAAGCTTTCATGGTATGGATCTGAAAATTGGTAGGGAGATATTCGATATCAATACCATACTCACGGAAAAAAGTGGAAGTTATAGAAAAAGGGGCGTGGCAGGGACATTAAAATTGATATCGAAATTAAAAATGGTCTCTCTCATGTGTTTTGATGTCTTATTTATCTTTCTAGGTAGCATTTAAATTATTTACTCTTGAAAAATAGAGCTAAAATTTAACTGGAATTTTTTTTGACCCATTTCAAACTAGTTCGAGACTGGTACATTTTAGCTCAACATCTACAATTAGCGATTTTAAAAAATTCCCCTTGCTTACATGATAAAAAAGACAGTTGTTTCCTAATAAGACGTGCTGTTCATACTAGTTTGGGACTAGTTCACAACTAGTTTCTTTAACTGCATGTTTGGCATATGACCATATGTATGGCTGGGTGTGTGTGATAATAATTTCATTGAAATATGAGACAACAAACATTTTTCTCTGTGTAATGATGCATCGTTAAGGCGTGTATAGCAACAACAACAACAAGAGTAATAAATATCTATATGTACAAACATATAACTACAGCAACAATAATAACCATTGGCAACAGCACAAATGTATGAGAAATTGTTGAACAGCAATAACAACAACAACACCAACAAAAGAAAATTCGTTGCTCCGGCAATGACAGAAGGATCAGCTCAACAGAGAACAAATAATTTCAACAATGAAATATTCGCTATGGAAAATGGAAAAGTTTTTGTAGAGAAAAGCCAACAACAATTTGCTCGTTAACTATGTCAGAGTGTGTGTGTGTGTGCAGCACTGGTGGGGTTGTTTGTGCCTCTCTACAGCCATCCTGCAGCATCGTACACACGCATCGCCGTTTATTGTTGTTGCGGCACTAAAAAGGACATCGAATGTACAGCGAGCCCCGTCTGTCTGTCACTGCATGATTCGCTCACATTTTGCACTTTGATTTTGTTTGTTATTCAAGTGGCAGTTAATGCGTTTGCTGATGTCCTTAAATCAACACGCAAGCACATGCACACACACACACTCATGCATACGGGAGTTTTGTTGAAATATATGTGTGTATGTGTGAGTGCGTATGTGTGTGTATTGCAATCACTGCCGCTCCGGGTCACATTTATTGTGGTAAAGAGCCCGCAGGAGTTGAATGAAAAAGTCGTAGAAATGAGCAACAATCGACGCAGCGGAAGGTTTGGGAAAAAAAGGGCAACGACAACAACAATGAGAGAGGAAGGAAAGTAGTTTGATATTAATTGCGAGTAGTGCTCAAATAGGTACTTCGTTGAGTTTTTTTATATTAAAATTTTTTGTAAGGTGCCGTATCCTTTATTCACGACCTTATTAAACTGAGTAACAATTTTGGTATAATTTTCTAAGGGGGCGTTTGGTTCCAACTCAGGGTTAAAGACCCAAAAGCTTGTAGAATAATTGGAAACAATTTTAGAATTTGAATCGAAGAGTAGGATGCATCCGGGCTTTAAGAGCAAAATTTCACAAGCAAGAATATTTTAACCCATTAACGCTCTTATAGGCCGAAATTTTTTGACAGCTAAGTGGGGCCAAGTTCGATGTCGCTAAACTCAAATATCGAGGATGAGCATCTTCGTCGTGGTTATGGTACGTTTTCAACAAGCTTGGACCACAGAGAAATTTGTATTACA
Organism: Sphenella marginata; assembly: GCA_951509765.1. Taxonomy (NCBI): domain Eukaryota; kingdom Metazoa; phylum Arthropoda; class Insecta; order Diptera; family Tephritidae; genus Sphenella; species Sphenella marginata. Next base: position 101,002,726 of record OX608080.1, on the reverse strand, counting down.
ACACTCTGCTACGTACAACAGATCGAAGTTTTCCCAGTGTGACTCTTATATCCCTCAGAAGCTCGCGTTCACCGGCGCTAGTTGACAAAGTAGTTTATCGACTCTGTGTGGATGTTGTTCAGGGTCTGGTCCCCGCTTCACTGTTTAATTTTTTAACATGAACCTGCCAAATGTTGTTGGACTCAGTTTATTAAAAATATAAAGTTGAATGAGACTTAGATGCAGCTTCTTATAGTTTCGTTTGACCCGGAAAGGTCAATTTGTCAATTTTCAAATAGCTGTTGGCACTACTCAAGGACCTTTGGAGCAGTCGTAAAAGCATTTGGAATTGTATTACTGATTGGTATAATCATTTTCTAGAAAGTCTTTAACCCTTAGAGGGCTAGAAAAAATAGCCAAGGGAAGGAACTTTTATATACATACATACATATGTATACCGAACCCTTCGCCATATATAGCGACGACAGAGCTGTTTGCTCTGGTTCACGATGGAAGCATCTCTTGAAGCATATACGGCCGACGTCTCTAACCGCTTGGGAACGTTGAAAAAGCTGTCAAGACTTGCAAATGAAGCGTGAGACAACCGATAAAGAAAATGCCGTCTGAAGGATAATTACACGGCTAAAAATTTTAGCCTAAATTTAAAACTTTTTGGGGCTACATACATATGTACATATATGACCAAACCAAATTTGGTTTAGAATTAAATTTACGCCGGTTGTCATAGAAATGCGGGTAATAAAAATTATTTAAATTTTAAACCGAAAATGTTTTTAAAATTTCTTAATTAAGTTTTGGAATTTATTACAAAAAAGTTTTAAAAATTGTGTAAACCAATGAATGGTTTAAAATTTAAGCTCAAATTTTTAGCCGTGTAGAAGTAGCAAAATCATTAGATCTCGAAGCAGCACCTAGCCAATTTGCAATACCAATCCCTCTGATCCTAAAAATGCTGTTGAATAGTGTGATTTTTCTTCAATGCTGGCAACATTGCGTCATTATTATTTTCTAACTAACTGTATATCCTTTGCTGATGCTTTCGTGGCCATGCCGTTTTGTTGAAAGATTGCTGCACGCCTACGCTTACCAACAACAACAAAGCAAACAAAACGATTTATGCATTTAAATGCCGCGCGCACCTTTTTCATTGTATTCAACTCTTTCATCATTTGCGGTAGCATTTAGCGGTTTTGAGGGGGTTCCACTGAATACAATGGCGACATACCTACATACATACCTACTTGTAAACCTCATTATATTCATGCTATCGTCCCACGTAGAGAATATTCTTCCACATTTTTTTTTTTTTTTTTTATTCCTTTCGCTAACCGCCATTTTCTTTCACATTTTACTCGTTTTGATATCACTTTACGCGCATCGTTGCCACCCATTTAGCATTTCTTTTTCTTTTTGTTTTTTTATTGCGTCAGTAGATTATCTAATTTGAATAGTAGCTAGTGAGTTGGGTTTGGTTTGTGTTTGATATTCTTTTTTTTTTGGGGCGTGTCATGACTTTGTTCGCTCATTAGTGGGACTAAAAAGGCATTAAATGCTTGCGGCCGAATTATTTACACGGTCATTTAATTAAATGTTTATTTTTCCTTTTTGCTAATTAACTTTTTATGCTGCATACACACTCATGAGTGGAAGAAAATGTTATACGATGAAAAATCTCACGCCTACTTAGGAAAGAAGGACACTGCCTTCAGGAAAATTAAGAGAGCACAACCTGTGATGGATCAAGAATTTTAGGCAGGCGGCGGTCGGAGTTTTTTATGGAATTTTGAGCACTTTTTTTTATCTACAGTGTCTGAAAAATATGCATTTTTGGATTCGGAAGAGGGAGGAGTTGGACTCGAAAACCCCCTGTGGATCCGTCCCTGGTTCAAATAGTGTTGTAGTTCAGCGAAATATCTCAATAACTGCCGTTGGTCCACAATCTTGTACTTGATTTTGTTATACATGGAATTTCAAATAAAATGAGGCTTGAGAGAAATCAATTTCCAATCGTACCTCCGAGCAGCCAGCCTCAAAACTCAACGCAAGGCGACTCTTGCTAATAACTGATCCTTTCAACCGAGTAGGAAATTGAGTATTAAACTCCTTTTTTCCATAAGAATAAAGATACGTTTGAGGATTTGAGGATATGTGCAATACTTCAAACGAGCCCGGTACGCTCTGGCACTCGCCCTACAGCTGGCGGAACAATTCTACTTAACTCGAAGGATAGCAAGATATTGGAGATGGGCAGCGAAAGGCTTCATATCCAGAGATTAGCCATACACTTCTGATGAATGACTCGAATTCTTGGTCTATGCCAAACTATGAGATGATCTTCGAAGTATTCCAAGGTAAAAGTGCTCCGACAGATACATGGTGCCTCCCCTTATGTCGAACTTTCAGTCACTGAAGTCAAACCATCAAAGCGCTTGAGATCAACTGTAACTGGGTCTGAATAAGGTTAGCTCGAGCATCATTAAAGCTCATGTGCCGAATGATTTTCATAGTGAGACCATTCGCAGATCCAATTCGACCATATCGCTGCTGGCCATACTGAGATCGATACCTAACTACAGCTAAAAAGGGTGGATGACCTGTAAATCAAACAAGATATGTTGGACTTATGTTTTGATGGCAGAATCGGGACCGCCTTGTCAACATTGTGACGCACAAAAACGTCCACATTCATATCTAATCATCAAAGAGGATATACATAGTACGGAATTCCTTTTCCATCCTTTCGCGACTGAATTATTTCTCCATGTCGATAATAAAGCTTTGTCGACCAGGAGCCGACGATTAAATAACCACAATAATATGGGCCCACAATTCTACCAGCATTTCCCTACAAATGCCCTGTTCCTAAACTCATTCTTTTAAATAGAGCTATTACAAATCTATAATTTTTATTGCTACATAAACATTTTTTCACATATTTGATTTCACTTTTAAACATTTTACAACAAGTTTAGTGCACACTTAAAATTGATATAAAATTTAATTTCCATTCATTTCTATAATAATGGGTGAGTTTGCTAAAATAAATGGGCGTATCCCATAGCAAACAATAGCGAGAAGGGAGACAAATACAGCACACCATTAAGCACACACACACACACCCACACATACACATGCAAAACCTACATAGTGACGCCATGACAAATAATACGAGAGCAAGCAGAAAGAGGAAGACCCAAATTACCTGTACACATCACACATACTTATACAGACGGCTTATGAAATGAGTAATTTTGAGCCACTCATTGTGCACAAATTGAGTATTTTTTTATGTGTCTCAAAGAATTGGAGTGTGACGCGTCGATGCGATCGAGTATGTGAGAGAACGGTGTTTGCAGAAAGTACTGCCACTTTGGCGAAATTCATAAGAAAATTGGTAATTTTATTTTAGATATTTTTTGGAAGGTTTTGAGTTAAATGAGCAAGCAAGTGTTTTCTGCTCTTCTTTGCATTTTATTTGAGTTGCCTAATTATTGTTTGAAACATGCAAAGTATGTATATTTAAATAAGAGCTGCATTATAAAGGGAATTCCAATATTTTTTGTTTTAATTATTGCTTTTTTACCAACAATTTGTTGGTTTTACGGCCTTTGCATTTTCAAGTATCCTGGTTCGGTACGAGTTCGGGGCCACTACTAATTTTTTCAATTACTTTTTTTTATATTTTTTAATTATTTATATACAAGTAAGACAAATGCCGGTAAAAATATCCAAAAATTTCAAACGTAATATTTATACGACTTAAAAGAGTTTGTTTTAATTCCCCATAAGTTGCTTACGAAACCTAAGACTCTAAAAAACACATTTATTTCGACTGTAAACAAATAAATCGCATGCGACAATAATTTAACTCACTAATTCCTATTGCATTTTTCTACTGACGAATCAGAAATATTACACCTTTTTTATTTTTACTCAGTCGGAATTTGTTTGTCGGTAAATAATGCTTACTAAAAACAAATTTCTCTTAAAGAGTAATTATTTCAGTAATGAAAACCTTGAAAAAAATATAAAAAATTAATTTGTTTAATCTATGTGCTTATGTTAAAAGAATGAGATTAATGCTAAAATAACTAAAAAAAAAACTAATAAAGAATTTAATATAAACACTTGTAGATTTTTTTTAAATTTGGTATTTTTAATTTTCCTCCGTAGTGGCATTACTAATATATGCAAGTACTGTTAAGCTCATTAATTGAGTGCCTTAACTGCTTTCAATTTGGAGTGTTTTCTTTTGAGTGCATTAATTTAAAATTTGAGCGCTATTTTAACGAATACGCTTTTGAGTACTCTACTTCGTATTGGATTGCTGCAGCTTTTTTTTGCCTTCACATTTCCTCACTACCAAACTAGTTAATCCTGTTTTACATAAATTTAAAATGCTCATAATTCAAATTTATCAATAAACTCGTGCTATGATCTGCACATGGTTTTTTTTTGTATTTGCTTGTTTTGTATATTTTTTTTTTTTGACAACAAAATGTTTTATTCAAATTTCTTTACTGTAATCGTGACTAAAATATTTAAATTTTAATATTGAATTTCAAATTTTTATTACATACAAAAAGTAACTAGCGGCAGCTCGAAATTGACTTATAAACTAAACGAATTGACAGTTTTATGTGCAATAAAGACTTAATTAGACTATAAAATGTTGATAATTGTTTGTTGTAATTTGTATGAAAGATAGGCTGTAAAAGGAAATAAGATTTGTATTATAGAAAAATGTGTGAGTTTTAGGTTAGGAGAATAAAAAAGTTAGGTTAGAAATATTTTGTACAAATTGTTAGAAAAAATATATTTCTTTTTATATTCATTGAAAAATATCTAAGCAGGCTAATTCCATCCGGTAACACTTTCAAACTCTGTAAGCAAACAATTTCGTAAGGAAGTATGTACATACTTTCACTCTCTCTAATAGGCTCCTCCTTTTCGTTTAAGGTGTCATTTGATACCATTTACAATCTTGATTACATGCATACAAACATACATACATACATACATATGTTCATATAGTTACAAACTCAGATCTATGTAAGTACAAAACTGTCAACTGCCAAAACTATCGCACCTACTTTTGTTTTCTTCATTCATAAAATCTGCTTTGCGAACATCCATTGATTCTCATAGTACAATGGGCACAAATCCAAGAAAATTTTTTATTTAAAATTTTTTTTACGAAATAGGGTCAATAAACTGTGTTTAGGTGTTAGAAATTAGCTACGAAAAGATGAAATAAAATTAAAAGGCATTAAGTGGCAACCCTACCCTGTAATTTTTTTTAGTGAAATAAAAAGTAAATAATCTTTCGTTCATATCTATGTCTGTTAGAATATTTAGATAAACAAAATTTTAGAAAAATTTCGACTAGGTGGCAACCTTGAAAAATTCTCCTAGTGGCAACACTTAAGTATGAGAGCTTGAAATGTAGCATATTAACTATATTATAAAGTTCAACCAGTCGTTTATGAGTTGAAAACAGATATGGAAGAAAATGTATACATATAATGGAAATGGGTGGCAACCCAATGTAAAAAATATTTTTGTTGAGAAGTGAAGTTAAATACCTTCCGTTTGCTACTTCTATTCTCAAGTAAACATTTTATTACAAAAAAATCAGATAGCTGGCAACTCTATAAGAGTTTCCTGAGTGGCAACGCCTGGGTAGAAGTTCTTAGAATTGAGTATGCCGCAAAAAAAAAACAACAATTAAATATAAAAATTTATTTATTTCAGCCGTTCAAAAATATATTCCTCTGAATTATTGACGGTTGGCAACACCGAAGTTTGCTTACAACGAGCTAAGGGTGGAAGAAAATTTATTAACTTTAATTTCCCACTCTTCGGCTCAAATATGCAACTTTTCATAATTTTTTTTTTTTAAAATTTTCTCATCATTTTTGCCCCACAGTGCAACGTTGCAAAAAGAACAACACACGAACTGCAATCATTTAAAGTAAATCTCTCTTACCCAGCTACTGCAATTGAAATGTCATTTTGTATTGTCAAACTTGCGATTCTCATTTTGTTGTTCTTTTGTTTTTACAAAAAAAAAAAAAATGTCAATGGAAATTTGAAGCGATTTCTCTGTAATCTCAGCTTCTAATCGCTAAACGACAAACTAATCCGTCTTTTGTTGAATTTGTCTCGAAACGTCATTGCGCATTTGAACAGGAAGGATGTGCAGATTAATAGTCAAATTAGGTCAAAAACAATAACAACAACAAAAATGGGAAATTTGTATATTTTTTGTAGCAATTTTAGACAGGTAGGTCGGTCTTTATGTAGAAATTAGCTAACTGAGCCATTTTGTTTTGGTCATTTCAAGTGAACTTTAACTTGGCAGAAAATGCCCCGGACTGCTGCTTCGAAAGTTGTGTTGCTGCAATATTGAAATAAATATTTATTACTTTTTCAATGATTTTTACACACACAAATGGAATGATTTTTACCGAAAACATAATCGTAGGGCGGCATTTAAAAGCAAAAAAATAGCAATAACACAATAACTTGCTCGTAACCTGCCCATGCTTGGCTTCTCTTCAAGTTTACGTCCGAGTATAAGCGTACTTATTGAAGTCGGCCATTGTTTAAATATATATGCATATACATCAGTAAGTATGTATATATGGGCACAGATAAATCCCATCAGGAAGACCTACAAATTGAAGTGCAAAAGGAAATAAACTTCTCACCTTCTGAATAAAAGCGACTATGTATTGGTATGTATGTATGTACAAAAAAAAAGTTCTGATACCCAACATAAAATGACGTAGCTGTTTATGGCACGCATAAAATTCGGGAGGTAAAAAAACTGTGACATCAGAACTGTTAAAGAAATGATTAGATAATACTCGTAATGATTAACGGTTTGATTGTTTTTTTTGTTTATTTATTTATTTAAAAGAGAACCAGTTATAAATAATTATTCCACTTACGGACTAAAGCACTGGCTGCCAGGGCCTTCGACTTGATTATTATGCTGAGAATTCATTCAATGATTCATTATCAATTCGTTTAAATTTTAAATGATTATTTTCCATTTAAATTAAAAACAATCAAAAATATGTTATGCTTTTTTCACAATCATTAAAAATAGTAAAAAAATAATAATAATAATCAAAAGTACTCAAAAAAATTGTTTGTGATTAGTTTTGACTTTTTTAATAATCTTGAAAAATCATGCTTCAATACCAGACCTGTTAAAAATTGATTACTAATCGCAATGATTACCGGTTTGATTGATTATTTTGCTGAGAAACCATTTATCGATTGATTACCAATTAGTTTAAATTTTTAATGATTATTTTCCATTTAAATTAAAAATAATCCAAAAAAGTCATGATTTTTTCACTATTATTAATAATAATCAAACAAAAAATCAAAAGAAATATTTTTCAATGAAATTATTTTTTTATTACTTTTGATTATTTTTGACTATTTTGAAAAATCGTGAAAAAATCATGATTAATTTTAGTTTAATTGGAAAATAATGATTACAAATTTAAACTAATTGGGAATCAATCATTAAATGGATTCTTAGCAAAATAATCAATCAAACCAGTAGAAACTATTTTTTTATTAATTCTAATTATTTTTAATAACCGTGAAAAAACCATAATTTTTTTTTGTAAATTTTTTTAATCATAATCAATTAGTAAACGCCTTTTTTTTAAAACAATTAAAATTACCATTACCGATTAAAAGAACCTTCTAATTAATTGATTACTAATTACAAATCAAATTTAAAATGTCTGTTCAATACAATTTGACGTTTCTTTTGGGCTATGAGGTTTTTGTGAGTTCTTAAAAAATTTTTATTTAAATTTTTTGGTATAAGAAGCACAATTTCTAAATATTTTAATGAATAGTTAATTCTGTTTAAAGAAACATTTTCAAGGCAGAATTTTGTGATAAAAAGAAAATTTACGAAAAGGGCAAACAATAAATTTTTATTATCATATCACCTTTTTTGACTATTTTCCAACTAATCATCGAAACTAGTCGTCGACTTATATAAACAAAAAAAAAAGAAGAATGGTCCGAAGAACTCTCTCGAAAAAAAAAAAATTACTCGCCTAACCCAATAGTTTCATGAAGAATAAAAGAAAATAATTTGAAAAAAATTTGGAAATATGGCATTTATTAAAAATATTTTGAAATAGTGTGCTCAGCAGTCGATATGAACCCACCCACTTGGCCTTTCTAGACAGCTCAAAATTTAAAATAAAAAGTATACTGATCAAATCAAATTATTTTTAATGGAGTAAGGATTTTTTGGTGGGTCTCTGAAGTGCCCTTTGCGTGTATGTATAGATGGGAAATGAAAATAATTCGTTCTAAAAACCTTCATGTTATGCCAAATGATGGCAGCAAAGGCAGGAAAATGCCATCAAGTCTAACCGATTGTCAATGTCACTTATAAGACTTCGAATGTTTGAGTTAAGTACTTAAAGTAAAGAACAAAGTAGGAAGCTCGGCAAACAAAGCAAAAAAAAGAAAAAATAAAGTAGAAATTATTGTGCTTGAAAGCCTAAAGTACCTATATGAAGTTGAACAAACAAGCAGAGTTTTATGGAATCAATCTTTTGTTGAATAATAATTTTTGCAACAATTAGAAATTTTTTTTTTTTATTTCATTAAGATCCAAATCCCCAAAAGGACCTTCAAAGAACTTATTAAAATCTGTGCAGTGTATAATCGGTTTTGCTCACAAATTATCGTTGACTATCGATGACGCGACTAATGTCATTTTGTGTGCTCTAATGAATATCTATGAATATCTATGAATGTGTGTAGGTATATTTGTCCACCATATAGGCTCACATATTGACAAACATTATTCCCAGAATAATTGACATTAATTAGTCATTTGAAACGAATTGGGTCAACAATAAATGATGACTTGACAAACTTGACCAAAAAAAACTCGATATATTTTGTAATGTAGTATTTTTTGCTGAATGCAAAAATTTTTCAGCGATGACTGTGTAAATATGTAAATGAAATATTTTTGCAATGATACTGAAGCTTTTGGTTTGATGGTAGCTATGCATGAATGTTTTTTAAATTTTTTTTAGAAATTTTTTTTTTTTAATTTTTTAAAATTTTTTGTAGAAAATTTAATTTTTTCGTTTTTTTTTTTAGCAAAATTGTTGGAACAATGAATTGCTATTCGTCCGCACTTTCAAAGTAAACTCGGCATTTTTTTCATGTAATAATATAACATACAAAATTAAGGCCGAGCTTTTCTATTAATTTGTGGCAGACCTTTTAAGTCTGGAAAAAAATGAAAAATCAATTATATTGAAATGCTTTATTAATTTAATTAATTAATTATGATAATCGAACATTCTTAGAATAATTAAAGGATTAAACTTTGTGTTCGATTAATGAGGATTAATTTCGTTTTCAAATTTAATTCTAGGATTAATAAAATTTATCAAAATTTCAATTTGATTACAATTTTTGAATAACTGCTATTAACAAATTTTAAATATTTCAATATTAATTGAAATTAAAATTTTGTGTATTTTATAAATTCATCCAAAAAAATTATATATTCCCAGCAAACCATGCATAAGTCAGAAAGGAGTCCTAAATGGAAGCGCTTCTGATTATGAGCTTTCTTGCGATGGGCATCTGATATGAGCCTGATTCCATATATCATATGAGCCTGAATAATAATCATATAGGACACCTCTTTTCTCATAAACGGCACTAATAAGTCCTAAAATCCTCGTTAATCGCAATTAATTTAAAATTTTAATCAAATTGAAATTTGGATTAATTTGATTAATCCTAAGATGAAATTTTCAAACGAAATAAATCCTCATTAATCGTACACAAAATTTTATCTTAATCGATTAATTATTCTAAAAATGTTCGATTATCATAATTAATCAATTATTACAAAAATAACAAAAAATTTAATTTGACTATCAATTAAGAATAATAATCATTATTAAAGACATTTAACAAGTTTTTCTATATTCTTTTTTCCTCAATTTTTGAGACTATTTGCCTTTCTCCACCGAGGCTCATTTACGCATGCGCACATCAACAGCTCCGTAAAGAATCAATAATCAAAAAAAAAATCAATAATAAAAAAAAAAAAAAAAATTAAAATAAAAAAAAGTACCAAGTAATCGGTAGCTATAAACAATATATGCAGTAGCATAATCGCTTGCAAAACAAAACAAAAGCATTTGTCTGCAATTATTATGATCAGCAGCAGCAGCAGCATTTTATGCAAACAATTCACCAGAACTGGCCTGGTGGTCGTCGTTCGGTCATTCGATTGAAAATGTGGGTTGCAAAACCAAGTGTGTGGTTAATAGCTTCATATAAGTAAATATATACACACACTTTTTCTTACATATTTATGGAAATTTGTAAATATGCATTTCTGCACGTATTCTTAGAGATATGAGTACAGAAGTTCCCTATAGAAAAAAAGGCTGAGGAAACGGTACAATAAGTACTTCTTTGCAATGCTCAGCTTGGGATGCAATAAAATCAAATCTGTTAAGTTTTGATTACTAACCGTTATTATTAGTAATCTAATTACTTTGTATTTGAGAGTGGAATAATTGATTACATCACGATTATCTTGGTCTCAACTAGATAGCGCAATGATTAAGATTACAAATAATCAAAAAATAATCAGGATTACTCTAGATTACTGATAAGATTAAAAAATAAGCAAAATAAACAACTGATTCTTTTCAGAGATTACTTTGATTAATTTTGATTATTTTCAAAGAGAAAAGTTGTTAGATATTTTGGATTGAGAGTAATCAAAAACAAGTAAGGAAGTCTAAGTTCGGGTGAACCGAACATTAAATACCCAGCGTTAGTTTTTAGAAAAAGGGGGCGTGGTTTTCATCCGATTTCGCCCATTTTAAAAACCAATCTATGCCGAGCCTAAACAATAGCGAATTTGGTGGGAGCGGCCACGCTCCTTGCTTATAAAGCTTTAACCGCTTACATGAGCCAAAAGTACTGAATCGATCTTTTCAAGGGTTATACCATGTCCTATATATAACTTTGGAAAAGAAGGCGTGCCATGCCCATAACTTTTAACGTATTTTGTGAAATTTTTCGATGTACGGATATATGTGTCCATTAATCAATATTTACATAATTTTAAAAAAGTGGGTGGTGGCACGCCCACGGATTTTATTATGTTGTTTGTCCCTATTGAAGATCAGTTTTCATTGCAGATCTTTATGATACTTTCACAGTGGCTTGTTAATAGTGAAATGTTGATATTTTGTTTATTCACTTGTGGGCGGTGCCACGCCCATTTTCCAAAATATTACCAAAAAACCTTTAAACATCACAAATAACATCATCAGGTGAATGAGTGTACTAAATTTTAGCATTATATCTGTATCAGTTAAACAGATATTGCATATTCCGGTTTCCTAACTCTCGTTTAGAGAACTTTAGTCCAAAAAGGGGCGTGGTCGTTCACCGATTTTTCTTATTTTCTGTGGTAGTACTCTACATAAACATAACATACCTGGAACCTAGTTTCGTAAACCTATCTCAGATCGTTCTGAAGTTATTAGCAGTCGAATTTGAAAATTGCTTGACTCATAAGTGGGCGGTGCCACGCCCACTTTCCAAAATTTTGCAAAAATAATGTAAAGAATATGAAAATTGATGTATGTACAAAATTATATTATTATAGCGGTATCAGTTAATTAGATATGGACTTTTCAATATTTCCACCTCCTTTCAATATAACTTTTATAAAAAAGTAGGCGTGGTCGCCAAGCGATTTCGTTTTTTTTCTATATCTGAATTTAACACAACAATAGTATGCCCTCTACAAAATTTCGTTATACTAGCATAAACTGTTCTCAAGTTATTAGGAGTCAAAATTTTAAAATTTCTTCAAATATATGGGGGCGGTGCCACGCCCCTTTTCAAAAAATTTGGTAAAATCCGCCTAAGAACATATAAATCAATACATATTGCAAATTTTATCATTGTAGCTGCTTCTGATATTGAATTAACCCGTTTTATACGTTTTTCGAAATTTTCGATATCGAAAAAGGGGGCGTGGTTATCATCCGATTTCGCCCATTTTCAATAGCAACCTACCTTGGCCAGAAAGTAACCTGTATGCAAAATTTCATGCAAATATCTCAATTTTTACTCAAGTTATCGTGTACACGGACGGACAGACGGACAGACGGACAGACGGACGGACATGCCTTAATCAATTCCTCTTTTCAACCTAAGAACTTTCATATATGGAACTCTATATCTAACTCGATTATTTTGTGCCGTTACATAGTACCGTTATGTGGACAAAATTAATATACCCTTGTACTAGTACTAGTACGCTGGGTATAATAATCAAAAAGAATCGCTGAAAAGAATCAATTATTTATTTTGATTACTTTTGAGTCTTTTTGATTCTGTTCAGTAATTTAGAGTAATCCTGACTATTTCTTGATGCTTTATAATTTAATTGTGATTCTTTATTATTTACATAATCCCAATATTTCAAACGCAGTATTAATAAATGAAAATAAAATTAGAAAATAATCTAACCGATTACTAATCGTAATCATAATTTAACTGCTATGCATAAAATTATATGTGGATGTTCTGTAGATTTACATAATTCCGACGGCTAAGTCGAAGAGCACGATATTTCAAAATATTTTTGAAATTTCCTTTCAGAATTATTTATATTTTCTTTGAAGAACAACCAAACTCGGGATTTTTTCAATAATGCACTTAAAAAACGATGAAAATTAAATATATTGTCAGCAGTATGTTTTCCGCTCAAAAAGTTGCTGATTTTATCGACAAAGACCACATTTCAATTCCATAAATTTTCGACAAAAATTTAAACCTTCAAAGCGCTCTACTGAAAAAATTAATTTGGTGTTTTTCCTTATTGCTTCAGGAGTCTTGGATTTTCGTTCAGATGGGGCGTTTTTCAAAACCATTCTGAGATAGGGTGTACTTCAACTAAATTTTTAAATATGACCTTTCTTAAATAAATTCTGAGCTAGAGCGTTTTTTAAAAACATTTTGAAATGTCGTTCTCTTCCACTCATCCGTTGATTTAAAGTACTGTTCTTTAGTACTTTTAAGTGTACTTGAGATTATATAGTATATAGATTATATTTTTGGAATCATTTTTTTCATACTTTTACCCTTAAGCTCAATAACGATTAATAAATGCACTAATTTTGATTCCAATTACTACGATTAGGGCTGTTGCAGAATATAGTTTTCTGGAACAGTAAGCGAAGTCGGATTTTTTAAATAAAATTTATTCGAATACAAATCGAAATAACAACCAAGTTACAAAACATTCGATAGGAAATCGGATTCAAAAAATTATTAAAAAAAAAGTTCGAATATTTCTCAAAACGTAGTCGAAGCTCCGTAAGATCACTAACTGCGTCATAAATCGTCAGCTGTTCAACTTTTTGCTACTCCACAGGAACATTTCAAATTGTACTACAACCCATGGCTTGCCTTCTTGCATCGCTTCTTTTGCAAAATTTTATCTCAATGCACACTAAAACCTCTATCCTCACTCAAAGTCCTCTTTGCGCTTAAACAAATACTGCTCCCAGTGTTTCATTGTTTATAATGCAAAAATGATTATACAAAATTTGTTTATAAATAAGTATGAGGAGCTACTGGAGTTTTCGAATCGTGGCAAAATCAAATGTGCATTAATTTTGTTGTTGCAACAGAGCTTTGTTATCCCAAAAGGAGGTTATTAAAATTTGATTATTTTTTTAAGATACGAAGCAAGCAGCGAGCGTTAAGTTTTTGAACTTTATTTTCGATTGTCGTCGTTTTTTAAACAAAAATTTCAATGAGAAAATAAGCAAATATGAATTTGGAGCATGAGGGAGAAAATAATTAATAATAAGCTGGGAGTTAGAGGGTAACTGACCTGAGATGGGAGAACGGACAGACCGGGATAGGCCAACTTAGAACATGTTCCAGCTAAGTCGAAAATATTAAGGAAAAGTCTGACTCAGAATTCAGTCGACATTCCAGAATTTGAATCAAAAACAAACTTTAATATACATATTCCTCGCTAAGGTAGGGTGGTTCTAAAACTATTTTCTTCAAAATTTTAGATGTCAATTTCTAGAATAAAAAAAATTTCCTCCAAAAACACATCCTCAAACTTTCATAAGCTTTTCTATGACTACAACAAAAGAAATACCAATTTATGTATTTAAATCAATAATAAGTAAAATATCTCAACACAAAATCACATAATCTAATCAGATACGCAGATACACAGTTCCTCACATCCACACACACCACATGGCAGTCAGCCAATTTATATACGAATGGCTCGAGATGCCCCAATCAACACGCTGATGATAGCGATAATGCGCAGCGAAAGCGAAAAGTGTTAATTTGATCCCAAGGGTGTCATAGAAAATGCAGAGCTACAGCAAAAATAACAAAAACAACAAGTGAAATATCATGCAGGGGGTGTAGTTTGGTTGCTTGGCTGGCTGGCTGGCAGTTGAGAGGAAGAGAATAACATTCAAAAACCTCAACATTAATAAAGTGTTAATAATCAGCCATTGAATGTCCCCAGACGAAAGTGTGCTTGCCGACTTACTTGACTTGTGAGCTTGCGAGCTTTGGCGTAAAGAATAATAATGGTTGTTTGGTTAGGCGAGTGTGGGTTTATTGAGTGAATATGGAAGCAAGTAGGAAGCATATGACATTAACTGCTACTGATTGCAGCTACACAATAACAACTACAACAACAACAACAAGTAACAAGTAAAGTAGAAAAAATATGATGAATGATGACAACAAGTCAACTGGGGGAAAGCATTTGGTTTTGTACACAGAAAAGTGGGGTTAGAAATGTGAAGAAGGCGCATACCATTTGGCAATTTTTTCTATGAAAGCAGGGTCTGATTTTACAGAGGACCAGAGAGGAGTGAGTGTCAACAGTTATGTGGATGTTTAAGTCAGAGTAACCGATGGCTGAGTGGAAACTCAATCCATTTTAAAATATTTTTTTAAAGCTTTTTTTTCCCAAAAGTTCGATAGTTTGATTTTGGAATAAATTTTCGAAAACCGATTTCGAAAAAAATTCGATCAAACAAGTTTTTATAAATTAGTCTTAACGAAACTAATAAGAGTAAAAAGTTGCTTGGTTACACAAAATTTTCTTTAACATTAAAAAAATGTTCACGAAATTTGCATCACAAAAATTAAAAACGCCAAAACTACGGAATTCAATGCTCCAGTCCAAAGAAAGGAGTTGTATAATTTCAAGAAAGACCTCGGCAATAAATCGGTGAAGAAACCATTCGATTCCATGTGGTAGTTATCTAGTAATGCGCGTACAAAGAAACAGACAAACAGACAAAAAATTAAAAAAAACATTTTTTATTGTATTTTTTTTAATTAAATTTTATTATCTGTAAAATACTTTATTATAAAAAAAAGTATTGCCAATAATTTCTACATAAAATTACCCCACCCTACTATTGGCCTCATACCCTCAACATTCAAAGTACGACCCTGTGCGGGGTTATGTACTTTTTTCTGTGCTTTCGTTACCAAAGGTTACAGTTTCACTTTCACTATTTGTGACAGCAACTGGGCAAGAGACAAGAGAATCTGCCTGTAAAGTGAGTTGTTGGCTTGGTGTAGGTTGTGAGAGCAGGGAGGGGTATACTCGTATTATAGCAAAATAGGCGTGCGTAACTTAAATCCAGCTTAAATTACATATTCGGCAAATCTCCAAGGTATTGGAACGTGCTAAGATAACATACAAAAAACAAAAATAACAAAAACAATAACAACAACAACATAATGCGGAAACATACCCAGAGTGGCTAAATTATGGTTATTCTTCATAAGTCGGCTATAATTCAATTTGTCACCAAAAAATATCATAACCAAAACAATAGCAAGAACAACAGCAAATGCTTTTAACTTTCATAAATAACAAAAAAAATAACAAAAACAACTACATAGTGAACGTGAAGTGGGCGTAGGTAAGTGAAATTGTTGGGTGTTGGAATCCGCAAATTAAATTTACACAACATACGTTGAATAAACCTAATTAGTTGTTGTTGTTGGTTGGTTGAGATGGTGTTGCTGATATCAGCATCATGAGTGGCAGTTAAACTAACAGGATTATGGCAACCAACCCTCGTTGAGCAAACAAAAAAAAATTGAAAGAAGAAAATAGAAATATGTTTTCCAATAACATAATTACAGTTATGAAAACCCATAAAGCATTTTTGTAAATGTTTCAAAAATAATTTTAAGCATACAACTTATATAAAACCTATTTTAATAAATATTTGAAATTTTAAAGTGAAAATGTTTAAAATATAACAAATAATTTTTTTGCAAATTTTTTTTTTTCTAAATTGGAATTTAAAGAAATTTTTTATGACTCTTTTTTTCTAATCTTTAATTTAGAAAACATTTTCTGTTAATTTTTTTTGTTTTGGATTTAAACATTTTTTTTTGGATATTTTTTTTAATTTGGAGTTAAAAAAAATATGTTTGTAAATTTTTTTTTCTAGTTTGGAATTTAAAAAAATTTGTTTATTTTTTTCAGATTTGGAATTTAAAAAATTTGTTTGTTGATTTGCTTTTCTTATTTGGAATTTAAAAATAATTTTATGTTAACTTCTTTTTCTAATTTCGAATTTAGAAAAATATTTTTAGTATCCTGGTTCGGTACGAGCTATAGACCTATTAATAATTTTTTCTGCAGCGAAAAATTATTGTTGTTTTTGGGTTTCTTAATAATTTTTATTAATTATTAAAAGTTTTTTGTTGAATTGAACAGGAAAAATTTAGAGACAACCGCCATAGCTTTTCTTATAGATCCATTTCGGAAGTTGCTAACTTCACTCATCAGAGAATATTTTTGTAAATTAATTTTTCTAATTTGAAATTTAAAAAAATGTTTTTTTTTTCAATGTGGAGCTTAAACCTTTTTTGGAACTTAAAAAAATATTTTTGGTAATTTTTTTTTAATTTCGAGTTTGAAAAAAAATATTTTTGTTATTTTTTTCCTAAATTCGAATTTTCAAAATATTTTTGTAAATTTTGTAATCTTGAATTAAAAAAATTTGTTTGGTAATTTTTTTTTCCAATTTTAAAAATACATTTTAGTTTTTTTATTTTTCTAATTTGGAATTAAAAAAAAAATATTTTTGTTAATTTTTTTTTCAATTTGGTATGTAAAGATTTCTTTATAATTTTTTTCTCTTTTGAATTTAAAAAAATTTATTTGTTAACATTTTTTCCTAATTTGGAATTTATTAAAAGGTTTTTGTTATTTTTTTTTCTAATTTAGGATTTTTTTTTAATTTTTTTTATTTCAATTTGAAACTTAAAATTTTTTTAAAAACTTTTTTTGGAACTAAAAAATTATTTTTGTTATTTTCTTTTTCTAATTTAGAATTAAAAAAAATTTGTTTGTGCTTTTTTGAAGATTTTTTTGATACCTTTTTGAGGCTTACCTGGCTTATTTTTCGTCTTTTCGAGTGGCTTTGGATCCTTTCTGAAGACTGATTGTATGCTTTTATTGAGTCATTTATAAAGCTTTATCCAAATCTTGAAAATTCATATTTGTGTCTTATTAATCAGCAGCCAGAACTTTGGGTTTGCTGGGATATTTTAACGCTTAGCTGTGTTCGGAGTTTACTTGATTTATTCACTAAGTAACTAAGCATATATTTAAAGTTTTCTACGTCTCGTATTGTAAATGCTTATAATTAATTTAATTAGAGTGTATACCGTTAAGGTTACTGTAGCTAACCAACCGCCAGTTATTTCCTTTCCTTTACCACCAGAACCATTTCCTACCAACTGTTAGAGCGTGCGTTCCGCCACCACCCACCTTGCGTGTAGCGCGCCGAACACGTGCATGGTTTGTGGCTCAGCAGAGTTGGCCGAACAGAACAAAGTAAAAAAGTAGCTTTCAACTGCCCTCATTTCACAGTGGCGCTTTGAGTGATTTTTAAAAGCAAAATCTTTTAATTCCCGCGGAGGACCGACCAGCAAAATTTTGAAATCTAAATTAGGAATGATGCGAATATCCAATTCTAGACTACAGAGGATCTGCAGTATTTTTGAGAAATAATTTCGGGGGTGACAATGTCAGCTAGGGTTCATACCAAACATTTCTTAACTATCTCTGCCTTTTTTATTAACTTTTGATCCAGTCTTTAGTTCCAGTTTCAGTTAGGTTTATGTTTAGGTTCCGGTCTAGGTTTCGCTTCCCAATCCGTTTTTTCTTTCTAAACTGTCTTTAGTTTTAGTTTTGGTTATGTTCTAGTTTCCGTCCCATTTTCTTGTGCCTTTTAAGTTTCGGTCTCGTTCCAGATTTGTTTTTTTTTTTGTAATCTGTCTTCAGTTTCAGTTTTTCCCTCGTTTCAGTTTCGGTTTCTCTTTCTAATCCATTTTCAGGTTTGGTCCCGGTCTTGCTTTCTATTTCGGTTTCGTTCCTGTTTCGGATTCTGTTCTGTTTCGGTTTCAGTTTTGTTTTATTTTCGGATTCTCTTTCTGTCCCGATTTCAGCTTCAGGTTTTTTCCAGTTTCAGTTGTATTCCATGTTCAGATTCTGTTTCGATCTCAGTTTCAGATTTTGTCTCGTTCCAGTTTCGGGTTATGTTTCTGTTTCTGTTCCGGTTCCGGTTTTAGTTTCAGTTTTTTCCTCGCTCCAGTTTCGGTTTCTTTTTTGTTCCGGTTTCAGTTTCAGGTTTGTTCGAGCTTCAGATTCTGTTTCGGTCCCAGGCGGAGTTTGAGTTTTTGTCTCGTTCAAGTTTGTGACTACATATTTTCATGTCTTGTTCCAAATTCGAATTCTGTTTCTGTTTATGTTTTTGTTCCTGTTTCATTTTCAGTTTTGTTCTAGCTTCATGTTCCGTTTCTGTTTTGGTCTCGGTCTCAGTCTCAGATTTTGTCTCGTTCCAGTTTCTGTTTCTTTTACGGTTTCACTTTAAGTTTCGTTCCAATTCCATATTCTCTTTCTTTTCCGGTTTCAGTTTCAGTTTTGTTCCGTCTTCCTGTTCTGTTTCTGTTCCGATCTCAGATTCTCGTTCCAGTCTTGTTCCAGTTTCGAATACAATTAATTTCAAATTTCATCATTCAAAACACTCCACAGTGCATCACACAGACCGCCGCTTGCATTTTCACAACAAATAGCTCTTTTGACACTTACCCAAACTGACAGCTGGCATGCTCACTTACTACGAACTTTGGCTCACAAGCGTATGTTATCAGCCAAATGTTGACAAGCTGCCTGCCACAACGTGGGTGTTCCGCGTTGCTTTGGTGCCGCCGAGTGTGGCACGCGTACGCCATCAGCGCATATTTACGTAGCTGTGGCTATACTCACCCACCTGACAGCCATCTCCAGCTCGCTGCTTTGATGATTCAATGTACCCACTCAGTGTAGACGTGAAAGGGGTGTAATGAAGTTGTGCTGTGTTTGTTTAGCTGACATAGCTTGAGAATATTTTAACTCACCTTGACGAGTTGTTGCTATGGCAGAAAAGTTTTTGCGTTCATTTGTTATCTTGCAGCAGTTAATTGGAAATTCCGTTTATCCTCTCGCCCAAGTTTATCTTGAGCTTTTGTGTTCTAATTTAGCATTACGCGCTCTTGTTTTACCATCACCTAGCAACACCCTAAACCAACTCGAAATGTGGCAGAAATCCTTTTACTTGCCGGTCTATTTGGTAGCAAGAAAAACGTCTTTAGTTATCTTTGGAATTTGGCGATTTGTTTTTTTTAATTTGTTGGATTTTTTTTTTTTTTTGTTTTGCTAGAAATGCTGGTTTTGTATTACCAAGAAGTTCTTGTTTTTTGTGTTTTGAGCTCAAAACTTTATTCACTTGGGATTTTCTTAATTGGAAATCAACGACTGTGAACTCTTAACAAAAAAAAAACAATTTTAAGGCAAATACGAAGTAAATTATTTAATTTTCCTCTTTTTTTCTTCTCTGCCTTTTTTCAGCCCTTTTCAATATTTTTGTTTCTTCTTCTTTGAAATTTTCCTTTTTTCGCAATTAAACTGCGCTCGCACCTTAAGATTATCATCCCCTCTTAGCTCTTTTGTTCAATTAGCAAATACTTTTGCCCTTTGACATCGAAGTTCATGTTTATTTCAACGTTAATCGACTTAGTGTCGAAATCTAGAAAATTTATTGATTTTTGAAGAAAAATATTGAAGTTCATTGTTCGGTAATTAGGCAGCGTAGAGCATTGGAACATTGGAACCTTAATCTTACAAAACATTTGCAAGTCAGTGCTCATTAAATTTCTTTCGAAAAAAGGTTATTCTGCGATATCTGAGATATAGATTTTGTTTTTAAAACTATTTTGAAATAGGTTGAACCGACTATAACTTTTCGGGTTCAAAACTTTTTTTTATAGGTTAGGGTAAGTATTGCTCCATAACTTTTCTACTACTTATCGCATCAACACGGCTTTGATATCTTTGAAAAAATGCTTCTTCGACGCTTTAATAATTGTCCAACAGACCAGCTGATTTATGCTTTTTTCTCGATTTTCTACAGTACACTCATTTCTGAGTGCTATTTGGACATTCAAACTATGAATTACAAGAACAAAATACATAGAAAATGTTCGACCATGGAATTTTTTTGAAATTTGTATTACCTACTTCTGAAGCGAAGGGTATTTTCATTTATCATTTGCTTTGTATGAGAAATTTAACCCATCGAAATATCGGTTAAGAAGGCCGTTAAAATATTCCATCGGTGGGTTATATCCCGTAGCGGATCCAGAATTTTGGGAAGGCGTGTAGTCAAAATTTTTTTCCAAGAAATTTCGAGGACACCTTTTATCTGCAGTTCCTGAAAAATATGACTTTTTGAATTTCGAAAGAGGGAGGTTTGGACCTGAAAACCCGGTTTTTTGGAGGTTTTAAAAGCGAAAGTGACCCCAAGGATAGTACAAACCGGGCATAAGTCTGTTTGATAAATCGACTGTAGTACTTGCCAACCATGCTAGTACGGTATTTAGGACATTTCAAGGTAAAATCTTTATATTTGATATCATTTACCCAACAAAAACAAAAAATATATTAAAATCTTTAACAATGCGATTCCAAAAAAAAAAATTGTGATACGCTGAAGCACCAAAGATCCATTGAACTAGTTTCAAGCATACAACAACATAACACACAATTTGAGAGCTGTCTATTTAGTAGGTAACAACAATAATAACAAAAAAAAAATATGGATGATTATCAATTGCATCCTCATTTCGAAATCAATCAAGCAAAACAATCAGACTGACGAGTAGGCAACCGAGCTGCCAATGAGGCACTGAAGCGACCAACTGAATAATCAATTGATAGTGGAATAAAAAAAAAAGTGCAGAAGCTCTACTTATGTTGGAGGTACAAATATACATATGTACATACATTAGTACTGATATACAAAAGGTTTTGTAGTTTGTAAGTATGTAAAACATATAGACAAATACCAATGGGAATTCAATACCAACACTGGGATATCAATTACCAATGAACCAGTTGAAAACATTTTGTGGGTTGCTTGTTTTAGCGCTTCAAAGACTTTTGCTAAAAACATGCATATATACATATGTACATATATACATATGTATATAATTTATTACAAATACGCGTACATATATTTATATGGTAGTAATCAACGCACCGTAAAATTCAATACAGACGCTTTGTGATATTGGTGGCAATTGAAAATTAACAATTATGTGTAAAAAATATATATGTATAGACATACATACATACAAAATAAAAATATATATAAAAGACAACAAAAAAAATAATAATAATAACAATAAAATATAACGCAAAGATAGATCTGGACTGTATACTAGAGTGTCCTAAAAAAAATTAATTTGATGCACTTGCTCTCCTTTCAAAATATATATAGTAGAGAGTAGTCCATCATCAAATCTAAAATTTATTGTCTAAACAACACCGAATAATTATTTTATTTCATTTTTTATATTTGAAATCTAAGAATATTTTTTCTTTCACAATAAATGAATATAACTAACAAAGTACTAAATTTTGAAAAAATAAATGCATAGAGTTTTTATTTTTAGTTTTTGATTTTTAAGTTTTAAAATTCTCAGTTGTTTGCCTTTTTTAGATTTATTTAATACTCTGCAGAAATAAAATATTTAGTAGAAAATAAGTAAAATCGACGCAGAGAAGTTTTACGTTCAAAATTTTATACTCAAAATATTTTAGGAACATAAAGAAAGCGTCGATTGTAGTTTAGATAGCTTCAATTTGGTAAGGAAATGTTAAGAAAATTTATTTTATTATTTTCGAATTGCAATAAAAAAAGTTTAAATGAATGTAACTAGCAAAGCACTAAATAAAAAAAAACAAAAAATTATTAAATTTTTATTTTTAGTTTTTGATTTTCCAGTCTTAAATTTAGAATTCTCAATTTTTTGGCTTTTTTTTAGTTTTGTTAGCAAATAAAATAAACAGCAAAAATGACAAAAATCGACTAGAGAAATTTTTCTTTCAAAATTTTTATGCTTAAAATATTTTAGGAACAGTCATAGAAAATTTCGATTGCATTTTAGATAGCTTCAATTGGATAAGAAAATGTTAAGAAAATTAATTTTATTGTTTCCAAATTAAAAAATTTAATTTCAAGGTAAAATAAAAATTTCCAAAAATTTTTGTTTAGTTTTTTTTGGGCTATCTAAAATCGAAACGAAATTTCTTTTCCAAAAACCGATTTCAATTTCGTAAAACTTTTTTTCAATCGATAGTAGAATGCTGACTGGAAGATCATTCCATTTCTATATTTTTAAAAATTGCCCATTTCAATATTTGGTTGATCAACGCCCTAACTCAGAACACGTTTCAAAAGCCATCTATCTGAATGAAAATTCAATACGAATTAACCAAATTTGGAAAAAAGTTTTAAAATTTGTAACACCCTAATATCGTATTGTTAAAAAAAAATAGTTTATATTGAAGGCTGTACCTACAAATGTACATGCATCATTATTTGTAGGACATATCAATTACATTTTCCAACAACAATAAAATATTTTTTTTTTCAGCCTTTTTAGGCATGAAATACGTTTTTATGTATTTTTGAACGAATATTTTTTCAATAATATTTCAATTTAAATTTTTTTTAACTAAAAAACCTCATATTAAATCATATTATAGCTTTGAACCAAAATACAAAACATTATTTAAACTTTTTTGTTTAAAAATTTTTGAATATTTTTTTTTTGTTCAAAAAAGACAACAACAATATAAAATTTAATTTTTGTTAAAATTCACTTTCAACTAATTTTACTATTTTTTTTGTTTGTTGTTTATTTTCAGGTAAATTAATTTATGGCACATTTTTCACTCAAAACCATTGATTTTTGTGTTGGTGTAATCTATCTGTGTGCCATCTGCTCCATGTTACAATCGTATCGATTTACAAACTTTAATTCTTGTAATAGTAAGTAAGTAAGTACATACATATGTACATTTACATTTACATATACACAAGAAACAGATCTCCTAAATACCAATTCAAAGGAAAAGTATGCTCAATGTGTTTCTTTCATATAAAAAATTTTTATGGAAAAAAATACAAAAAAAAAAAATTCTAATTCAAAAATTGTAAAAAAAATCAGCAAAAGGCGTTATGAACATAAAATTAACACCTTATTGTACTAAAATTTAATGGGCCAAATAATTCTAAACATTTTGATAATAAATTTTAAAATTTTGATTAAAAATTTAAATTATTGAATTTCTTAAAAAATCAGAATGTGTTAAGAACACAAATTAAAACATAATGGGCAACAAAACTGTGTCCTCCATAAAATTCTAAAAGTTTTGTGAAAAAATTTCGAAATTTATATAAAAATTATTCAAAAGTCAGAAAAATGTTTTATGAAAATGAAATTAACACTTAAGTTTATTGAGCCAAAAAATTCTAAAAAATTTCTGAAAAAATTTACATAAAAAATTCTAAATCAAAAATCCCACCAAAATTTAATAGACTAAAAATTCTAAAAACGTTTTAAAATAATTTCAAAATTTTTAAAAAAAATTCGAATTTAAAAATTATAAAAAAAAAATAGCAAAATGAGTTACCAACATAATATTAACACCGTTCATATTAAATGGGCCCAAAAAAAATTCAAACTCAAAAATTATTCAAAAATTAGAAATTTGTGTTACGAACATAAATTTATCACCTCCCAAAAATTCTAAAAATGTTGTGAAACAAATTCCAAATTTTTTGATAAAAAATTTATATTCAAAAATCAGCAAAATGTGTTACGAACAGAAAATCAACTCCTTGGTGCACTAGAATTTAATGAGCTACAAAACTGCATACTCCAAAAAATTTTAAAAATTTTGTGAAATAATTTCAAAATTTTGATATATCCTTTTTTTGTATTTTCGCGACTTTTTTGTGAATTTTCAAAACAAAATTTACACTTGGACCTTGATAGTTGTTTTTTAAAGGCGTTGTTAAAATAATTTTAATAAAGCCAAAATTTGTGTAAATTGCAGAAAACGTTTTTTTGTAGCTATCATGACTGACTTTTTAAGGAGCGTTTTTTTCGATTAAAATAGATTGGGTGTAAATTATTTTAGAATTAAAAATGTTTGTCCAAAATTTTTTCCTACGTTCAATAGCAGTTTTATGATCCCCTTTAAATAAGTTGTGAGTTATTCGGGAGCTCTGCATGCAAAAGTTAAAATATAAAACAGAACAAGAGATTAGCTGCACCGGCATTGGACATTGAACCTGAAAGTCTGTGTTACAGCATGTAATTTTACCTAACGGTTGTGCAAAAATATGTATTATTGATTAGAAGCATGCAACACAATCCCAAAACACACACGTTCTAACGCACATACATACATATATATATCTTTTATATAATACACACACCTACTCACATACAAAAAAAATCCCACGTGTGGGCTGTAAAAGGTAATTAAACTGTTGTGCAGCAGAAAAAAAGAGTTGTAAGGTGAAAGTGCCCAGCGATAAGGGAGAAAATTAATTGAAAGTGGAAATGATGAGAACAGCTGGTTTATGGGATATTGATTAAATAGAAAATGTCTGAGTGTCAAATAACAAATTGTAGCGTATATTTTTAGAAATGTTGCGAAATCTCGTATCGTAAAGTGTGATGGGCAAGTTCAAGAGCTGCAATTGCTAGAGCTAATTTGAGCAGTTATATAACGTGCTAAGGACTATTAACGCATGGCTTGAATGTTTATGAGTTTAGGTGGTTCTGCTGACTAAATTTAAAATTCACCACGAAATCATTGAAATCTTGAGAGAACTAACTTTGGCTTATAATATCGAGCCCTGTGCGCAAAAAAGACGTAAGAGCCAAAAAGTAAATTGTTCAGGAGACGGTTTTTTTTGAATATCTTTGCATCCAGTACATATATTGTCATGAAATTTGGTGAGTAACTTTATTTGGCTCTCATTTATATAATGCAAAAATATAATTTTAATATTCGTAGCATAAGGGTAGTTTTTGGCTCATACGTCTTTTTTGCCTGCACAAAATAAAGCTACTTTCTGATGATTTGGCTGTTACGTCAAACATTTTTTTCAACAAATGTTAATTTTTTTTATTTAACACTTCAGATTACTTATATATTTAAATATACATATTGTACATATTTAAAAAAAAATCGCAATAAAATTCAAAGCAAATTAGTATTTAACCAATTATTCACATTAATTTCAAAAAAAAAAAAAGACGTATCAGCCACTGCTTGCTCACTAAAAACTTGAAACAAACAAAAATGGCACTTACGGCTAAATTGCTTTTGCTCTAAATTCGTAACGGTGCTTTTTATGGCGCTGAAACTTTGAGGGATGGTGCGTGTGATGATAAATTATCAATTTTTATAAAAAAACCGAAATCGAAAATCATGGCTCTTACGTCTTTTTTGCGCATAGGGCTCGATATGTATATACTTTGTGTGGGAAAAAATACCGCTGGTTACGCGAGAATGAGAACGCCGCCGTTGACATTAATTCTCAAAAAAAATTTGGCATTAATTCCATCGACATTGTGACACGTTACCTTAACAAACCGCTGTCAATAAAAGAAGCTATAAAAACATGTTGCATATTTAAAGGCGTATATTATATTAATCATTTGTCGAATATCGAACCAATACAACGCATAGCTCCAATACAATCGATTGCTTCGATAAATCGGTTTTGGCCTATAACTCTTGCAATTAACAAGCTAGGAATGTAAAATTTTGCAGATTTAGTTAATATTATCTGCATAACGTGTGTAGTGAAAATCAGCCAGATTGGGCCTACTTAACATGTAGCTTCCATACAATCGATATTTTCTATAAATAGAGTTTGGACTTTAAATTTTGCAGTGAAAGAGCTAGTACCATGCATTTTCGCAGATTTATTATATATTATGAATGTAATTTGTGTAGTGAAATTCGCTCAGATCGGACCAACACAACATATACATACATAGCTCCCATACAATCGATATTTTCGATAAATGGGTTTTGTGCTATAACTCTTGCAATTAAAAAGCTAGGAACGTAAAATTTTGCAAATTTGGTAAATATTAAAAATGTAATGTGTGTAGTGAAAATCAGCCATATCGAAACTACATAACACATAGCTCCCATATAATCGATAGTTTCGATAAATGGGTTTTGAGCTATAACTTTTGAAATTAATTAGGTAGGAATCTAAAATTTTGCAGATTTGTTACATATTATTTATATATGGAATATGTGTGATGAAAATCAATCAAATCTGACGTACATTACATATACCTAGCTCCCACACAATCGATCGTTTCGATTAATGACATCCTTTCCTTACTTATTCTTATTGCGTTAAAACCTGTTGTTGTTGTTGTTGTTAGCAGTGCCTTGCGCTGCCCAAAGGGCCAGTACACTCCTAGTTGTCATCGGGCTCTTCTAACGGAAGTCCAAGGAAACGCGCTGTTTCAACAGGGTTGGACCAAAGTGATAGGGGGGTTAGACGAGTATGTTCCGAAGAACACAAAAAGAGATGTTGAGTGTCATGGGGGGCCATACCTCATGCAGGGTATGTGTTCGGTATGGTGGGGTTCAGTCTGGACAAATTGGAGTTCAGCCTATTGCAATATCCAGACCGAAGTTGAGCCAGCATGACTCTAGTCTCCCTCGGAAGGACACGTTCTTCCTCAGCAAGAACGGGTGGTTGGGCACCAATAACGGGGTTCACAGGCCGGGATCTGAGGGATCTGTCCAACGAATCAGTGGGGAGGTCCTTTAGGGCCCGCCTATGGTCCCGCAGATCAAACGGCAACGAGATGTGATGCCGGATCTCATCATAATGCTTTCGGAGATGTTTCCTTATGTCTCTGGGGGGCGGAGTTTCATCCAATAGCTGTCGATTTGGATGACTGGGTCTATGACAGTTCAAAACGAACTGCCTACTTAAAAGTTCCGCATGCTCGCGAACGTTGAGCATTTTAGCCTCTTGGTGAAGGTAAAACTTAGGAGACATAAGCAAACAGACCGTCGCGGTTCTGATTGCGGTGTTTTGGCAGACCTGCAATTTCCTCCAGTTGGTGTCGTGAAGGTTTGGCGACCATATGGGCGCAGCATAATCAATAACCGGTAGGCCAATAGCCTTATAGGTGACCAGCAACGTTTCTTTGTCTTTGCCCCAAGTACTGCCGGCCAGTGACTTGAGGATCTTGTTGCGGCTTTGTACCTTTGAGGCTATTGCGGTGGCATGATTAGCGAAGGTGACCCCTAGAATTTTGGGGTGGTTGACTGTAGGTAGTGGAACACCATCTACGTGGACATTCAACTCCTGCCCCATCTGCGCGTTCCACGTAGTGAACAGGGTCGTCGTAGATTTAGTCGGGGACAGAGTCAGGTTCCACTCTGTGAAAAAGCTGGAAAGATCGTGCAGGTAGTCGTTCAGGCGTTAAAACCTTTTCACTCCATTTCCCTTGTACTCTAGACTTTGAAAAGTAATCAAAAGCACATTTAAAAAAATATTTTTACAACTAAATCATTTGCCATATCAACACAACTAACGTTAGCCACTCAAATTAAACCACGAGCACCCTGTAAACTCCACACCATCCTTCATATCGCTGAATGCTGCCTACAAACTCTTCGCCATATCTTAATCTGATCTCATCATACATAAAAAATTTGCCACCAAAACATAATTCGCGCTGTTAAAAAAGTAAAATAAAGCAATAATAACAACAACCATAAAAACTAGAAAAAAAAATTAAATTACAAAAGATAAGAAGGCGCAACTCGGTGCGGCATGCGGCAAATGTACGAACGTAAGCATTAAATTCGCTTTAATCGCATTGGCACGATCATGAGTCAAAGTATCGTCAACTACAAAATTTCGCAATGCACAACAGAATTAAACAACAACAACGAACAAAAAAAAAAAAACAGTGCGACAACAAAAACGTTAAGCATGTTTATTTTTATTGCAATTATTGTTATTATTGTTGTTGTTGTGTTGGTGTTGATGAACAGCATTAAAAAATTTGTTTGAGCAATCGCATCCTTTACAATAACAATAAAAAACAAAATATGCAACATACAATTTACACACACATTCACATTTAGCCACAGCTTTATTGTTGCTACTTTTCGTGCTTTTCTTTTTTTTGCTTTGTATTTGCTGTGCTTAGCAAACAAAAAAAACAAATTTTTTCTTAGTGAATTTTGTCGTAGCGCCTTTTGCTGCTGAAGAACGCTCTTCCATTCTCGTTTGCGTACGTGCTGATCGTGCGCGCAAACTCTTAACGCTCGCCATAGTAGCGTCCAATGTGGTCGTGTGGTATGATATTTTTCCGGACATCACTCCTCCATCGCCCCTCCACCCCTTCTTCAATTAAAATCATGGTAATTTTGTAATCTTGAAATATTGGCGTGCTGCAGTTCAAGTGAGATTTACGTACCGTGATCGCATTTTTGATCGTTGTGGACCTCCCGAGTGTGGTTTTGCAACACAAATTGTTGTTGTATTTGCAGTGCTTTTTTGTAATGAAAAATAAATTTTCTTTTGTTATTTTTTTTCTTATTCATTTTTACACTTGAGTTGTTGTTATTTGTTTGAAAATGGTAGACTCTTTTGTAGTTTTTGTTATTGTGGTCACACTTCACATTCAATATTCAATATGTTGCATGGTTTTTTGTTGTTATGCTTGCCTCCTTGCCTGTTGCCTTGTTCCCCTTGTCTTCGTTTTCGTGTAATAGCGAGTGCTCATACTTCAATGGTGGTTCAACAATTATTGTTGGGTGGGCGCGTTTCGCTTTTATTGGTTGCTAATTTAATGCTGCATAAAATTGCTTACTACAATTCAATATTTTTATACTCAGATGCGCTAGATAGATACTAAAAACTACGACGAACATCGCGGAACCTATAATAGACTGAGTTCAATTTTAATAATTTTATCTACGAAGACACTGGAGATATTGAACCAAGCTACATCGCTTATTACAGCACTCTTCAGCACCTTTCGTTTGATACCCATATTGTACTAACAAGTTTTGGGTCACCTTGGTCCACATATTGGTCGATATCTCCGAAACTGTTCGAGTTATCTATATAACGGATATCTTATGTTTTAGTAAAAAAGTCTAGTAACATTTTAGTGAAACTTGCATTAACTTCGTTTCAGCAGTTTTTGAGTGATGCGCGATCAAACAAACAGACAGACAGACAACAATTTCAAAAACTGTTAATTTGGCTTTTATTGACTTAGTAATGACCTCTCCTGTCGATTTTTCTTTAATAACTGCGATGTACAGACATTGATCTGCTATAATGTATGCAATCGTGTCACAACCACGCCCACTTTTTAAAAAATAAAAACATTCCCTCTGAATCTTAAACTTCCAGCTGGTTAGTCTATGCGCGATCACAGCCGTATTTGCGCTTTCTTACTTCTTTTCGATGGAGTTGCAAATTTAGCTATGCTCGTGTTGTTGTTGTAGGTTACTAAAATTTTTTTATTTACATCTTAAGCAACAACAAGCGTTGTGTAAGAAATTCAATGCTATGCTATGTTATGTAGATGCAATTCTGGCATTTTACATTCACCAAACCGGGGGATGTTATGAATTCCAATAATTTGATCTGCGTGCTGAATCTGCATTAATGATGGCACGGTGGATAGATATTTACGGTGAAGAATGTAGGGTGGCTAAAGTGTTAAAATGGGACTAGCATGCCATAAGAAGAAAACAATTTTTCATAGAAGAATCAACTTTGTGTGACATGAGAGTCAGTAAAACCAGACATGTTAAATATGGATTAAAATTTCAAATAATTTATTTAATTGGTTAGTTGTAATCGAATATTCTTAGAATAATTAATCGATTAGGATTAAATTTTGTGTTCGATTAATGCAGATTTATTTCGTTCTCAAATTTAATTTTAGGATTAATCAAATTAATCAAAATTTCAATTCGATTAAAATTTTTGATTAATTGCGGTTAACGAGGATTAATAACAAATATTAAATTTTTCAATATTAATTAAAATATAAAATTTTATACTTTTGTGTTTTTTTTTAAATAAATTGATCCAAAAAAAATTATATATTCCCAACAAACAATAGGAGTCATATATGAGTCAGAAAAGAGTCCTAAATGGAAGCGCTTCTGATTATGAACTCATTTATGAGTCCGAAATTAAGGTATTTCCCTTCTTACGATGGTCGTCCGATATGAGTCTGATTCCATATATCATATGAGCTTGAATAAGAGTCACCGTTTTTCTCATAAACGGCGCTTATTAATCCTCGTTAATCGCAGTTAATCTAAAATTTTAATCAAAGTGAAATTTCTATTAATTTTATTAATCCCAAGATTAAATTTGAAAACGAAATAAATCCGAATTAATCGAACACAAAATTTAATCCTAATCGATTAGTTATTCTAAAATCGATTAATTATTTAAAAATCGACCATCATAATTAATTAATTGTTACAAAAATAACTAAACGTTTAATTTGATTATCTACGATTAAGATTAATAATCATTATGTAACAAGTCTGAGTAAAACTATCGTTCTTTCTTAGAATTGAGAATCCAAGCTCTTAGAAAATCAAATCTACTAAATAAATATCGAGAGATTGACTGACACATAAGACACAGTAAATTATATTTTTATTTTGATGAAACGGAAGTCATGTTTTGCTTTCTAAAAATAGTTCCATCCCGTTTAGAACAACTGTGATAATATGAACAAAAAAGGGTTGCCCTCAAATAGTTCCGCTTCCTATTAAAAATCACTCCATTGATCTTTTGAATGCTCTCCACTTTGAATAAATGTGCACAACCCCACAAAACGAAATCATTTTCAGCGCTTCAGCGGGACGTCAAACAGTCTGTTGAGAATGTTCTACTACTCGTACAAATGGGCGCAGATGTCATTACAAGCTGTCAAAAATTGAAAGCCAACAAAATGTTTCACCTCACAGCTAGCGCGTAAGCAATATTTTTCTACAATATTTTCATAAGAAATGATTTAGCGGCACAAACATATTGTTTTAATACTTTTTTCTAAAAAATACACCAACAATTTAAATCAAAATTTCAACTGAAAAACGCCGGCTTTGTAGTAGAGCGCAGTAATTGTTGGCGATCACAGCATTCGTTAGGGCGCACTTGCCACACTCTTGATTGACTGCCACCGTCAACGGTTTAAGCGAAGCTGTCAAATATTTATGACAAGTTCATTTCGCGGCACTACTTTTGCTTGTTACAAAATTAAATTTATTTTTTTATGGTTGTTTTTTTTTTTTTAAATATAAGTGCAAAGATAACACACATTTTTGAAATCAGCGACGGCAAGTTGTCGATTCTTGAGAATTAGTGTTACGGACACACCAATTAACGTGCGTACTGACATGCCTTTGATGTGACAGCTGTGTTGTCAATGTTTTTTGTTATGCATTTTTGTTGACACTTAACGCTAACTGGGTTTTGCTTATGCACTTGATTATTTTTATTTTGACGATTTTTTGATTTCCCAGCGAACTTAAGTAAAAGGACTGGAAAGGAAATCAGTTTTTTTTCGAAATGCATCATAGAAAGAGTGTAAATCGGAGATAAAGGGTGAGTAATTTTCTAACAATATTTAACAACAAAAAAATTTATAAAAATTTTGCTTCTCAGAAAACTTTATTATGTACATAAGTATAAAGTATTGGAAAAAAAGTTTTCGTAGCATTTTAAAGCTCAGATACATGTTTCTCAAGATGAAACAAAATTGAATAATTTTTTAAAAATTTAACAATTCTTTAAATTTTTTTTAGACAAATGTTTTCTTTATGTTTTGGCGTTTTTCATTGTAAAGCGAATACATTGGTATGAAAAAAAATTTAATAATTTTCTAAAAATTTAACAATTTTTTGAATTTTTTTTTTAAATATTTTTTTTTTCATGTTTTGGCATTTTTCATTGTTAAGCGAATACATGGGTAGAAATTTAGTTTCTTTTGAGATGCTGTTTCAATTTTGAAAACAAAAAACTTATTTTTTTAACAATAGTTATAAAAATTTACGATTTTAAAAAACTAAAAAAAAAAACGTTCAAAACTTGTTTCAAATTTTTTTAAAACTTTTTGAGTACACATTAAAAATTTTCAGTTAAAATGCATTTTTGCGATTTTTAAAAAATAAAAAAAAAAACATTCAAAATTTGTTTCAAAACTTTTCGAATACACATTCAAAATTTCCAGTTAAATTTCTTTAGTTAAAATGCATACATATTCAAAGAAATTTTGAAAATTTTTGAAAACAGTTTTGAAATCTTTTAATATTTGAAATAAGCATAAATCTATAGGAAAGGGGGGTTTCAATTTCAAATAATTTAAAATTTAGTACTAAAAAACTGCAAACAAAATTTTCAAAAAATTTTTGAATTTCGAAATTGAAATTTTATTGACAGATATAAGAATATCGATTTCGAAAAAAAACTTTAGGGGTCAATTAAGGATTTCACTAAAATTTCGAACGAAATGGTTGTTGGGTTACTTATTCAAGTTTGACAGTTGATTGTATGGACTAACCCACCGATTCTGTGTTCTTGATAAATTGTCAATCTTGATAAATACATACAAGACACTTTGTTTTTAAATTGCAATATTAAATGTTTATGAATAGACAACAAACTTGTTACTCAAAATATGCTGTCAAATTTGACAGCTGATTTATTTTAGATTTAGGTTAGGTTTGGTTGACCCCTTATTTTAGATTTAGTTTGGTACGATTTTTAAAATTATATATTTTTAGAATAAATTTAAATATATGTTAGAGTTATATACATAATAAAGCTAAAAGAGCACAAACTTTTGAGCAAATTAAATACCTGAAAAATTGCTCGATTCAAACTAGTTCAAACTCTGTACCGATTAGCTCTCACAATCCGATCATTAGGCTAAACTCATCTCCATCTCTTACAATGTAAATACTTTTTCCCAAAGATTTGCATAAGATCCGCTAAAATGTTGATAATTTATCAGCACGTCTATTTAGTGTAATTAGTGAGGATTATAGCCAAAACTGTCGCAAACATTTACAAAATATTTTGTTTGCTCGAGTTTTTCAAAGATGAGCGGATTAAGAGATTTAATGACAGTTGAGGAGACATAAGCGTAGACAGCAAAGACGGTAAGAGGAGTGTCTCTTAAGATTCAATGGATGGTTTAAAAAAAGTGAGGAGACAGCATAAATATTAAAGAAAAAGGAGGAGAATATAGAACCATAAAATCCATTTTTTGGCATTTTTTGCTTATCTGTCTGTATTTTTGTACGTGCATCACTCAGAGACTGAGGCCTAGAACAGTGTGAAATTTGCATTGGCGTATTGCTAGATATCTAACTTAAAGTTTAGGTGTCCTATATCTGTCTTACTCTTTCATGTTTAAATAATTAATTACGTAAGAACTGGCCTATAAAAATACAGTCGAAGTAACTTTAGGGTTAAAGATTTAAATTGAAGAGGGGATCTTTTGAAAAGACAATAATTTTTAAAAGGCTCTTAAGTTTCAAAATGCGTCATCATTTAAAGGCAGTGATCGGAAAATATTTTCCTGGCAGTCAAATTATATTCGTACAACCCGAACGTTTACCGTAGGAGCGCCGAAGCGAATGCCCAAAAACTTCAGTAAAAAAATGACCAGACATTCAAAGCTTATTTCAAGATGTCTCAAAGCTGTTGCGAAGAATAATTGGAACACAAAAAAAGAGAGAAATGCGCAGAAAAATAAGTGGAAGATCGACCCATTCCAAAATTTTCAGAACTCTCTTTTTCAGAGTTTTTTTTTTCAAGAACGACCCTCGATGCTGAAATTGTAGTGAGTTTTCATTCAAATAGCTTTTTTTTTTGAAAATTATTCTGAGCTCCCCATAATAATTCTGAGTTAGTGATTTTGCAAAAAAAAATGAGTTGGGGCATTCTTCAAAAAAATTCTTGGATAAAGTTTTTTTGAAAATTATTTTGGGAAAGTGTGATTTTTCACTCAGCAGGCGATATACTTTCATCTAAAATATCGCTTAACCCTCTCATATTCTCACGCCAATTACTACAGAAATCTTTAAATCTTGCGTACCAAGCAATTAACCCTTAATGCGCAAATGTCAAGTGACCATTGTTTGGCTAATGAGCTTGACAATCCTAAAAAAAAATTGAAAAATGTTCAAGTTTTCCAGCAAAAATGTCAACTGACCATTGTTTGCTAATTAAAAAACAAATTTTCTTAACCCTTTACTTGCGTTGCATATATTTACAAAAAAAAAAAATTCACAACATTTCAAGATTTTTCAGACAAATATTCCCATGTTGCATTTTCTTAAAGGTCACAACTAATAAGACAAAAAATGTCACATATTGCTTGTGACCTTTGAACTGTCAAGTATTTAACGAGTGCAAATTGATGGCTGTCTACAAGATGGGCATGTTTTTGGGGTGAAAAGGTAAAAGCAGCCAACGACTGGCACAAAATTGAAGCAGGAAAAAACTTTAACATTTTGAGGACAAATTTTCCGCTAAATGCAGGAAAACATATACATATATGATAGCTGTAAGTCTTAACCAAAAGGGCAAATGTTGAAGTGGAAAAAAAAAATAAAATTTTTTTTTGTGAGGAAAGTAAATGCGTATGAAAAGTAAGCAAATAATTTACCAATTTCTACCATAAAATAGTGCGCAATCAACAACAACAACAACGACAGAAATTTTCGGTTGCAATTTGAAAGGTTTCTGCGGTTGTTACTGGAAAAAAGTATCATATTGCAAGCGCACAAGAAAGCAGGTAAAAGTGAAAAAAAATGGAAAAAAAA
Organism: Sphenella marginata; assembly: GCA_951509765.1. Lineage (NCBI taxonomy): Eukaryota > Metazoa > Arthropoda > Insecta > Diptera > Tephritidae > Sphenella > Sphenella marginata. Next base: position 100,967,304 of record OX608080.1, on the reverse strand, counting down.
ATTTAAGGTAGCCAAGTAATGAGCAGCCGCGCCGTCGCAGTGGCAAACGAAAATTGGCAGAAAATTGAGAAAAATTGCTCTTTTCTGTAGTTTTCGGTTGATGTATGCACTTTTATTGCTGCTGCCTGCCACTGTTGTTGCATGAATGGGGAAGCGCGTTTGGGTTTTATTTTTAATTTCTGTAATTTGAGATTTTTTTTTTGACTGAAGAATTGCATGTTAAGTAGAAAAGTACAAGGAATACAAAAAAAAAAATATAAAAAAAATAAAAATAAAAATCATCAATAAAATCGATTGCTATAAGCAATGAGCTATTCATTAAATGTGGACAGTAGTGGCAAGAAAAAAATTGTAGGACCACAATAAGTTCTTGTAAAATGTGTTGCTTAAGAGATTTTATTAGTGAGAGGGGCTTAGTTTAGTATTAAAAATGCACTCTTTAGTAAAATTTGATAATAATTAGGAGTTTAAAAATAACTTTGGAATTCATATTACAGGCATTGAAGGGTTAAGAGGACCAGTTTTAATTTTTTTTTCAGTGAATTAAAATGTGTTCAGGAAGATGACATTTTAAGCTCCGAATATTATTTGTATAGTTTAAAAATAGCTTCAGAAAATATATTACGGGCATGTAAGGGTTAAGAGCGCCGGTTTTTGCATGTAAAATGTGTTACTTAAGAGATTTTTATTAGTGAGATAAAGATTAGTTTACTCTAAAAAAAAAATTTTCGAGTTTGAAATTATTATATTAATATGTGTATTATTTTACAGGCATCGAAGGGTTAAGAAGGCAATTTTTGGTTTTCAGTGAATTGAAATGTATTTACATTTTAAAGTAAGAAACTCCAGATACAATTTTTGGAATTTAAAAACAGCTTCAGAAAATATATTACAGGCATCGAAGGGTTAAGAGGAGCAGTTTTTTATGTAAATGTATTTTTGAAGGGATTTAATTAGTGAGAGGCAGCTAGTTTACTTTAAAAATAATCAAATTTTCGTGTTTAAAATAACTTCAGAAATTATACTACAGGCATTGAAGGGTTAAAAGGGGCAGTTTTAATTTTTTGAATTCAGTGTATTAAAATGTGTTAAGAAACATTACATTTTAAAGTAAAAAACTCCAGATAAAATTTTTGGAATTTAAAAATAAATTCAGAAAATATATGACAGGCATTGAAGGGTTAAGAGGAGCAGTTTTTCACGTAAATGTATTGTTCAAGGGATTTAATTAGTGAGAGGCGGCTTAGTTTACTTTACAAATAATAAAATTTTCGTGTTTAAAAATAACTCCAAAAAATATATTACAGGCATTGAAGGGTTAAGACGGCCACTTTAAATTTTTCTTTTTCAGTGCATTAAAATGTGTTCAGGAAAATTACATTTCAAACACATTTTTCTAAAAACAATTTCTAATAATTGTATTTCTACAACAACAATGCAACTATAACGATAATAATACATAAAATCAGAATTTATTGACAATTTCTTACTAAACTTCAATTGCAGGCAATTGCAACTAATTGCAATGTTTACACAACATTTTGTTGACTTTAAGTTTTTTTTTGTAAATAAATAATAATTATTTTTTCAATTTAAACAAGCCACATTCTCAAGCACATACATATGTGTCTACATACATAAACATAGTCGCCACATAGCCATAAGTAAGCAATTTTATGAACATTAGGCTGGCCAATTTAAAAAAAAAAATTTTTTTGTTGACTCTTCAGTGGTAAGTTATTGTGCTAATAATACTCAATATATTAAAATTCTTTTTTTAGGAAATAACTTGAACTAAAATTATTAGAAGCAATAATTTTAAAAAAAATTTTTTTTTTTAATTTTTTTTCTGTCTGTCAGGATGTTTGTACGCTCATAACATGAACACTACTGCTGTTAATTAAATGCGACTTTCACCGGTGCTTGGTTGGGGATCTAACATAAAATATAGAACTTGTTTTTATTTGATTTGGAACGAACATCGGCCAGTACGACAAATCGAGCAATAAAAAAAAGGTCCACCCTAATGTCCTTACTTTTAATAATTATTGGTCATTTTGGATTTTTCATGTTGTTTGCTGATAATTTTACTTTCCGGTGCTACCGATTTTACGCATACAAATGTTAGTGTTGTTGCGTTTGTTTTTTTTGCTCATGGTTGCCATATGGTTTTGAATTACATTTAAATACAGCAAAAACGATAACGATAATAACAAAATATTGTACGCAACGTACATGCACATTTGTTTTACTGGCGCTTATTTATAATAATTAAAATATGTCTGGCTCTATAAACATTTGAATGTGCATTTTTTGTTGTTGCTTTTTTGCATTTTATGGAAAATTGTGAGCAATAGCTAAACAATAATTAAATAAATGCACTACTTTGAAATTTTAATTGAATGAGTTTAACAAGGGAGCATTTCCGTAGAATGGTCAACCAGAGCAAAAATTTTAAATGTTAATAAAAATAAATTCTTGTTTAACCCTGTTATACAAAATTACCCAAATTTTTATAAATATAAAGCTTTGGAAGTTGATTTAAATTTTTTTTATGAAAAATTTGGCTTGAAACATGAACAATTTTTTTTTTCATTTCCAGCCAGTTTTAAAGGCCTGTTTCTTTTCAATTTTTTCACATGTTCGACTTATACTAGCGACCCTTTTTTTAAGTAAGGATGTGGATAAATAATCGATAAATTTTTTTTTAGTCATCGATTTCTTTAATAGATTTAATCGAAAAAATGACAAAACTAGATTTGGCCCCGATTGGAGACGGTCCAAATTATGAGTACTCTATTTAAATTAATTAAAATAGATAAAACTATAATGGAAGATCAAATAAAATATCGATTATTTTCAGTAAAAATCGATTTTTAACACATCTCTAGGACACACCCCCCATAATTTATTAATCGATAAAACCAAAGTCAAAGATCAAATCAAATATCGATAATTTTTATTAAAAATCGATTTTTAATAAATCGACTTATCTCCAGGCCACCTCCCTACAATTTAGTAAGTGTTAAATTGTTAAAATAAATCGAGAAATCGAATTTGAAAAAAGTTTGGTACAAAGATTGCCTTTAGATCAAGGAAGGTTATATTTTTTATAGAGCAAAATTGACTTGATCATTCTATTCGTTGTTCTGCCAATATTGTGAAAAATTTATTTGGTAACTGAGCGAAGCTTGGTCCCAGCGTTAGAAAAATTGAATACAGCAGGATGGATAGAAACGGCTATATACTGACATATATACTGAAGTAAGAGCCGTTGTAATTCGATTTATTTCGATTAATCAGAGAAGATTACTAGACTGCATTTAATCGTTACTCAAACTCTGTTTATTGAATTAATTTTGTCACCCCTAGGCAGGACATCGACTGAGGGGTTTATCGGTGGTTCTAAAAATAAATACTTATGCATGTAATTATGTAAATATGCTCTCATAAAGCACCTAAAAAGCCAATTTAGAAGGGCAATAAAAGTATAATAAACATAAAATAGACAAAACGAATAATAGATATTGTGTTTATATACTTCAGTTTGATTGTAAAACGATATACCTATGGACATTCTCATACATACTATAAAAAACCAAAAAAAATAATAAAAAAGTTCATGCATAAGCATAAAAAATAAACTTTAAAATGAACTGAAAAATGTATATACATACATACATAGATATCTACAACATTGTGTATAATAGCAATGTGGGCGGAGTCACAATCGTACAATGGAAACAGATGCGCCACGCTTCATGTTTGCACAAGTAAATACACGTCCACCAAGCACATAGCGTCAATGTGAGAGCTGCCACCTCGCTCATACACACGTATAGCGAAACGAGTACTCATACAGTCACACAAACACGCGCACTCACCCAACACCTGAGCCATGTAGCAGCAGCTACGTTGATGATGGCGTATGCGAGCAAGGGATGTTGCTTAGCGAGGCCTTTTCATTGCATCAACTTAGCTGTGTGTGTGTGTGTGTTCGCGTATGAAAACCCGTTTCCGAGTCAACGGTAAAATACTCAACTACTCATGCATACAACAAAATGCGCTCAAAGTTAGCTCCAATACACACACACACACACACATTTACAAATTACTTGGACGCCATTTAACCACCCAACCATGCGCCATCATTTCGCAGTTGCACTCACTAGCGGTTTGAGTTTTGACTCAAATGCCTTTGTGTTGAGTACTTTTTTCTAGGTCTCATCGCTTGAGTGTACATCTTTTATACTCAATGGCTTCACTAACCATCAACCACTGCCTTTGATGGCTACAGCGTTTGCCTTTTGTTTCAGGCTTTTTAGTATGATCGTATATCTCAAAGTGTTTTATGTGTTGCGTTAGACGGTTGTGCTGTGTTTATGGTGAAGGCGTGAATTTTACTTTAAGTTGTTTGTTAAAAAAAAGAAACATAAAAAGCGAAAAAACACAAAAATTTAAATTGCTATATTGAAAAAAAAAAAAAAAAAACAACAACAACAAAATGTACTACTTCGTTTCATAGATGTTGTGCACAATTAAAGTGTTGGCCCATTGTTTGGAAGTGAGTGTTGCTACCGAATTTTGTTGGTAGTGAAATTTAGTGAAAAAAAAGAAATAATCAGCTGCAAAAATTACCGGAATATGGTCACCTTAATGCCGTACAGTTATTCTGCACCAAGATGTGGATTAATTGAAAAAATGATTGAACCAAAGGTATTGCTCATTAGACTAGAAAAATGTTTGGTATAAGCAAAAAAATAAGGGATGTAGTTTGTTATGCCGTGAAAATAAGATTTTTTAAATTGGATTTATATTGAAACGAATTTCCGAATTTTTAAATATTGTTTGAATGGGTTGTACCTACATATATACGAGTGCTGCAATAAGCGATGTGAATAATTTCAATATCTCTTTTTAAAAATCAATTTTTATCTCTTACATATGTACTTGGAGCGCAAAATCATTTCGTCAAGGAAAAGGAGAAATAAACTCGGGTTGAGAAAATATGTATGCACATACATATGTAAGAGATAAAAATTGATTTTTAAAAAGAGATATTGAAATTATTCACATCGCTTATTGCAGCACTCCTTAGCACCTTTCGTTTGATACCCATATTGCGGTAATACATTTTTGGCCATTAGTGGTCCATATATTGGTCGATAACTCCGATATCGGTTGAGCTAGCGAAATAAGGGATATTTTAAACTGTAACTAAATATTTTGCAATTCAAATTCCAAAGTTTGACTAAATTTTGTTCAGCAGTTTTTGTGTGATGCGCGCACAAATATACAGACAGACAGACACAAATTTTAAAAACTGTTGATTTGCATGCTATTGGCTTACTAATGATCCCCTTTTCAGCAGACATCAACCTCTTACAATTTTATTAACGCTATCCTGTCCAAATATGCACTCAACAGTCTTTAGTCAACGAATGGATCTAGGGGCCTGTTTTTAGGCGACTGCTGGTGAGCCATTGGGCCGGTCGAGGTAAATTGCATATCTTCTTGAGATTCGTTTTTACTGGTCCTGAATTCAATGAGAAAGCAAGTGGATGTTGGGACCTTCATTTCAGATGTCGACTGAAACTCACATCTGTGGTGAGCACGTCACTTTGATTCCGCATAAATAAGAGTCTTGCCAGGCTTATAACTAATCCTAACCGAAGTCACTAAGCTAACTGGTTCTAAGCCAAAATGTGTCACTCAGCATAATTCCTTCTGGATCAAGAACATATCAGATGAGATAACCCTATTTTTAATTGAGAAAAAGGATACTCGAAAGATGCATAGTACTTTACGCACTACCGACGGCGAATATCTTGGAAGATTCACTAATGCGTTGTATGAGCTTAAAGTAGGTTGCAACGTAGCTCAGCAAATAAAAATCCAAAGTTTAAAGTGAATAGGAAATGATACTGCGAATTGAGGAAAAAAAAGGAAAAAATTTAATTTCAGAAATTATTCGTATCGAAAGCCTTTGACGGAAACAGAGGAGAATTGAGGACACTCGTACTTTTTGGGATTGTTTGGAAGTCAGCTAAGCGATTAGGAACTAACTAGAAAGACGTAGAAAATGATACTATCAAGTCATGGTAGAATATACCGAAATTATTTGTTGACTTGGAGCGCAAAATCGTTCCGCCAAGGAAAAGGGGAAATAAACTCGGGCTAAAAAAATATATTACATACTGCTCTCACTTTATTATTGCTGTTTGAAACGGAAAAACATCGATCTTTCAGTTCGTGAATTTTAGTTGAATCTTATGACTTTCATAACTCGCCGCCGATACATTGAAACCTCCAATCGCACTGTTCGTAGTATTCACATTTTGTTATAGACCGATGCTGGAGTTCTGTTACGTTCTTTGAGTTTCATCATCTTCTGCGTCTGTTCCGTTGTTGCTCGGGATAACAATGAGTAGAAGTTTACCAGTTATAAGTAGTTCGATATTATTCGTTATTAATTGTTGTTGTCATTTAAAATGAACGGTCAAAGTAGCTCAACCCAGCAAACAATTTTTTTTTTTTTTCAAAATAACTTCTCTCTTTTTTTCTGCTGGCTCATATTGAGGCATTTTGGAGAAGGTCATCTTAAAACTAAATATCTTAACAACGATATGCAGCTTTTTGTATAACCAAAATTTCAAAACAAAGTTTCAAAAACGTGTTTGGAGAACATAATTTTTCCGTTTTCTAATTATAAAACAAAAACACTTCAGTGTATTTTCTAAAAACAATTTCTGTTACAATTTTCGAGTAGCTGACCTCGAAGTGTATGGAAAAATATAGTTCATAGCCTAATTTTTCACTTAAAACACGATAAAATTTTTTTTTAAATTTTGATTACTCTTTTCCAAAAACTAAATTTGAAGTTTTATCCAATTTTTTTTTATCTGGCAATAGTTTAGCTTTCCGGAACTTTAGCTTCCATCATTGCCGAGAAATTTGAAAGTGAAAATATTTTTTACAAACTATACAATTTCAAAATATTTTTAAAAAAATTCTACGTCTTCAGATTTCTTTTCAAAGATGCCTCATTTCAAAGAATGCTCTGCCACAGAACTTTTTATTTTACATTTTTGAAAGCATGATCCAATAATACAGGTCGTGTCGATAGGCCAGCTGATTTTTATTTTTTCTCGAATTTTGACAATCAAAATATTTTTCAGTACGATTTTGACTATAAGCCCACAAATTACAAAAACAAAATACATGGAATATTTTTGAGTGTTTGTATGTTTGTCGAGCTGCTACGACCTGATATGGTTGGATCATGTTTGAAAGTTATTCTGCAATTGATCGTTCTTCAACGAAGTCTTGAAATCGGACGTACATATGTACTTATGTATGTGTTTGAAAAAAATTCTGAATTAATTGAATTTTTAAAAATATTTTCAAATAGAGTGATCTGCTACTCAGCCGCCAACATGATCGAGTATTTTCGATAAATTCCTTGGAGACAGGTGGGAAAGTCTTACGGTGTAGTCAAGGGCGTGACAACAACGAGGTATGGGCTTTTGGTAGATACAGGGTGCTTGGTTATTGCACAAATCATCTGATGGATTTCAGTTTTTATTCTTCGTTTTATGGGTAATGAAATGGCCTCTTCTCGAAACAATCGAAAGTCTAAAGAGCTGATAAATATTTTCACTTCCAATAATACTAGTTGAAAATTCCTTCTATTCCAATCCCTTTTTCTTTACGTACCCATCAGCTTCAAATACAACATTGTTACAAAACAACAAAAAAGTGTTAACTGACAAACGACAATTGGATCGTAAAACAACTCAAAGAACATGAACATCTTTTGTACTACAGAAGTGCAAGCTTTTGCGACAGTTTAAGTCTTTAATGCTCTAGATTAATATTACCTGTTCTAGTTTGGCCCTAGCTTAAAAATGAACTCAACAAGTTCGATCGACTTTTATTTCCAAAAAAAATTTACACCAACAACAAACAGTCGTAAGATAAAACGACATGCAATATTCTTTCACGACAATAATTTTATGCGTTCTCGTGCCCGACACAAAGTCTGGAAATAGCAAATTGTGAATAAATAAGTAGTATGACTACGCAAAAGCTTAACTAATTGCTAAATTGTGCGAGCGACTATTCATTGTTACAGACATTTAAGCGCGAGCTCAAGTGAAAACAAGTTGCTAGCAGACGTTTTAATTTTTTGTTGTTGTAGTTTACTAATGAGATTTGTGGAATTTTGCGAAAGAATTTTACTAGAACATAAAGTATTGGAAAGTTGGTATGATATGGTACACTGAAAAAAAATTTGGTAGGTACGAAAAAAGAGAATTGAAAGTATTCAGTTGAAAAAAAAATAAAAAAAAAGACGGCCTGTTGAGAGATGCCACTGGTCAGAGCGAGGTAAGCTAATCGGAATCAACTCTTCTTTCGTTCCCAGTCTGAGTATTTGGTCCTCTTAGTGATAGTACAAGGAGCATGAGGTCCAAGTAACTCTCTATCTGACGTTATGTGGATAATGACTTCTTATGGGGAATCCCTTTTACATGGGAAGGTAGTCGACGAATTCATCTTAAGGGATACCCTACCTCAAATTTAATTTCGAAAAAGGTATTGAATTTTTATTGGGTTCCTTTAAACAAAAAAAAAAAAAAAAAAAAAAAATACCAAAGATAGACATTTCATACAAAGTGGTGTTCCAGGAAATACCACATGATTCAAAGTCATGGAACAAGAGAGCAGATTTTTTCTTTTTGAAACAAGTTCTTTCATCACTTTTTTTTTTAAATATATAATATGTCAGGACTGATTTATTGAGTCTTCTCAAGCCCAATGCATACTCTTGACACTACATTTTGTATTCCCAAGACTCTTAAAGTTCATAAGCGCTGTCATTATCAGTTCCAAAATATTCCATTACATATAACCTTGGGGAACTCTTTCTCTGTGAATCGTTAAAAGCTATACATATATGCCAAACTAGGGTATCTGCAAATCCTGTTTACTTTTACGGAACTCTAGTCTGGCATTTAAATCAAATCGCATACCGACGAGTGTACACACATCTTTCGCTTACCACCTCATTTGTCTAGGTTTATCTACATCTCTTTACGTTTACTTCATACATGAAAAAAAAATTACTCAATTATTGGATCGTAAATTAAACATTTAAGCACCACGACTTTAATGATGACAAAAATCCTAAAATATGAAGTGAAATAAACGAGACAACAAAACAAAAATTCAAAAACACTAATTCTCGAACATGTTGACATGATAGTATTAATCAATTTGTTAAGAGTGGAAGAAACAGCAACAACCACAACAAGCAACCCACAATAAGTGAACTAGGAAAAGGCTAACGCACGGGAACAGGCAGCACATATACAATACAATATAGGCAATAAAAATCAATAAACAAACTATAAAAACGCAAACAAGACAGTAGAGAACAAACAAAACGAACAATCAAAAACAATAAGAACAACATTAAAAAACGAGGAACGAACAAAACAAAAAAAGCCAATAATAAAAGAAGAATAAAGTTATAATAAAGAAAAGTAAAACAAAATGACAACAATAATCACAACAACGACAAATCAATATCATCAAGCGACAATAAAAATTCAACACACCATAATTTTTGATTGTCAAAAGATGAGTACGAAGAAGATAAAAAGAAAAGGATTAAAAAAAAATAAAAAAATGAAAACAATAAAAAAAAGTACAACAAAACGCCTGAAACTCACCTTATTACGCGCACCAATGTACGACGATCCAACAAAATGTGACGTCGCCATGGCTGCAGCGTGACGACGACGACAGTCATTTAGCTTTTGCAGACCACACGCTCATTGCAAAAATAATTTATGAAGCAATTCGTGCGATAAAACGACGAACGAATCTTGCGTGCGACGGGATGGGATGCCTGCGTCCACCACGTAATAGGTGACATGTGCGTGCGTGCGTGCGTGAGTGGAGTGCATGCGTACCACGGTGCGAAGATGAGCTGAGCTGTCGAGTCAGTGGGGCAATTAACACAAACTCACCACGCGCAGCATTGCAACCGAATGACCAGACAGCAATGTGATGCAAAGATGACTTGATACGAAACTCTCTCCCGCTCTCTCATTTCGGTCCTCGATTATGCAGTGTTGCCTACTTTTTTATGTGTGCGCTAGTTGGCAATACTACACAATCGAGGACCATCTGACATTAGATACATAAACAATGAGGAGCCAGAAAGCAAAAAACGCACCATATTTGGGAAAATCAAACAAGTGAACATTTCGATAAACTTAAAATATCGCACGATTGAGAAAAAATACGTAAAGTATGAAATAGTACAATCTAAGAAAATAGCTGCAGAAAATATACATATGTAGAAAATTATATTTTTTTCACGCATTTGAGTGGTTTACAGGTATAAAAAAAGCTTACAAGATACAAACAATACGCCTTTTCTTTTTTGTATTATTTGCAAATATTTATTTTAATTATAATTATTTTTATTTGAAATCGTGTTATTTCCATTACCATGTTCTATTTCATTACGAAATGTACATCACTCAATCACCTTATTTTAAGATATCTTGGGAATTTTAACTTTATATTATGAATTATTTATTATTTCATATATTATATTTTAAATATATCTTGTCTCATTTTATACGTTCCGAGCAAGAAAAATTCAAAACTGAATTCGATAGCAGCTTTTTGCACACCTCTTGGTCTGTGGGAATTGCAAAATTCCTAAAAAGCTACTCAAAATGCCTATATTTTGTTTTCACCATACTGGCATCATTGGAAAATGTTATAAAAAATGACCACTTTTTGAGCGCTCTCAGAGAGCGCGAAGTTTCGTATCTAGTCATCTTTGATGTGATGTGATCGTGTGCTATGTCACTGTTGTAGCAACAGCAACAACAACAACAACTGGCAAAGATTGTCACGCAAGCAACATAATTCAAAATTAAGGAATTTAAATAACTCGACTCCAGCATACTGAGAGTGAGAAACGAAAACAAATGAAATGAGTGTAGGGAAGAAAAAAAAATAACGAAGAATTAAAAGTCCAAGTAACTATTTATGCTGCGATCTACACAGCTGATCTTATCAGCGCCAACCAACATGCATGAAATCACCAATAAAACAAACCAAATACACAGCTCATAAGCATTGAAGATTGAAAACAGAAACAAAAATTAAAACAACTAAAATGGGAAGAAAAAAAATTGAAGAAACGCATACAATTAACACAATACGACAAGCCTGCGCTTTTACTCGACGTCAGTAAGAAATCGGGAATAATAATAAACCGAATCATAAGCCGTAAAGACAAAAGCGATTACGATCGCGCGAGAAAGGAATTTTAGTCAACTGAAACATTGGGTTAGCAGAGACGACAAAAAAAAAAAAAAAAACTTACATAACATGAGCACAGTGTTGTGTAGTAGAATAGAAGAGCACAGTAATCGAACATAAATTTGATGAAAAAATGTAGCCAAGTCCGAGAAATAGCGCGTCCTTTTAAGCTTCACTGGTCACAGCTTCACACTGAAAAAAAAAATATTTTATACAAGAAAATTTTTTCATAATAAAAATTGGCATAGAAATTTTCTATAAAAAAATTACAAAAATGTCCAATTTTAAAAGCGGCTTTCTCTGTTTTTGACATTTTTTTACACTCAAAAAAAAAAAAAAAAAAAAATAGCAGAGAAATTTTCTATAGAAAAATTACAACTATTGATTGAGAAAAAATTAAAAATTGACAAAATTTTGTTTCATTTTAAAAGCTGTTTTTCTGTTTTTGACATTTTTTTACACTAAAAAAAACAAATATTGTAAAAAAAAAATAAATTCATAATAAAAAATAGCAGAGAAATTTTCTATAAAAAAATTACAGCTGATTGAGAAAAAAGTAAAAATAAATAAACAAATTGTCTTATTTAAAAAGCTGCTTTCACTGTTTTCGATAATTTTTTTCAGTGTAGTTGGGAATTTTTCTTGCATACCAAATAATTGTAAAGAGCAGTAAATGTATGTACATACATAAAATTTTTTAATTTTTTTGTAAATATTTTGAGAACATTTTTATTGCCACCACTGTAAGTAAGAGAATAAGGTATTTATGTGTCGAAAATGTATCCAATACTCTAAGTTGTATATTTAGCTATGCTTGCGTGAAAATGGAATTCAATTTTATAAAGCGGTTCTTGAGTGAAGCGCGAACAAACAAACAGATAGACATACCAAAAATACCAAAAACTGTTATTTTGGGTTCTCCCACCTTAAAAATTTACTTTTGTGGCACCCAAATCGTATTGAATTTTAAGTTAAACATAATTTAACAAACATAAAAATATTGCATGCTGCTATCGTACTGCACAACACTGTAGATTACATATGGTTATGCATGCAGTGGATGCCAACAGGTATTTTGTTGTTTTTATTATTGTCATTTCACTGTTGTTGGCAAGGGCTGCTTGCTGCAGCGTTGGTCTTCCCTAGCTAACTTGCTTGTATTTGTTGTTGTTGTTGCTTGCATTTGTTGTTGTTATTATTGGTAAATTAACGTGCCTTTCATGCGCTCGTGTGCCATAAATTAGTTGACAGTTAAATGTGACAAACATGAAAGACACTTGCAATGCATGTTAGTTAGCTGTTGTAGGGACAATACAACGATAACAACAACAACAAAACACAATGCAACAAAAATTAAGAAAAAATCATTACAATTGTTGTAAATTAAAACTGTGTTGACCTTTAGGTTGCTCTTAAAACGTGTGAGTTGAGCTGTTTGTGTGAAAAGCAGTGAAGACAAATTGCAAACACAAATTGCTCATGGATTTTTGAATAATCACTTAAATAATTTTTTTTCTTTGTTTTTGTTTTTTGGTGGAAAAATGTGTATGACAACACTTTCAATCATCTGCTGTGACATATCTGATTTCACGCTTTTCAAAATTTAATTACTCACTTCATCGATACACCTGCACCCAACGAATTGCGTGTTTTCACTCTCCTCTCTGGTCTCCTACAGTCCCTCACATCGAACATTGGGTGGTCAACAGTTAACTCAAATCTCGTAGCTGTCGAGTGCCTGCCTTTCTGCGATACGCAACATTTCACCTTAAATATTGCAGCCCAGGAACTGTTTGGTTCTTGCGCATGCGCAGCGTCATCATTGTTCGTTGTGCTCTGCTGAAACTCAATTTGAATTTTTAATGTCGTCTCGTTGTACATGCATTCATCTATGAAGAAGGTGCATAAGTAGCTTTTTGCTATATAAAATTTAATTATTTACCACTTAAGCGTTGGGCAACACCTTATTAAGGACTCTCTTACACCTACATTTATTTATGAGCGTTGTTCCTAGTTTAGTTGGGACTTATTTAATATTGTACTTGAGTTTATTTCGGCGGCTGTATCACCTATTTTTTTAAATATTTCGAAAGCACTGTTTTAAGGAGCTTATTAGACAAACAAACTATTGTTCTGTTAGCCTAATGGTTAACAGAACGTGGGAGCTTTCTCTGATGAAGAAAGCGCAGAAAAAGATCAATAAGAAAAAACTTATATTTTTGTTAAAAATCAAAAAGCTTCCTCTATAGAACTATTTCGGTGCTGCTAGACTTTTGCATCAGAGAATTTTTTGGCATGTTCTATTAACCATTAGTTTATCAGAACAATAGTTTCTTCTATAAAAAAACCAAAAACAATTATAATTTGTATGCTCATAAGTGACTCATTGTGGATTCAACCTAGACTAATCGACATTTTTGCAGAGTGCATTCAAATTAAGATTTAGAGTTCATGATACAGGTCTGAGAAAGCTTTGAAGTTTCTTCCACGCAATTACTAACTATTTCTGGCGGAAAAATTATGGAAGTAGGCCGAATTAAAAATTCTTAGACGCAGACGATTCAAAAAAAAAAAAAAAAAGAAGAAAAAAAAATAAAATAAAAAGTAGTCGATCATCATTTTGCTCACCAAAAATGATCTATACGAACTCTCTTTCTGAAAAAATCATGGTTAATCTGTTGCGAAAAAAATTTTAAAATATTTTGCAATTGTTTTTTATTTATTGCTAATTCCATATGGCTATTTTTCGATGTGAAAATACAAATTGCAACAACTGCTAAATTCGGAAGTATTTCGGTTTTTTATTAAATCGGCAATTTTTTAACGCGAATACGTGCTTAAGCAAAACTTATTCCCACGATTATCATATGCAACAAGAACGACAAGAAAAAAATTAAATAAAGTAAATAAATTAAACGGAAAAAGTGCAAAATTTTAAATTCATGTAATCCGAAGTAGCGACAACAAAAATAAAAAACAGCGAAAAAAAAATAAAAAAACAGTTCTGCTTAGTCAAGGACTGAATAGCCCAGTTTGAGGTATGACAAGAAGCGCATGAAGTTTAGTTTTGGTTATCAGCAAATAAAAAAAAAAAAAAAAAAAAAGAATAAATAACGAAAAAAATAAATAACGAAAAAAAAGTTGAAAAGAGGCAAACAAAACATTTTTATTAAATAAAATATGTTTGTTCCCACATTAGGCTGTTTCATTAACTTCACTTAGCAGATATGCGTTAAAAAAATTCTGTATCCTACTCAACTTTCTAGAATAATATCAAAAGAGAAATAGAAACAAACAGTACTTAGGTCTAATATCATACATGCATGCAACTAAAGTTTAATCTTTTAGAATTTTTGATAAAAAATTAGCGCACATAAAATAAATTCTCATACAAAAAGAGTCAATTATATTGAATAAAAAAAAAATTAGTGCTGATCGGAAGTGGTACTCTGTCGAGTTTTTTTTTTAAGAAACGCCAATTTTCAAGGTACTATATATCGACGGCTGATCTTCCACTCAGCCCTAAAAAAATTATTATTTTTTTTCATTGTGCTATTTTAGAATAATTTTTAGAACTGCGCCCATCGAAGCAAATTACATAGAGAGATGCAAAAAAATTTTTTTTTTGATCAATTCAATCGAAATTTAAAATAGCGTGTTTTTAGAAAAATATTTTGAAATATATGAATCTTTTACTCAATGGTCGATACAAATAAAATAATAATTTAAAGCATAGTTAAAAAAGATATCAATGATTTCAAGAACCAATGGTAGCAGCCTAATGTGCATACGATAAACAAACAAAAATTATAAATGCGCGGCATCAAATGAAAAGTAGAAGAGATAAGCTTGAAATATAAAAAAAATTAAAAAAAATATTTATATGTAAATATAAATAAATTTGCACTGCTTAAATGCATAAACAAGCAGCTAGCTCGAGGCGAGTTATCCTTGGATGTAAACAAATGTATTTGTTAGGGAAATGAAAAGTTTGTGACAGCATTTCTTAAGTTTATTTTTGTTGCATTTTATGATTTATTTATTTGTATTGGAATTTTTTAATTCACCACATGATGTGAGAACGCTTCAAAATCAGCTGAGGGTAGCGAATTGACAATAATTTTTTGCTTTAAAAAAGCAGCAACAAAAAAATTAAATAAATAGTTTATAATATTTATTGTTTAGTTAATATCAACGTGTTTATGCATGTCTGGAATTTCTAAAGATTTATAAAATAAAAATTAAAAGGGAAATTCGCAAATAGCGACATCTGGCGTAGAACTTATCTCTAGTAATAATAAAAACAAAAGTAGCGAGTTGATAGCTATAAATGGCAGAGAAATTAAAAAAAAAATTTTAGCAGGCATTAGTTTTTCGACAATGGAAGCAAAAACAACAGTTTTTAAGATTTTTCGTTTGTCTGTCAGTATGTTTGATCGCGCATCACTTAAAAACTGCTTGATAAACATTAAAGCAATTTTTACTAAAATATTACTAGAAATTTAAACTAAAGTATGAGATATCCCTTATTCCGATAACCCCAACAGATTGTGAGATATCCAGCAAAATGTGCACCAAGTTGCCCGAAAATAAGTTGGTACAATATGGGTAGCAAACGAAAGGTGCTAATGAGCGTTGTTCATATATGAATGGGTTACAGAGATAGTGTGGTTAATATTGGATTTATTTTAACAAATATTTTTTGCAACTATGCTACGAAAAATTGCGCCTAGTATTTTTTTTATTTTAAAATATTCACAACTAATTTTTTAACGCATATTTTACTTTTTATTACAGGTCAAACGTCCCAAAACAGAGCATCCGGATACAAATGAACGAAATCGGTAAGTTTCTAAAATAGCGCACTCACCAGCTTAACTGGATCTTAAAGCCGAAATTGTAACGGGAATCGGTTCTGTTGCTAAACTCTTCTCTCTGGTGCTGTAAAAAGTTGAAACTTTTATTTTCAGTCGCTCTTTTAAAAAACGCTTGCTTTAGAATAGAAAACGAACTTTAGGATTTTTTCAAAAAAAAAAAATAAAAAAAATCCATAAATTAATTTTTGAACTGCCAACAAATTCTTCCAGCAATAATTTTATGTGTACCAAACTCAAGTACTTACAAATCTACATTGAGCGCCTACTAACAATGCCCATTAATGCCCGATTTTCTACAAAAAAAAATGTCTAAAAGAGATTGGACAAATTTTCTTCATTTCATATTTTGCATATACTCACACCTTCACAAGTACTCTATAGCAATACTTATAGCATAGATAATTTTTCTTTAAAGTACATCATTCCATATGTTCGAACATGTGTAAAAATTTCACAGAATTTCATGCCACAAATCTTTCAAACCACTTTTGATTTGGTACGAGTACTTGTTGCTCCTAAGCGGTTTAAGTGAAATCACAAAAAAAAAAAAAAGAAAAAAGGATACCAAATAAATAATGTAGCAAAGTGTCGCACATCTAAGCGTTTTTAACACTTTGCAGCGCGCATGAGGGTATTAAATTGAATGACAAGAAAAAAAGGAGCAGAATGCGCTGGAAAATATCGAAGATTTGAAATGCGCTTAGGAGTTTGCGCCTATTGAGCTATTCTTGTATTTGCCCACTGTCTTTTTTTTTTATAAATTTTAAAGGAAAATTTTGTATGCTTCTTTTGCTACATAAAATAAAAGGATGTGTCCACTACTTAAGAGATTATGCTGTTGAAAAATGAAAAAAAAAATGAAAAAAAAAAATTATAGACTATAAGTATGCAGCTTTGTGTTAATACATTGGGCGTACTCGTACTTATAATTTCTCTTTGATGCAAAATATGAAGAGAGAGATGATAAACTCATACAATAAACAGTGACGAGGTAGCCATCAAAAGGCTTTGAACACAAAACTTCACCTTGAAGATTCAACTTTTCCACGCTAAAATTTCTACAACTTTTGACCTTCATTCAAAAATAAAAAAATTAGGAATTCCCGCTTTACTGGTAGCCACGTTGTTGTTGTTTTTTGTTTGGTCTTTTTTGCCGATAAAAAAAATCAATGCAAAAACGCCGTTAGGCTAGGACCAGTCCGAGATGAGCATGTTCTATTGAGAAACCAAT
Source organism: Sphenella marginata (assembly GCA_951509765.1). Classification (NCBI taxonomy): domain Eukaryota; kingdom Metazoa; phylum Arthropoda; class Insecta; order Diptera; family Tephritidae; genus Sphenella; species Sphenella marginata. Next base: position 100,949,847 of record OX608080.1, on the reverse strand, counting down.
TGTACCCATTTATTTTGGAACGAGTACGATAGGAGAACTAAGCTTAGTTCCACCCAAAGGGTAGGGTGCAAAATCTTTTTTAGTTCCTATAAGTATGCTACAATAATTAAATGTGTACTTTTACGCCTGCAACTATGCTACGCAAATTAAAATTGACTTTTATTGAATTATAGGTTATGTTTAAAAAAAAAAACAAGTAAGGAAGTCTAAGTTCGGGTGAACCGAACATTAAATACCCAGCGTTAGTTTTCAGAAAAAGGGGGCGTAGTTTTCATCCGATTTAGCCCATTTTAAGAACCAATCTATTCCGAGCCTAAACAATAGCGAATTTGGTGGGCGCAGCCACGCTCCTTGCTTATAAAGCTTTAACCGCTTACATGAGCCAAAAGTACTGAATCGATCTTTACAAGGGTTATACCATGTGCTATATATAACTTTGGAAAAGAAGGCGTGCCATGCCCATAACTTTTAACGTATTTTGTGAAATTTTTTGATATACGGATATATGTGTCCATTAATCAATATTTACCTAATTTTAAAAAAGTGGGTGGTGGCACGCCCACGGATTTTATTATGTTGTTTGTCCCTATTTGAAGATCAGTTTTCATTGCAGATAGTTATGATACTTTCACAGTGGCTTGTTAATAGTGAAATGTTGATATTTTGTTTTTTCACTTGTGGGCGGTGCCACGCCCATTTTCCAAAATATTACCAAAAAACCTTTAAACATCACTAATAACATCATCAGGTGAATGAGTGTACTAAATTTTAGCATTATATCTTTATCAGTTAAACAGATATTGCATATTGCGGTTTCCTAACTCTCGTTTAGAGAACTTTAGTCCAAAAAGGGGCGTGGTCGTTCACCGATTTTTCTTATTTTCTGTGGTAGTACTCTACATAAACATAACATGCCTGGTACCTAGTTTCGTAAACCTATCTCACACCGTTCTGAAGTTATTAGCAGTCGAATTTGAAAATTGCCTGACTCATAAGTGGGCGGTGCCACGCCCACTTTCCAAAATTTTGCAAAAATAATGTAAAGAATGTGAAAATTGAGTATGTACCAAATTATATTATTATAGCGGCATCAGTTAATTAGATATGGACTTTTCAATATTTCCACCTCCTTTCAATATAACTTTTATAAAAAAGTAGGCGTGGTCGCCAAGCGAATTCGTTTATTTTCTATATCTGAATTTAACACAACAATAGTATGCCCTCTACAAAATTTCGTTATACTAGCATAAACTGTTCTCAAGTTATTAAGAGTCAAAATTTTAAAATTCTTCAAATATATGTGGGCGGTGCCACGCCCCTTTTAAAAAAATTTGATAAAATCCGCCTTAGAACATATAAATCAATACATATTGCAAATTTTATCATTGCAGCTGCTTCTGATATGGAATTAAACCGTTTTATACGTTTTTCGAAATTTTCGATATCGAAAAAGGGGGCGGGGTTATCATCCGATTTCGCCCATTTTCAATAGCAACCTACCTTGGCCAGAAAGTAACCTGTATGCAAAATTTCATGCAAATATCTCAATTTTTACTCAAGTTATCGTGTACACGGACGGACAGACGGACGGACGGACATGGCTTAATCAATTCCTCTTTTCAACCTAAGAACTTTCATATATGGAACCCCATATCTAACTCGATTATTTTGCTCCGTTACATAGTACCGTTATGTGGACAAAATTAATATACCCTTGTACTAGTACTAGTACGCTGGGTATAATAAAATACAATTCTCCCAAAAGAAAAGGGGGGTGAAAAAAGAGTTGTTAGGAAGAAGAAGAAGAAGTAGAAAATATGTCCTAATTTATCAAAATTAGAAACTTACAAGCAATTTAGGAACGACAAAAAAACTTAAAACAAAAACAACAAATTGACACAACACAAATGACACGGAAAGGAGACACCCAAAAAAAGAAAAAACTTCGATGTGACATTTTTACAATGGAATCTGACACCTGCATGCTGTGGCGTGTGTTGGTTGTTGAAAACTAGCTCACAATCACACACATTTCATATAACCAAATTTAGATCTTTATGAATTAATATTTTTTTGTCACAACCCCCCCTGCTTTCTGCTGCTCTACTGAGGTGAGTAGCTTGTGTGGTTTTACATACGGTCATTCATGCCACCAAAATCGCTTTGCATGGGAAAATGTTTCATTTTTCTTGTTGCATAGAGATTTGATTAACCACTCCTTCACCCGTCTAGTTGTACATTTGTCTCGTGCGCCACTCTTTTAGATACAAATTGTAATTGGCTGGTGATAAATGAAGTTCATTGTCGTGCTGCTGGTCGATCATATTTTTATTTAGTTTAGTTGTCAATATGAATGTGTTGTTGTTGTTGGGGTTTTATTGTAATTTGATGCAAAAGGTGTTATTGTTGTTGCTGTTAAATGATCATAGTATTTTTTGTAATTCTATTAATGTGTTTTAATGCTCTATAGAAATATGAGTGGGAAAGTTGAATGGTTTCATTTGGTCCCACGCGCTTTTGTGTAAGTTCTATGAGTACAAATAACATTGACATTTGTGTTGGGTTAAAGTTCATGCATTGATTAATTTTGAGAAATTTTTTTTTACTTCTTTTTGTAGCACTCTTCAAACTTTTTTTTTGCTTTTCAGTTGAATGCACAAATTGACTCCCATAAGCTAACTTTATATTTGTCAATTTCTGTCGCATCAATTTGAATGATTTCTTTTTTTTTCCTTCTTCTTCAACTCAACCCAACCTACGTCTATAAAAAGTAGTCAAGCGTTTTGTAGTTAAAAATAATAATAAAAATCAACATTTGTTGCCCATATGCTTCATTCAGTTAGCAGCCCCGTCGAATGGATAGCAGATCAAGTCAAGTGTGTCGTTAAGTATGACCAAAGCAGATGATTAGGACACACACTGTTTTTTTTTTTTTGGACTATTTTTAACACGGAAACACTGGTTTTTGCTTGACAAATTTACATTTAATTTTGCTAAGATTTTGTCTAAATTTTCGTAAATGTATAGGTCACTCATTGGATGCTGCGTATTGATTCTAGAATTTGGTTGTCTTGTGCCTAAAGCAAAAGTTAGAGGCACTTGGCAACTTTTGAAAGGCGCGCATTCCCAGAATAATACATACTTATGCCAAACATTAGACTGGACCAGGAAAAAATAAATTTCGTGTTTCAAAGTATTTTTATGAAGTTTCCAAGTTTGCCAACAGAATTTTCCTAACGCATCGTAGTTCGCCAATAACCTCAAAAAAAAAAAATTAATTAAAGAAAAGAGAGTAGTGACGATGAAATCTTAATCATCGTTTTCTCAGGTAAATTCTAAAATTTATCTGCCTAGTGCATCAACATTTTTTATACGAGTAGCATTAATGTTTTTATTAGCTAGAAGAATTTAAAAAATTTACTCGAGAAAACGAAATTAATAGAAGAATAGCAGAAAAAATTGACCAGTCTAATGTACATAGAAGTCTAAACATCAATATAAAGATCTGAAACTTTTACAGTTTTTTTTGAGTCACTGGAACAAATAAATTGAAATTAAAAAAAAAAAAAACAAATTAAAAAAAAATTACCAGTTTAATATACGCAGAAGTCTAAAAATTAATATAAATATCTAAAACTGTTACGGTTTTTTGAGTCATTGGAAAAAATAATAATAGAAATATATATAAAAAAAAAATTGATCAGTCTAATATACGCAGAAGTCTAAAAATTAATACAAAGATCTAAAACTTTTACAGTTTTTTTTTGAGTCATTGGAACAAATAATAGAAATAAAATATTAAAAAAAAAAATGCCCGGTCTAATATACATATACGAAGAATATGTACGTGAGTTTCAATATACCGTTTTGTAGTTCTTAATTTTTTTTTCCTATGAATACAAAGCAAACAAGAGGACACTTGACTTTACCGGTGGACATTAGGGTTCATACACGAACATAGATATGTATGTACATACATATGTACATACATACATATATGTATGTATACTCGTATGTATGTATATATATTCCTTCAAGTGTTTATTTTTAATTTCCTTTTCAGCTTTCCATTTCGTTTAGTTTTACGCTTCACTATTTTTGCTTATTGCTTTTTGGCTATTGCGCTTGTGTGTGTGGTTTTAATATGTTTTATGTTGTTGTTGTTTTTGTTTTTCAATTTTAATTTTTATGCACATTTTTATGTTGCTACAAAGAATTATTGATTTTTTATTGCTCTCCCTTGGTGACATTTTCAACGTTTGGTTACTTCAATTTTAATTTTTTTATAATTTAATTTTTCCCTTTTTATTTATTTTTGTTGTTGTAATTCCTAGTTGTTTTTAAATGTTTCTCTGTATTTCTCAGTTTATTGTTCTTTCCTTATGCCTATTGCCTAGTTTGCCTCATAATTCATTGGCATTCAATGGTGGTATTTCATAGAATTGCTGGTAGTAACTTTTGGGATTATTAGGTCGTTTGGCCGTTCGTGACCGTAGCTCAAATTGACGTTAATTTGGAGTTTTGTGTATTTATCTTGATCGAAGTAGAATTTATGTTTGTACTCGTAGGCGTCGTAAACAATTATGTTTGTTTTTATAATAAAATAAACGTTTAAGTTAAATGTTTTGATTTTCTGGAAGAAGTTTGTTTGTTTTCAAAAGTTTGTACAAAAAAAATTTTAAGAAAGTTTTGGGTCAGCCTTTCAAGGTTTGTTTGGTTATACAGTGACGGCTATAAATGTGTGTACATACAGTCGTTTTCCGCGAGTTTGACAAATTTTGCACTTGATGAAATTATTTTAGCAAAACCTATTCATAAACAAGTGTCAAGGTCTATCGCAAAAACCATAAATTTTGTTTTATAAATGTACAAAATATTCGCAAAAAATTCAAACAAATTTAATAAAAAAATTAGATTTTTTTCAAGGAATTTTTTGAATTTTTTGAAACATGCAGTTTTGTAGGTTTTTCTTTGTTACAACACAAGAAATAAACATTTTGTTAAAAAAAAGGAGCAAAAATTCAAAAAAAATTATTTGTACAGAATTGTTTGTAGTATGCAGTTTTGTATGCCATTCAATACAATATAGAAATTATAAATTTTGTTTTAAAAATAAACGCGAAATTCCCAGAAATTAAAAAAAAATAATGTTAACAAAAATTTAAATTTTTTTACAAAATTTTTAGAATTTGTCATTGTGTGCAGTTTTGTAGCCATTAAATTTTAGTATCATAAAGCATTAAGTTCGTGACATATGTATTTTGTTGTTTGTTTTTTTTTTTGTATTTTTTTCCGTCGAGCTAAAGCGTTTTCGTTCACACAAAAAAAAGAAAAGTTTTCCATGAATTTGAGACCAAGATATTTTGATGGCCTACAAAACAAAATATTGCAAAAATTCTAGAAAATCTGTAAAAAAAATTTCAGAATTTTCAAAAAAATTTTTTTTTTAAGTTTTGCAAACTTTGGGTAGGTATATTTTCAAAAATGTTTAAATTTCTTGCTTTATTAAATTTAAAGGTATAAAAAACTGGGTTTTCAAAATTTTGAAATTTTTTTTGTAATTTTTTTTTGTAATTTTTTTTCCGTCGAACTAAAGCGTTGTCGTTCATACAAAAAAATTGGGTTGTCTGGAGGAAAGTTCTCAAAGAAAAAAAACTGCCAAAAATTAGAAAAGTTTTCCATGAATTTGAGACCAAGATATTTTGAAAATTCTAGAAAATCTGTAAAAAAAAATTTCAGAATTTTCAAAAAAATTTTTTTTTAATATTTGCAAACTTTTGGTAGGTACATTTTCAAAAAAGTTTAAATTTCTTGCTTTGTTAAATTTAAAGGTATAAAAAACTGGGTTTTCAAAATTTTGAAATTTTTTTTTGTAAATTTTCACGAAATTTGTGCACATTTTTAAACAAATACAAAAATTACAGTTCTTATATTAGACCCGTAAATTTTTTATTAATGCAAAAATGTGCACGAATATCGTTAAAAACGGGGAAAAAAAATTCGCATACATTTAAAAGATTTTTTTTTTATAAATTTTATGAATTTTTAAAAAAATTTTTACAAAATTTCTAGAATTTTTGAAATAAAGTTGGCTTCTAAAAATAATTTTATTAAGGCCAAAATTTCTGAAAGTCGCACAAAAGTGTATATATATTTATGTCCACCACTGTACATATACATACATACATACATATACATTCAGAAAAAGAAGATGTTCTTGGAACTTTTTTTAAAACTAAGCTCAAGACCACTATTACCACTCATTTTTACAACTTTTAGACCTCGTCTTATAGTACCCAACGTCTCATCTTCACATTATTCATTAGTTTTATATTATCAACTAACCTCAAAAATATCTAACCTAACTTTTGCACTCTCTTCTTCTTGCAGTCTTTGCGCTCAAACCACCGCTCAATCATCCCAGCAACAACAACAACAACATCAGCAGCAGCAGTCTCAACATCATACTTCACAACTACATCCACACTCCCTGCCACATACACAATCACCACTGGGTGCAGCCGGTACCGGTACCACGGCTGCGTCTGGCCAATGTAGCCCATTAACGCTACCGCCACAGTCGCAGCCACTACAACCCACAATAACTTCGTTAGCTTCACTCAGTGGTCACTACAATACAACTCCCAACCTGAATTCCAGCTGTAGCCTATCGTCTGGGCTGAGCGCTTATCCGGCGCTGAGCGCAACCGGCGCCTCATTCACACAATCGCCAGGCAGTAGTTTTTCGACATATCAACATACGCATGGCACAGCCGATGGCGCGTCTGCAGGTCTCGGCAGCACGGCAGGACGTCATGCGCATGCCGAACTAGGCGTGGGCGTAGGTGGTGCGGCTAGTGCGGGCATGTCACATTGGTTGCCCACGGAAGCACATTTAACATCGGTCAAATCCGAGAATCGTAGTCCGGGGCTCAGCAACAGCAGCAACAACAACAACAATGGTGGTGGTGGTGGTGGAGTGGGTGGCACAACGAGCGTAAATGCCAACAATAGCGGCATTGAGTCACAGTCAGCTTTGGCTGGCAACAGCGCCGGACAATTAGACAGCAGCGGCTTGATGACGAGCAATGGCGTCGCAACGGGCGCGAACTCCATCTATGGTTGTACGTCGGTGGGCGTTGGTGGCTTGGGTGCTATGGATGGCAGTATTGGTGGTATTGGCGGCACGAACTCCAGCTCGAGCGCCGCCATGGCCGCAGTGAATTCAACAGCTGCAGTCGCTGCCGCCGCGGCCGCTTATGATAGCAGCAAACATGATTACTACAACTACTACAACAGCATGCAACAATATACGCCGCCCTTCTATTCGACGTACGGCTCACCCTACACAACTGCGGCGGCGGCGCGCGCTGCCACCAAAATTGAACCAAACTCACCATACTTGACAACTTCGTATGCGTCTGCCGCTGCCGCTGGTAATAACAACTCGACGCAATTGTACCCAACCGCCTATGGTTACAACAATTTTGCACAATTTGGTACGGCAGCAGCAGCAGCACAACAAGACTACGGTGGCTACTACAATGATCAGTATGGCAACTATTACAATGCGGCGAGTTACTCACCATATGGTGCGGTGAGTTCGCCTAGTTCGAGCGCAGCTAGCCATGGTTTTCATGTGGGCGCTTCCAATTTGTCTGAGAGTCCAACGGATACACATTCAACAACGCCCGTGCTGCATGCCACACATTCACCACACTCACCATTGCCGATCTCACCGAATGCCAATACAGCGACGCTCGGCACAAATGCTGCAGCGCCGACGCAAGCCAAAAGTACGCCCACCAGCAAAACGGGCCGTTCGCGTGGGCGACGCCATCAACAGCCGAGTCCAACGCGTAGCACCACATCGGATACGCCAAATAGTGATGCGTCTAAGCCGCCCGAACGCGTTTTCATATGGGATTTGGATGAGACTATCATCATATTTCATACGTTACTCTCCGGTTCGTTTGCGAATCGTTACACCAAAGATCAAAGTACATTGCTGACGATCGCCTTTCGTATGGAGGAAATGGTCTTCAATATGGCCGATACGCATTTTTTCTTCAATGAAATTGAGGAATGCGATCAGGTGCACATTGATGATGTGAGCTCCGATGATAATGGACAAGATTTAAGTAATTATAATTTTGCGACGGATGGTTTTCATTCGGGTGCGCCGCCTGGTGCGCCACCAAATCTCTGCTTGCCGACGGGTGTGCGCGGTGGTGTGGATTGGATGCGCAAGTTGGCGTTTAGATATCGTAAAATCAAAGAGATCTATAATACCTACAGGGGCAAGTGAGTAACTGAGCTGAATTGCTGCTAGTCTAGGGCTTGGTTCTTATTTTAAAAAAATATTTCTTTTTTTACAGCGTTGGCGGTCTTCTAGGTCCAGAGAAGCGCGATGCTTGGCTGCAAATACGTTCGGACATTGAAATGGCGACCGATAATTGGGCTTCATTGGCCACAAAATGTTTGAATATGATTGCGCAACGTGAGAATTGTGTGAATATTTTGGTGACGCAGACGCAATTGGCACCCGCTTTGGCTAAGGTGTTGCTCTTCGGGCTTGGTGGCATATTTTCTATAGAAAATATTTACAGCGCGCACAAAATTGGTAAGTGTGTTGGGGAAGAAAATATTTGAAACAGTGAGCGGCAAATATATTCGTATGAGTCGTGCTATGTTCGGCCTTTACAGCTATACCTACAAACGACTTGTTACCCGAATACAACTGACGCAATAGCCGAAAGCTCGAGCGCTCTATTTTTGCCGTTCGCTGATTTAGAAATTAATTAATTACTCGCTTATCGCACGCACTCACTCTCTCGCTCTCTCGCTCTCTCTCTTTTTCTCTCTTCATATCAATATCCAGGCCACGATACCTGTTTCGAACGTATTATGACACGATTTGGTCGCAAAGGCACCTACGTCGTGATTGGCGATGGCACCGAAGAGGAGAATGCTGCCAAAACCTACAATTTCCCCTTTTGGCGCATTTCGTCGCACAGTGATATACGCGCTCTCTATACGGCGCTCGATATGGGTTTCTTATGAAAGACGCGCTGCTGCTGGACATATTGCGCCACAATTATTACACTGTAAAAAAATAAAAAAAATAAAAAAATTATATAGAAACTAAACGATGACAATTGTAATATTACTATTCAGTTAATTAAATCAAATACATACATACATACATAGTTACATATATAAATATATACATATATAGTTCTAAGCGAAAACCACTTGCATGTAAAATAAATAAATTACAATAAAAAAAAAAAAATTGTTGTAGTTAAGCAAATGTACGCACTAAAATTTAAAAGACTTAATTATTTTATTTAATTAAAGTAAAATTCAAAAAAAAAAAAAAAAAAAAAATTTTGTTGAATAAAAAAATTATGTATAGCACTGAAAATCCAAAAATTAAGTAAACAGTAAAAAATAAAAATTACATTTAGTTAAAAAAATAAGTTAAATTAAAAAAAAATAAAATTTAAAACTAAAAACTATTTGTTGCCTAAATGCGTTTGTTGTAAACAAAAATTATGTACAAAATTTGTAAGCGGCGCGCATATTTTTCATTCTACTTTGAGTTGTATTATATTTATTGTAAAAAAAAAAAACAATACTTAATGCCGTTTGATTTATGCTAAGTTTACACCTTAATGAAAATAAAAACAAAAAAAATTATTTCACTTCATTTAAGATTTTTTTGTTTAAAAGTTTTATTGTTGTATTTTCTTTAAAATGTGTGGATGCGATTTTTTTCAAAGATGACATCATGAAATTGAAAAACTCTTATCAAAATTTAAAAAATTTCTACAAATTAAAATAATTTTCAAAATCGATTTACAATCTCAAATTTTTTCCAATAAGACACTATTTCAAAACTTGATTCAAAAACGCTTTATCTCAGCTCAAAATATATGTAGGTGGATAGGGTTCAAGAATTAAATTTTAAAATAGCGCATTTTTAAAAAGACATTTGGGATAAGGCGTTTTGAAAAAAATTATTAAGTAAAGTGTTATTGAAAAAAATTTTGAAGTAAGGTGATTCTCCACTCAGCCATAGATTTAATAAAATTGTAAGAGTTTAATGTCTGCACGTTGCAAATATTAAATCAAAATCGATACGAGGCACCCTAGAATTCAAAGCAACAATATTTTAGCATTTTTGTCTGTATGTCTGTACGTTTGTGCGCGCATCAGTCAGAAACCGCAGAAGAGAATTGAATGGGATCATCAACATTGCATTAGTATATCCCTTCAAAGCGCAACAACTTACTTTTTCCTAAAAGTTACTTTTTTCGGTAGCAGCCCACATAACTAAAAACATTTGTTTTGGAATTTTTTGATATTTTGAAGAAATCCGTTTATTTTGAAAAAAAATGTTATGTTGCACATTTACAACAAATGGTGAATTGAGTAAAAAAAGGGGTTACAATAGATTATATGAAAATTATTGAAGATGAAAATCTGTAAAGCAATTATTGGTTTTGTTGTAACATAGCGATACTCCACATTTTTTGCACATTGTTTGTGTGTATCCTGTGCACTTTGGGAACTTGCACCTCATACGGTTATTAGTCCAAGAAGGCCAATGACCGAACTGATCTTCACGTATTGGCTGTGGTGGTATGTGCTGCGCCGAAGCTTTGATTGATTTGGCTCTTAGTTCACTTTCTAAACTAGAACTCCGCTTTGTTGTCTTTGTTATTGTATCCATTTTACACAGGACTTCTGCTACATAAAGGCGAAAATCTGCAGACGTCAATTGTTTCTCAGTTGATGCGCATGCTGTGTGAACTCGCTTGGAAAGAAGCCACGAATTGCTAATGACTAAATCAATCAAGTGATAAAATAAGCGAATTTGCCATCTAGAGCTCCGAACTGCTATTTTATACCGGCCCATAATACTGTCAATCAAATCGACCCCTCCCATGTATGAGTTATATTGAGCCACTGCAAAAGGTCTATCTACCTGAATATGCCGTTTGTTAGCTCTGTCGTAGCGTTGAACAGTATCTTTTGGAAGTTCTCCTGCCAAACAAACAACTTTATTATCAACCCACGAAGTAGTAGAAATATCCACACCGTCACATGAAGTAACATATTCAATTGAAACACCACGTGACTCTTTTCGTAAAGCTTTTTGATCGGGCAATTTACAGTTGGGAATCCGATTCCGATTTATAGTTCCCAAGCTTAAAATCCCTTCCTTTGCAAGATACTTTAGCAGAGGCAAGGATGTAAAATAATTATCGAAATATAAACGGAAATTTTTGTTTCTTGGTATATTTCTTGCCAGCCTAACCACATTGTTCGAGGAAGCGCCAAGGTCTGGTTCACCAATGCGAACTTTGTTTTCGCATCCTGTATCAGGCTCAAATTGGTAACAAAACCCTGATACTCCACTCAAAACCATTAGTTTGTAACCCCACTTATGGGGTTTCTTAGGGTTGTACCTTTTCATGTGATTACGCGCTTTTGTTAAACATATCTGCTCGTCTACACAAAGGAACTGTTCCATTGGTACTTTTTGAAAATTTTTGTTTAGTTCATCAACAAGAGGCCTAATTTTAAATAGTCGGTCGTGATTTGGATGAGATAATGGCAACATATTTTCATTGTTATTGAAGTGAATAGAGTTTCTGATTAATTCAAATCTTTTTTGTGACATAGTATTTCTAATCACTTCAATTCCTATGTCATCCGACCAATACTTTCTAACGTTTGGCATACGTATAGCCGACATATAGAGCAGAATTCCAACGAATTGACGTATCTCTAAAGCACTTACACAAGCCTTAGAGTTGGCATCCTTTTGGCGTATATATATATTAGTTTCATCTCTTATTTTTTCAAAGATTTCCTGAGGAAACAGGTAAAAAAAGAATTGAATGGGAGTGGAAAGTTGCATAAGATCAGCAGGAAGCATCGTATTTCCTAAAAAAGCGAGTTGGTTTTCATTTAGTAATAAATTGGTCTTTTTCCATGTCAAATTTGTTTTCCAATCGTGGCTCTGTTTACTCGTACTTGGCAAAACTTCGTAGCACTCCACATTTTCACTTTCATCTTCTGAATCGTCACTTTCGCTTTGCTCCTTGGTTATGAATTCATGATAGTCCGGATCTTCAAGGTTGTCATCACTTGAAAAGTCCTCATCTTGCGAACTTTCAAGATCTTCCAGAATATAGCTTATGGCAGCGGAATTCAATCGTCTCGTCGACATTCTAAGAGAGAAATGACGAAAATGTTATTCCCCGCAATACACTAATTGTCATCTGTACTAAGCACTTTGTTGCATTTCTGCAACAGTTTTAAAAACTAATCTTACAGCATAATTTGAACTAATTTTCAATAAAAATTGTTATGTATGCAAATATACACTCACTTACCTTCAAAATACCACACTTCCAATAACTTTATTTACTTTTTGCAATTATAAACACAAATTTTGGCTCACACTGATCAACACCTCTCAGAAAACTACAATTTAGTGCGAATTTTTGCTTTCTCATTCTAATTTACCGTTACTTTGGTGAGAACGTTTGAGTAATTCAAGAGAAATAATGTTGCAGATGCGCATCAAACTTATGTAACTGCTGTACCGACTCTATGTAAGAAGATATCGTAAGTTGAAAATTATGTTGCAGGACTGCAACACGGCGCCGTGAAGGGATATATCTACCAAAATATGTTAGTACAATATGGGTATCAAATAATTGTGATTTAGTTCTATAACTCAACTGCTTTCGGAGATATAAAGATTAAAATCGGATGCAGTCTTGCAAGTTCTGGGATGGAGCGAAATGTGGTCGGTTAGCTACACTTCCATAGCCATAACCCTACCCTTAACCAAACCATATTTTTTTTTTATTGGTCATAATTGTTTCCTTGAATGAGTTGTAACTACTCTAAGCAACGAGATTTGAAATCCGCCAAGTAAAAACCATTTCCAATGAAAACAAAAAACACAAAATATTCGTCGAGAGATCGATTTTCTCCTTGCGTTCACATCAAAAGTTTCGAGTACTAAGGTTTAGGGGCATGTACTTTGAAGATCCCAACTCTGAACGAGAAAAGCAATGCTGCCTGTCTGTTTGAAGAAAAATTCCAAAGGGCACAGCAATATTAAAAAATTCAAATTGAGGGCATAGTTCATGAGATGCACAATAATATTTTTCACTGTATTATAAAAATGTTGAGCTTTAAAAAAAATTAAAAACTACTAATTATCCGAATTTTTCTTTAAAAACACGGCGATCTGAGCAACACTAAACGAGAATTGCCCGACATTGGCAACACCGAGTTGCCCAGTTTGGACGCGGATTGCGTTGGTGAAGGCAGTTTGAGAGCCATACTTGGACAGTTCAGCATGCCTTGGATGAGCGAAGCCACGAACCATCAATGCCATAAGTCATTATTAGTACAAACGGTACTATTATAGTAAATATAACGGTGCTAATTATAATTATAGCAAAAAACATAAGAAGCAAAGAATTTAGATTTCTTGTGTTTGTTCTCTGGAGTTATGTATCTATTAAAGAAGAAGATTTATCACAATCAAAGAATGTAATGCCATATAAACCTGCCTTCAATTGTTGAAATTTTGTAGGTTATAGCCATAATCAACGGCAGTTTGAGCGCCATAGCTCGACAGTTTGGTAGGCCTTAGCAAAGACGCAAACCAAACATTGCTATAACTAATGAAAATACAGTGAGTACTAATTAAACTTATAGCAGGAACGCACACATCGACACACATAACGGTGCATTTGATAACTGCCCAGCAAAAAATGCGATTAGTCTGAGCTCAACAGAAAGGCAATATGCGGCTAGTTCCGGGCTTGCGCTAAGTTTCCAGTGTCTGAGTGCCGGAAAATGAGGGAATGCAGGGAGACGAGTTAGTCGACGAGGTAGCTGGTCGTGAATAGGCGCTTGATATCGTAGGAGCAAAAGAGGTTATAGAACCCTTATGAATTTTCAAGGTCGTATTTAATGCAAGGAGTGGGTTATCCGTTGGGAATTATTAATAAAAGTGGGATGTGAAGGGTGTGACATAGAAAGTGGGAGACTTAGGGAGTTACGAGTAAGGCGGTATGAAAGTTTTGGACGAGTGGGAGTTGGAGAAGAGGAGTAGGAAGGAAGACGAAAATTGTGAAACCTGTTGGAGCACCTTTTCCTGCAGAGTTCCAGTGCAAATTTAATATCGGACAATCCAATATTCTCACAGAATAATATTTGCCGCATATGAACTACGAAATCTTCATTAAAAATTTCTTAATTAAAGTTTTAGCTAACGAAAACAACCAAAAACTAGCAAAGTCATAAGAAAACTTGAACTCATAGCCGGTGCAATATTGCACCATCATTGCGCACCTTAACTTTCACATTTATTTCTGGGCGCCAACAACGAGCACACCCACCTTTCAGAAGCCTGTTACAGTTTCAAATTAAGTTTTTGATTTTTGGTTACAGAAACAATTCCAACAAAACCACAAAAATAGCAACTCACACGCCGACCACAGCACGTTCACCTAAACTATTGCCGCCAGTGGCATTCAATGTGGCTCATATTTAGCTTTGGCAAGTGTAAATTACCAAAGCTGGGAGTGCGAAAACAGAGTCTGTCGGTGGGAGAAACATAAGCGCGTGACCGCCTCCAAAAGTGGGCTGGTACTACGGCTAAGGGTATATAGCCAACTGACAGCTGCAACAAATTAAGTTGCGTGGAAGGCAAATCAAACGCACACCCACAACTGCTGGCTAGGTGGAGTCGTTAATTTTTGGTTAAAGAAAAAGGTTAAAATTAGCAACAAAAACGCCTTTGGTTCCGCTTTAGAAGTTGTAAAGTAAGTGAATATAGGCTGCAGCTTTTGAGTGGCTAAAGTTGTATGGAAGTATTTTGATAGAAAAGAATTTACCGAAGGACACCACAAACCTGCCTTTTTGTAGAATCCCTTGACAGTTGGAATATCTATCAATGGCTGCGGCTAATTAAGTTTGAGAGCCCCCTTTGATTCCATTGCCAAAATCCTCATGAGACGAGTCGTAAAATGCTAAAAATATTAATTCAGTTGCTGTCTGCAACGACATCAGTCTTTATATCCTTCAAATATCTTCTCCATACCCAACACCACTTAATCTAATTTGTCCCCTTCTCTTAACATATTTTGACAATAAACTGTTGCAAGCTGTCAACAAATTTTGAAATTTCGCTAATGTTACAATAAACCCACCCATCTTTCAACCCAACACTATGTACGTTTCAATTGTTAAGCAAAAGTAACAAAATCTATGTGTCGACAATATAAAGGTGTGGCAACATTCACCTTTAACCATTGCAACCCTGCAGTCAAAGCAACTGGTTGTGAATGGCTTCAAGCTTGTATGAACGCCAAACACAACTCAACAGCGAATTCATTTTTTCCGAAAAACAACGGGTATTTACGAGATTTCAATTGTCAGAATTTTTGGACAGAAATGTACTAGTGTCCGCCTAGTTCAAAATGGACAAAAAAAATATCAAACTCAATGATAAGTAAAGTTCATATCCTTACATCAATTTGAGTTATTCCTTTATTTTTTCCACTAGTCCCATTTAATTTTAGTTACCAACTAGTATATTTTCATACTAGTTCAATGCAATTCATGTGCGTATGTACTCACAACAATTCGTTGAAAATAACAAGTAACAAGTTTAGAATGAAAAAGTCAAACATATCTAAATTTCAATCCAAACAACTATTGTGGCAATAATAATAACAACAAATACAGTTGCCAATGCACTACAAAATCACTGTCGACAGCTGTAAAATGCATACAAATATACAAATACGTTGATGGGAAAAATAATAGAACCGCATACAACTAAATTTTCAAAATTTCTATACAGGTTTCAACACGTCTGCATTAAAAAAAAAACCTTTATAAAAAAAAGCTGGAAAAAATATTTTACAATTTTTTAAATCAAATTAAAATTTTCTACTGATGATGAAAAATTGTCTGGCCCTATTGTGGCTGAAATAAATTTTTTTCAAAAAAGCTTAACATTTTTTTTAAATTAATTTTAGTAAAAGTAATTTTATTTTTATTTTTATTCCATAAAAATCTTTCAAAAATCGTACAGTAAACTTTTCTGAACAAAATTATTATTAAACCTTAAAATATTCTGAATAACTGTTTTCTAAAAGAAATAAAAATATTTCGTTAGATATTTAAAAAAAAAAATATTTTCATACATTATTTGAAAAAAATAAACTAAAATTTTCTAAATTTAGTTTGAATAAGAAAAACATTTCTATTGAATGAAATCATTATTCAAACATTTTCTCAAACAATTTTTATTAAAAAATTCGAAGACAAAATAATTTTAATTATGAAGATGTATAATGGTAATGTATGCTGGTAAACAATGAAAAAATTTTAAAAGTACAAATTTCCCAAAAGTAATTTTAAAAAAAATTTTGGTAAAAATCTTTCATGGTAGATTTTGTACTTGCATAATATATTTATTTAAAAAAATTGTTTTATAAACTTTTTTGAAGAAAATTTTTACTACATTAAAATATTCTAAGTTACTTTTTTCATTAGGAATATAAATTTAATAACACATAATTAAAATAAAAAATTTCTAAAATTTTCTAAACTTAGTTTAAATAAAATAATAGACGTAAATTTCCTAAAATTAGGTTTAGTAAAAATTTTCATAGCTTTATATAAGTTTTCTAAAACATACATTAATTAATTAAAATTTCAAAGAAAATATTCTAAATTTTTTACCTATTATTAATTAATTAAATTATTTTATTTAAAAACCAAAAGAAATTACAAAAATTAAAAAGGGAAAATTGTTTTTTTTTTAAATTTCATTATATAGGCTAGAAATATTTTTTTTCGTCATTTTATAAATACTTTGTTGAACAATCATGATATCAGAAAATTGTTTATTGATATACGCTTTTAGTAAAAATATGTAAAAAAAAAGTTTTGAGAGATTTTGATTGAATTAATTTATAAAATTTCATATAAGCTGATAACATTTTTTTTATAACCTTAAACAAGTGTAAAACTCTGTAATATAAATTTTTAGCAGCATTTTTATAAAGTTCTGATTAAAGTTTTTTATATTATTTTAATAAAAACATTTTACAAACTTTTATGAAAGAAATTATGAAAAATAATCGAAAAATATTACTTAAAATTATTTAGAAAACTTACTGCATTTTTTATTTTTTTTGTACAATAAAACGATGCAAATTTTTTTGACACCTTTTTTAAGTAAAAATTATAAAAATTTTCATTAAATTCATAAAAAAATTTTAATAGATTTTTTTTAAATAGAAACTACAAAAGTTTTTATGATGCAATTTTTTTATACAATTTATTTTCTACCATGACTCTATTATTCTTATCACCACTGTATTTTTTGCATATGTATGTATATCTTTTTCTGCGGAGTTAAAAAAAATTTCACAAATTTTTAATATTTTTTTTGAAGGTTTTTGTGCTATAAAATTTTGATTAAAAACGTGGCAAACATATCATAAATTTTTTTTAGTTCCAACTAAATTGTTTGAATATAAATTCATAAACTTTATTTTATTTTAAACTTCTCTTGAAAGGTATAAAAAAAAATTCAACGAAAAGGTGGTGTAAAAGTTGTTTGCAAGCATGGTTCTATTATTTTTACCACCGCTGTATTTTTTTATATACATTTTATTCCTTCGTTGCTATGTTATCTCTCCGCAAGGAAATTGAAAGTTGTTTATGCGCGGCGCGCCACACTGCTAGAGCGTATTGAAGTGTTGCCACACAGCTCAAGCTGGCAAAATGTGAACATTTTGGCGAAGGTGGAGAAGGACAAAAGGAGGGTTGGTTGCACGAATATCACGCTATTATTATTATAGCAACAATGCTTAGCACACATTTCACGGCAGCAGCGTGTGAAAAGGCGTTAATTGAATTTACAAAAGACGACAGTTGAAAACCATAAAGGAAACACCAGCGAAGCAACAAATGCAGTGTTTTAGAAGGCAGCAAGAACAACAAAAACAACAACAATAACCACAATTGTAATAAGCACTATTTAGTTGCCTACGCTGTCAGTCAAATGTTACTTGAAATAAATATCTTATCGCACAGCTTTCAACACGTCCGTCTGTCGAACGTTTGCGCTGGGTGTCTTTACCTTTGTACGAGTATGCCCAGCACCTTGACTTTGCAACATTATGTGGCATGCATACATACGAGTACTTAAGTACATACATAGTTTATCAGCGACCTTTGCTCGCCTTTGTGTTGTGTGTAATAAAATTTTATCGACAAAACATGACCAATGCCGATGATCAAAAGTCATCAACAATATCTTTGAATTTATGTTTTTTGTGATTTCATATCCAAGCAGCAAAGTAGAATTGGAGAATATTCTACAGATTAAAATTTCGCATGTAACAATTGAATTTCAGAATATACAGAAAAAGTGTACGTGGTTGGGAATAGGGCGCAAGACCTTGAACAAATCATTTCAAAGCGCACTTTAAGTTTTAACCCTCCGATGAGTGAGAAGGACCTTTTTGCACTTTCAAACTGAAAGTACTCCTACTTCGGCCGCTGCAATTTCTCTAATAAATGCATGTTTATGGGCATCATTATAATTTTTTTTATTTTTTTTTTTGTATGTAGAATTTAGTTATAAACAATAAAAATTAAAAAAAAATTAAAAAAAATTTTTTATATGAAAAAAACATGATTTACAAAAAACCTTTTCACATGGCCGTGAAGTTAAGAACTGCCACGCATCGGAGGGTTAAACTTGAGAGTGTGTGTGTGAAGGAGGTTTTCACGCTTCTCTAATGACTGGATGCAGCGTCTAGCAGCAGGATGACTGCGTTCGTTGCGCGTTTGGTTGACTGACTGACTTGCTGACTGCATGTCTTCAATGTTTTGTTGCTTTGTGCTTGACGGCAATTGTTTTGGCTGATGGATGGATGAGGCTGGATAAATGAGGCTGGTTGTATGGGGCTGTATGGATGAGGATGGTTGAATTTTACTCCTAACTCATGCATATTACCAGCCATAACAATGTATCAAAATCATTATTGGTAATTATTCATTGTGTGTTTGAGTGTATGAATTGGCGAAAAGCGAAGCCTAAAGTTCTGCGACTGCTGTGGGCTGTGTGGTTTATGTAGCTGACGTGACGTTTGATGAGCTCTAGTAAGGTATTGGTCCATTACTCGCAGTGAAGTTTGCGCTTTGGCTTATAGAAACTTCACTTTGACGTTAAGCTAGACTATTTTTGCGACGGCGGAACTCAAAGAATATAATAAAGTAACATCCAATAAAACATTTCCAAAGAATTTAGCAAATAAATAAAAATTTTAAGTCGGCTAGCAGAACATGAAGTTCCTAGGCTGATTTAGGATGGCTGTTGGATGTTGTTTTTGTAGAAGCAGGCATCGCCAGCTTATCTTCTAACTGAAGTCGAAAGAAATTTGAAGATTTTAAAAGACTTTTTTCCCTGAACAATCCGGTTTGTCTGCGCTTAGTCTGATTAAGCTTTGAACTATCATAGTTTCTTGATCGATAGTGTTCTTAAAGCAGAGGTCCTAATTGAATACCCATGAGGCCTTTTCGGACCAAAAGTTTTCAAACAAATTGTTTCCCTCTGTTGTGAGGAAAGTGTCCGAAGATGTCTAATTCTCTAAGATTTTCGTTACTATTTGGATCGGATCTGTATCTCATCATACCTGGCCCTATGGACAGCTTGGAATCATGGCCAGATAGCAGATGGGATGACAAATGGCATACTCTCCGGCGAGTACTGATGAATTTTTCCCATCCAAGCAAAGAAATATCACTTCGAAGTCGGATAGGATGTTAAAATTTGGGTGGCAGTTTGGTAAAAAGAAGATCGATTGCAACTGGTCAATGGAACGTCGATTCGTATAAAGCAAAGAATCGGTACAACTGAGAGCAGCTTCTTTGCAAGTTGACTATAGTTTTTCCATCTTACTTAGAGTCCCTCTTCCCGCAAACACTGACTCAGAGAATTCCATCAAAATTAATAGCATGACAAATACCCTCCATTCAATTATAAAAACACTTTTCTCCGAGGAAATGGTTCCTTTAGTTAAGAAAACGCAACCAATTCCATAAATCAGTGACAAAAACGAAACGATTTGTCAGCGATGCAGCCACCCGAAACGAGTAAGAAATTGCAT
Source organism: Sphenella marginata (assembly GCA_951509765.1). Taxonomy (NCBI): domain Eukaryota; kingdom Metazoa; phylum Arthropoda; class Insecta; order Diptera; family Tephritidae; genus Sphenella; species Sphenella marginata. The sequence goes on along the minus strand of OX608080.1, from coordinate 100,929,607 downwards.
TGCAGAGCACAGCATTCACATGCACATAGTTACTCACATAAATGAGCATTAGAGTGCGTCTTATTTATATTGAAAATTGTTTTTGTTAAATATACAGTGCCCTGCATAAATGTAAGCACAGTCTTTTTCTGTGATTCTCATACAATTTTGTTTTAATAAAATAATTTTAACAAAGTATATATAAAAACATATTTCAAGGTGTTTAAGCGACATAAGCTACGGTTATTTCGTTAGTTTATTTCATTAGCATTGCAAGCTGTTGTAATTCGCAATCAGCTTATGAAATGTTTCGAAGATATAGTTTATGTTTTGGAAAGCCAAAGGGTGGTTTTTCCAAGCGAAAATGAGGAAGCCAATCGCGCCATGCCTCAGAGCCAACAGTGCTTGCCACCAATAAATACATACAGGGAGTCACAGGTGTCCCGCACCTCCCGTTCTCTAAAGAACAACAATTTTTGCATTTAGGCAAACATGGTCGTCAGAACCTGAGCCAAATAATAAATAAAATAAAAAATAATAATAACTTAAAAAACAACTTGCCTTTTCTAAAGCTTAGGCACAAGGTCTGAAACAAATGTACCCTTAATTGGCGAAAATCCTAAGAAATATTATAAAAATTTAAAATTTTTTTTTACAGAATTTTTTATTTTTCTTGGAGTGCAATAACGTGTTACTTCTAAGTTCGTGACAAATTTTTTGATTTTTAATTTTATGAACAAAATTTCCTTTATACATATGAAAAAAACACTTTGGCTCGTATGAAAAAAAAAAATACCAAAAATCAGAGAAATGTGTTACGAACCTAAGATTAAAATATTATCGTTTGAAAGTTTAAATAAAAATTAAAAAAACTAAAAAATGCTTACACGAAAAAAATATGAAAAACAAATTTTTAATTTAAAAAAATTTCCTAAAGTTTTCGGTATGTTTGTTGCTTTTTTTCGGAATCATTTTCGGATCAGTCCTGGATTATTTGAGAATATTTTGAAATAACTTTTCGGACATTTTTGGGTATTTTTATGAATATTTAGATCATTCAGTGTTTTTTGGGACTTTTTTACACTATTCGGGATTATTTCTTGATTATTTATTGAACTATTTCGGGATAAGTTTGAGCCTTATTTTGAGACTATTTCTAGATAATCTCGAAAACATCCCAAATTTATACTGAAATAATGAAAAACATTCCGAAGTGGTCATGAAAAACTATCGAAAACAACATTATTATTTTAAATTTGAAAAAAAAAAAAAAAAAAAATATTGGAAACTAGTTTTAAGGGTTTTTTGGTAGTTTTTTAGGTCTTGGGATTGTTGTTTTTATAATTTTGTGTTCTTTTGGAAGTTTTTAGGACGTTTTTGGAACCACTTCTGGATAATTTCTTGATTATTTAAGGGATTATTTCGGGAGAGTTTTGAGGATTTTTTGGAAACTATTTTTTTAAAAGTTCCGAAACGGTCCTACAAAAATATCCCGAAATAATAACGAAAGCAATTCCGAAATTATCCTTAAAAAGTTCAAAAATTTTCCCAAAAATTGTTTCGAAATTATCTTGAAGAGGGTCCCGAAATGTTTCGAAAAAAATCCCGAAATGAAAAATTATCCCGAAATAGCAATTTTGAAATAATTCGAAAAAAATCCCGAAAATCCCGAAATGATAGTGATGAACTCTAGGAAAAAATTTCAATGAAAAGTTCATTTTGAGATCTCAGTTGATCAATTATTTCTTGAAAAATTATTTTGGATGCTGCGGTTTGCCTATCCATTGCTAAAATAAGCTAACTTTGATTCAGCTTTCGATTTTAGCTCACTTCCTCTCACTCTTTTGAAGCCACTTCAACTTTCTTTAGAGCAAAATAGTAGTTTTAATTTGAAGAAGTGTGCAGTTAAGCTTTCTTACACTTTCCACTTAATTTGGTTAGTAAAACTTTTAACAACCAACAGACGTATGTATGTAAGTAAGAACTTCCCGAGTCAAAAATAAACGAATCTTAATAACAATTTTTTTGCTACTTTTTACTTTTACTTTTCTTACCTATGTACATATGCACATTACTATAAACACACTTTTGTAAAAAGCTTTCCTCAATAATAAATAAGTTTTCAGTCATAAACTTTTAACGCAAAACTTTGTTTGTGTTAGGATTGGCTTGACTTTGAGGATTACATGCTAGGATTAATGTAAATATTTTTTGTTTGTTTTTGCTTGGTTGATTTGTTGAACTTTTAGTTTTTTGCTTTTTATGTGTATACGGAATTTTGTTTCAACAAGTGTTTGCTTAACTTGAAAGCAGTTGAAGTAGAGAATAAGCTTTGCTGTGTTAGCTGCTTTTACTCGTCAGTCTAGTCGTAGCATGTTACCATGCAACAGTGGCTAAGCGCCTTGAAGTATGCAACAAAATAAATTAATTAAAATTTATTTCATCCCACTTGCGTTCTACACGCTATAAAAAATGATTCATTAAAATTGTTTTAACTTCATTTCTATGGAAAATAAATTTCCAGTTTCTAAATATTTGTTTTTTTTTTTAACTCTTGAGACAAATGTGGTCGCTTAATTAATTTATGGTCACGAAAGTTTATGGTCAAGAATTTTGCTTTAGCTTTTGTAAGGAAAACTGTTGACTTAACAAAAAAGCCTAACAAGAATTATATAAACACTACGCTTGTCAGAATGGTCGCACGTCAACTCACCACAGTGGAAAAAGCCTCTCACTGTGCGCTTGACATTGAAAGTGCTGAATATTCATGAGGTCAAAGTAAGGCCAAATATTGCATTAAAACTTCACGGTTTCATGTTATTTTAATTGCCATTTTTATCCTCATCGTTTGCCTTTTCATGCTACCATTTATTTTTATTTTTTGCTATGGCTTCGGGCCAATTTACCCATTTCATAAGATATGAAGTAAAAAGAAATTAAAATTCTGTTTATTAAATTCAGTTACAGACTTTTAGTAGAAGTCTGAGTTGGTAGCAAATGCTTAAATGTTTGTGAAATTTTATTGATTTAGACATGGAGTAGACAGAAGTGCGAGGGTTGCCCATAATATTTGGCAACTCATGATAAACTTGACATAAACAATCGATTCTGTTGGACTACTGATAGAACAATATTTCTCTGTGATTAGAGATGCCAATACCGGGGTTTTTGGAATGCAAAATATATAACTGCAAACGAAATACATTGGACCATAATCATAAAAATGTAAATAAAATAACAAAAAAAAAATAATAATAAATTAAAGTTAATAAAAAAAAATTAATAAATAATAAGAAATTAATAAAAATAATATATGAAAATTTTTTTTTTAAAAATATAAAGAATTAAAAACTAATGTAAAATAAAAAAAAAAAAATATAAAACTTGAAAAAAATTAATAAAATATAAAAATCAAGTTAATAAAACCAAAAAATTTATAAAAAATAAGTTAAAAATAATACATAAAAAATTTTTAAAAATATAAGGAATTAAAAATTAATGCAGAACAAAAAAAAAAAGATTTATAGAACATAAAACAAATTTATGAAAAATAAAAAAAAAACTAATAAAAAATTCAACAAAACTAATCAAAAATAAAATTAAAAGGAAATTAAATAACAAATATTAATTAAAAAATGAAAAAAAAAAATTATTGGAAAATAAATAAAAAATGTAAACAAATAAAAAATATTAATAAGAAAAAAATAAAAACAATAAAAATTCATATGAAAAAAAGAAATGAACAGGAAATAATTAAAACAGTGAATTATAATAAAAATTAATATTAGAAAAAAAATCAATAGTAACAAAAAAAATAAATAGTGACAAAAAAATTAATAATAAAAAAAGAACTATGAAAAAACTTTTAAAAATAAAAATAAAAAATTTTAAGAAATTTACAAAAATTTAAAAAAAAAATATTCATAATAATTAGAATAAAAAAGGTAAGAAGAAAAAAATATAAAAATATATGTATACATACAGAGAACGAACATTAAAAAACTTAAATATGTTTGAAGTAAACATATGCATTTTTTTAAATAAAACATTAAAAAAAAATTATCTTAAAATAGTACTGTTGCAGAGTCGACTTTTATATTACTGACATTACCGTGGCCCAATAACTTATGATATGTGAATGAAATATTTAACACAGTTAGATTAGATGGTCCCTTTCGAGATCATGTACCTGCCGAGGAAATTAGTTTGTTGTTGGTTTTTAAGAACGCTGCCTAATGTCTTCAAGACAACCAAAAGCAAAAATATTTTATTGCTTCGAAAAGAGTAACGAACTTGTACAGAAACTGTTCTGGAATAATATACTTAATTTGCGCCGAAAAGTATGCTGACCTTGACAACAATTTTGCATTGAGTTAAACTAACCTAAAGTGAGCGTCCAGCGTTGGTGGTTTTTCAATAAAAACTTGTAGCTTAAGGGCATTAGAAATTAGTTTTACACTTCAATTACTCACACCATTAATTTAATTATCATCCTCAGCACTCCAAGTTAAACACAATCCCGTATTTACCTAAAAGTGTAATACAAAATTCAAGCCGACTTCATTAATCAAATATTTGTGCATCATTAAACATGCATTTTCGATTTGTTGTTTGTTTGTATAGAACACAAAAACAAGCTTAGTCAAAGCAAACAATGTGCGAGCGCCTGTAAGTATGCAAAGTAGTTGCAGTGTGCGAATTCGGTATGAAAAATAGTTGCGATTACGCATTTGTTGTCGCTGTTGTAGCGTTATTATTGTATTTGAAAGGCTAAATTCATTTGCGGTTAAATTTGTCAGCTGTAGCGTCAACAAGTGTCAGATTTTGTTTTTATTATTTATAACTTAATTGAATTGCTTTGATTAAGCGATGAGCTGTAATAATTCTACAAACCAACCTTTGGAGAGGCTTATGATTAATCTGTAGCGAGAGGTGTTTTATTCACCTCTGGAGCATTTTTTATTCCCTTAGACTTATTTTCTCATTTTCTCCTAGCCATTCGCTGATTGGTTGGGACCCTCTTAAGCGCTTCGTTTCAGGCCCAATGGACCAAGAGTTCGTTGAGTTTCTTGTTAGGCTGTCCGATCATTTTATTCCACTCCTAGATAACCTGAAACACATACTTGCCACACCTTGTAATAGGTTCCGCACGATAAGCTCGCTTTGAGTTAGACTTGACTTTTGTTATTTTTAATTAAAACGAGATTTTCTTTTTACATTTCTTCAGCAGAAAGTCCAATTAAAATATGTGAAAAGCACTTGTTAAAGTAAAAGTGAAATAATTTATAAAGTTATTTAAGCTAAAATTCTCGGTAAAAGTGCTTGTATTTGTCTTCGTGAGCAGTTAACAGAAAAGTACTTGAGGGTGCTAAAGAAACTTTGACTCCTCCACACGACGCGGCATGTTTGTAGCTCGAATGGCATGTACTACACGTAACACCATAGAACACATACCAAGTCAGCACGAGTGTACATTTTTGTTGTTTGCTGTTTTAAACTCTTTAATTTTACACAGCTTTGCTGTACTCATTACTTCTTCTTTGGTATTTGCAATTGTTATATAAAAGTTGTAATTGTGTGTGTGTATGTGTTGAATGCCTTGTTTGCACAACTAATGTGTATGAAAATTTATTTGTAGATTTTTTTTTTGCTATTTCTGCATGTGGAAATTGTTGTTGTTTTGTAAAACAAATATAAGCACTTCACTTTTTGTTTCGATTTAAATTCGCTTCCTTCCACCTTGAAAGCTAGTGCAGGAGGTAAATTTATTTGCTTTTAAACCATGCCAACATTTTTGGATTTCAGTTTTTGTGAAAAGTATTTGTGGAGATATGTATTTAACTAACTCTGTATTCATATATGTATAATTCTAAAAACATCGAATATTTTCTAGTATCACAGCAGCGGATTAGCTGCTAAACCAAAAAAAGCTATTCCATGAACACAAATAATAAGTATTACTAAGAACAGTGTAAGCTAGATACACACTTTGAGTATAAATTTATGGGAAAATTATGCAAACCATGCAGTTAATTCCCCCAACAACTTTCGAACAAAAAGCGCACAACTGCATATGTGTATGTGCACACAAGCGCATTTCTATGTGTGCAACTTATATGCATTCGCAGAAAACTTGTTGGTATTGCTTTTTTAGTGTAGTAATGTATGGTTAAGTAAGAACTTTCAAAGGTGTGACTTAGCGCAGGTAGAAATAAAATAAAATAAAATAAAATAAAATAAAATAAAATAAAATAAAATAAAATAAAATAAAATAAAATAAAATAAAATAAAATAAAATAAAATAACACAAAATAAAATAAAATAAAATAAAATAAAATAAAATAAAATAAAATAAAATAAAATAAAATAAAATAAAATAAATAAAATAAAATAAAATAAAATAAAATAAAATAAAATAAAATAAAATAAAATAAAATAAAATAAAATAAAATAAAATAAAATAAAATAAAATAAAATAAAATAAAATAAAATAAAATAAAATAAAATAAAATAAAATAAAATAAAATAAAATAAAATAAAATAAAATAAAACAAAGTAAAATAAAATAAAATAAAATCAAATAAAATAAACTAAAGTAAAATAAAATAAAATAAAATAAAATAAAATAATATAATATAATATAAAATAAAAATTAACAAAAATAAATAAAGTTTTGATGTTAAATTTAAATTATTGCTCAAATAAGATTATTAATCTTCCAACTGCTTTTACCATTCCCAGCAAATTTATATAACTTGTCTACTCATTCAATTCATTCCACTTGAGTACACCAGCGCGTATACGCAATTTAAATATAAACAAGCCATGAAAACTCTTTACTGTGTTTAAGTTCGAGTGAAAGAGTAATAGTGCTGTAACACCTACATACTCAAAGTCTCGTGGCTAATTTAACGAGCATTTTAAAAAAGTTATTAAACTTCGAAAACACTAAATCTTCTTCGTTTACCCATGAACAACAGAAGCATTTATGTGGTTTTTATGGCAAAGCTCTCATATTTTATCACTTTTGTTATAACAAAATTCTCTTTTATTCAATTTGAAACTCTTTTACGGCAAACTGCTGGCAATTCTATGCTGAAAATTGTGATCGCAAAACAATGAAACAAAAAATTTATTTAGAAACTTGTAGGCTAGACGCTAGTAGAACTTAAAGCACGTAAACTTTGAAAGGTAAGAAAAAAAAAAAGAAAAGTAAAGTTTAACAAGTGCCATAAAAACAAATAACAAATGAAATAAATGAAGTAAATATTATTGCAGCAGTTGTTGGTGTTACGGCTTGGAGAAGGGAACAAAACAAGCAAGCCACAATAGGAATTCTGTAAATAAGAAGATATAATAAACAATAAATTAAATAAAGTACAGCTGCATTTGAGTTACCTAAGCGAAAGCTTTTGAGTTGAGTGTGTGTTAAAGTTTTATTGCTGCAGACGAGAAGATATAATCTCTGTTTATATGTATGTGTGTGTGATTTACTGAAATAAAGTTGGATCACGTCATTGCTTTTTAAAAAGTTTTGTTATTTTTATTATGCTTTAAGTGGTCAACAGCTGTTAAAGACGAGTGATTACTCAACTCAGAAGGTTGAGTGAATTACTCAAATATTTGACAGTCTGGCTTATGAATACTTTATGAGATTTGCAGACTTTGGCAATGTAGCAAAAATGAAAAATGTTTAAAAATAAAAAAGAGAAAATATTTGAGTCTTAATATAGAATTTTCTTTCATTTTCGCAGACGTAAATAAATAGAATACCTGGCTTATGAGGTAAAATTCCTATTCTTAAAATACAAAATTATCCATGTTATAGAATTTTCAATACCAGCATGAGAAGTTAATCCTTATGTTGCTCAAGAGAATCACTTTTAGCTTGAGATACATTTCAGGTGATAGAAAAATATAATTTTTTTTTGATAGGGTGGAGTCCAACTCGAACGGTCGTATACCATCAATCACATATTTCAGCTTTGCTGGATTCATTGCTGTCTACCATTTGATGCGAATATGTCATATGCAATTATATTTATGACAGCTGTCAAATAAAGAAAAAAAACCTTCAATTTGTACAGTTAACGCCTGAATCAAAAAAATATTTCCTCTCAATACGTTTTACATTTTAAGCGCATATAAATAGCGACAAAAAAGTAAAATTGAAATTCAATGCAATTTTTACTAAATAAACCTTTAGAATTCAGCAAAAACTTTAACTGATAAGTTGATAAACTCATAAAAAATAAGCCAATTTAATTCAATTTAAATGAAACACATGTGTTACTCATACGGACACAGTTTAACCCTTGTAAAAACTATTATTTACGTAGGGATTATTTTTTTTACCTTTCCACTATCAATCCCAAGGCATCATTTTTTGTTATGGTCTGCAAATAATTTAATATTAAACTGAAATAAATTAATTAAATGTTGACCGAATGGCATGTGATAAAAAGCAAACATATTACAAGCTATTGGAGACTTTGTGAATACATATACTCAAGGGACCCAATATAATACATATCGTAAGTATTTAGGAACAACTTACAATGAAATAAAATAAAATAAAATAAAATAAAATAAAAAAATAAAATGTAAAAAAAAAATATAAAATAAAATAAAGTAAAATAAAATAAAATGAAATAAGATAAAATATAAAAAAAATAAAATAAAATAAAAAGTAAAAAAAAATAAGATAAAATAAAATAAAATAAAAAAAAAAAAAATAAAAAGTAAAAAAAAAATATTAAATAAAATAAAATAGATTGAAATAAAATAAAATAAAATAAAATAAAATAAAATAAAATAAAATAAAATAAAATAAAATAAAATAAAATAAAATAAAGTAAAATAAAATAAAATAAAATAAAATAAAATAAAATAAAATAAAATAAAATAAAATAAAATAAAATAAAATAAAATAAAATAAATAAAATAAAATAAAATAAAATAGAATAAAATAAAATAAAATAAAATAAAATAGAATAAAATAAAATAAAATAAAATAAAATAAAATAAAATAAAATAAAATAAAATAAAATAAAATAAAATAAAATAAAATAAAATAAAATAAAATAAAATAAAATAAAATAAAATAAAATAAAATAAAATAAAATAAAATAAAATAAAATAAAATAAAATAAAATAAAATAAAATAAAATAAAATAAAATAAAATAAAATGAAATGAAATAAAATAAAATAAAATAAAATAAAATAAAATAAAATAAAATAAAATAAAATAAAATAAAATAAAATAAAATAAAATAAAATAAAATAAAATAAAATAAAATGAAATAAAATAAAATAAAATAAAATAAAATAAAATAAAATAAAATAAAATAAAATAAAATAAAATAAAATAAAATAAAATAAAATAAAATAAAATAAAATAAAATAAAATAAAATAAAATAAAATAAAATAAAATAAAATAAAATAAAATAAAATAAAATAAAATAAAATAAAATAAAATAAAATGAAATAAAATAAAATAAAATAAGATAAAAAAAATAAAAAATAAATTAAAATAAAAAGTAAAAAAAAATATATTGAAGCTTTTTTTCTTAAATTGCATATTATGTTCTACATAGGTGCGTAAAAATTTCTTGCCTAAAAAAGTTAATTACATGCATTAATGAAAGCCAAATAACCACACATTTTAATGAATTATTCTCTTTTATTAATTCTTCTCTTTCTAGAATGCTCCACTAAAAACTAATCACTAGTAGCAGTATTTACATATTAGACTGTTTATGTTTTTTTAATTTTGTTTTTCTTACTCAGCATAAAGTGTGTATTAAGAGGTATTTCCTTCATTTTGTTTTAAATTCTCAAATGTATTTTCATACAAATTTTTGAGTAAAAATCGTTTGAGAAAAATTTAATTTTATCTGAAATATCTTAAGTTCGCTGCAAAAAATGCTATTAATAAAGAATTCATCCTGGATGAGAATACAGCACACCCTAATGTACCAAAGCATTAAAGCAACCTGCTGACTTTAGTTGAATGCACACAACTTGTCTAATTACCAACATTTATCAGCAATGACGACGTACGCATTTTCTACAATTTTTTTTTCTTCCACTACAACAACTTGCCTACAATGTATGTAATAGTTGTGGTTTTGAAAGTCAGACAAGGCATTTCATGTATTTACTACGCTTGGTTAGAGATGCCATGATTACGTGCTTAGACTACTGCCCTAAGCCATTTATAACTGTGCTGCACCTTCTAGACATAGAAAGAGTCAAGAAAGGCAATAAAATTAAACTGCGTTGTAAGCTGCATGCGGTCTACTCACACGTTCATGCCCATTGCATACATCTAGGCGCTCAACAGTAAGTATTTATTTAGCTAAATGGAGATAAGTGTAAGTATTTCTATTTTCGCAATTAATTCTATGAGAAGCTAAATGAACTGTTGGGCACACACTCACACATACATATATATCTACAAGTGTGGATGCATATATGTATGTAGGACATTTAAAGTCCTTGTGACGCATAGCAAGGCTTCTATGGAAAAGGCTATGGTCAAGGTGTGTGATAGAAAACAAAAACAAAAATTGTATAACGAACAATATAACAAGAGAACACACACATATATGTGCATATACTCATACATGTATATATATAAAGCATGACCTAGAACCTTGCGTTGAACAATCAAAAACCTTATAACGTTTACGGATGTGTAATCACGAGACTGCCAAGTCAATGGCAAATGTATTCAAATCGTATGTGACTATATTTTGTGGACAAAGATTTAATTTTTTGTGTTCCTTTTTTGCTGTTGCACGTTCAACTTGAGGGTTGACATTAAATGTGAAAAATCACGTTTTGCTCATAAAAAGTACGTTTTGGCGGGAGTCCACTATTTGAATGTGTGCGAGCACATACATACACACAAAGTTGCACATTTCTCTTCTGTGGCATTTTTCCTATCGCATATTCATCTTGTTCTGCATGTCTAAAAAAATATTTAACTTACTCAAATATTTTAGTAGCGCTTGGACAGGTGCTGCTGATGCACTTGAAACGCAAGTCTGCAACGCTTTTCGTTTTAGAATGTTGGAAAAGGCCTTAGGCGGTATGCAAATACTGAGATGAATAACTGAAAGTTGTACTATGAGATATGTTTTCAGAGAGCTTTTACGTATTATAGAAGTATGAGCATATTAGATGCGGCGGAAAAAAATGTTATTTTTAAAAGTAGAAATTAAAATAAAATAAAATAAAATAAAATAAAATAAAATAAAATAGAATAAAATAAAATAAAATAAAATAAAATAAAATAAAATAAAATAAAATAAAATAAAATAAAATAAAATAAAATAAAATAAAATAAAATAAAATAAAATAAACTAAACTAAAATAAAATAAAATAAAATAAAATAAAATAAAATAAAATAAAATAAACTAAAATAAAATAAAATAAAATAATGTAAAATAAAATAAAATAAAATAAAATAAAATAAAATAAAATAAAATAAAATAAAATAAAATAAAATAAAATAAAATAAAATAAAATAAAATAAAATAAAATGAAATGAAATGAAATAAAATAAAATAAAATAAAATAAAATAAAATAAAATAAAATAAAATAAAATGAAATAAAATAAAATAAAATAAAATAAAATAAAATAAAATAAAATAAAATAAAATAAAATAAAATAAAATAAAATAAAATAAAATAAAATAAAATAAAATAAAGTAAAATAGAGGAATAATATCAAACTTTACGAGAGCTTCCCAGTTAGGTCTTTTTTGTTACAAAAGGCTGTTGGAATTATATTTTGGTGTCGTTAAAGAAACTCCCTGCATTGTCTCAAATTTAATGGTAGAAATATTTAGCAGTTCCTCAGAAACTGTAATTTATTATGCAAGCAATCGTTAAGTGTATTAACAACATAATTGCGCTGACCTCAGCTGACCCGACTTGACATGCTTAACATGCAAATGAGTTTTTCGCACGAATAAATTAAATGTAAGACAGATAAAATTGGAATGGAAATGGACATGACTGTTTATTCTTATATGAAAGTGGATTAATGATTGTAATTACATGGAAATATGATATGTCTATATGCATGTGCTTCGAATTTATATTAAAAAAAAAAACACAACTGAGTATGAAATGAAATAAAATAGGCGGGAATATGATACTTTGTGATATGTTTGTGGCTCTTAAAAGATATATTTTGTAGTTGATGCACGTGGACTAAAAGACCTTTCTTTTGGGAACTGTCACCTAGGTGACCCTGGCTCCCGAACACTTCAACAATCTTCACCACAATCGCCATAGCTAATAAACATTAACAACAAATAGCTCCAATGCTCGACACGCCGTCACTAATTTCCTTTAAATAGCCGTCCATTCGTCATGAAACGTTTTTTTTTTAATAAAATGATACGCATCTTAATTAGACGCGGTTACCGTAAAAGCTCTTGCCGACCATTCAAAAGCTGCTGATTGTCTCATTTGTGATGTGTGTTGCAAGCGTACGCCGTTTGTACATCATAATGCTACCGAATAGGTGTTGTACTAACTACCCTGTAGGGAAATCAATAACAAGTGAGACAAATTACTGCTTTAGGAGTAGAATTAAAATTATAGACGTGAGCTTGATTTGGAAAACTCGGTTACATCAAAAGCGATTTGTTTTGTTGAGAGATAAATCGATTTATTTGCTTAGAGATAAGTCGATTTGCTAAAAATTAATTAAAAAAAAAAACAAATGTGTGTTGGTTTATAAACCGATCTTTTATATGAAAAATATTTATTTGATTTGATGGATTATAATTATAATAAATAAATAAATTAAAGTTTTTTTTATGTATAAGTATGTATAAAAGTAAAAAATTAAAACAATTCTTGTGTTTACAAAAAAATAAATTTGAGCTATAAGAGCTACTGAGATAAACTATAATTCATTATGTTTTTAAATAATTTTTAATTAAATTTTATTATTTTTATAAAAAGTCTTTTAAAAAAACTTAGTTGGAGAAAAATGATAATTATAAATCTTAAATAGTATTTATGTAAATAATAAATCATAAAAAACTTTATAAAAATAAAAAAAAACTTTTATATAAAAGTATAATTTAAAAATTTATTAAATACAATTTTTTTTTTAATTTCTTAGTAAAAATCTTTAACTAAAAGTAAAATACTTGTTCTAAATTAAAAATTTAGTTAATCATAATGTATTTAATAAATAAATTAGTAATTAAATTTTTTTATTAAAAATTAAAATTGGAAAAGTAAATAATAATTTTAAAACGAATTATTTTAATTCACATTAATTATTTTGAAAGTATAATTTATGTTACTAATAAAATAAACTAAGCTTACAATACGATATTTAACATTAAAAAATCGATAAATAAAGTAATCGATGCAATCGAGTAAATAAATCGATTATTCTTTCAGAACCCTATCTAAAATGCCAAAAAAGACTAGTTCTAAGTGACTTTAGATTAATACTTAAACAACGGCAGCTAAGTGCCTATCTCAACATATTTTTCATTCGTTTTTCAAAAAAATAAATCCGCAACCAAGTCTTTTGACAAAAAGCTTCAAAATTATTTGAAATAAAAATTGGTTTATGTAACTTTTAAAATTGAAAAGCTGTATCGGATTGCAATTAAAAAAAAATTTCGAATGTACTATAAAAGCTCTAGCTCAGCACTATAGATTTTCCCTACAGGGTGACTACCTTAATACGAGTATGTTTGTCGTCCATGTGCGTCTAACTTCAACTAACAAAGCATCAAACACTTGCACTATTGATCTCAATGCATTTGTATTGTTGTTGGGGGGCGTTGTTGGGGTGTTACCTGGCAGTTGCAAGCCACAAACGTGGCGTGGTGTACGTGGTAAAAGCCTTGATTGCAGGCATACATCATAAGGAGAGACAGCAACAAAAACAACAACAACAACAACTATGAAAGAAAGCCACATAAAGCCTTTTAAAGTGCAAAAGCACATTGAACAAAATCATGGCTGAATAAATGATTGAGGGTATAAAAGTGTTTATACCCAATATGTTTGTGTGTAGTATCTAGAGCTTTAAAATTCAAGCTAATTGTGAGATAAAGTTTAAATAATTTGTTAGCTCTGAGATAAATTTGGAAATAATGTTGAAACTAATTGGCTTAAATACAAATAGGAAGAAAATATTTGAGTGGGTTCTACACTTATCAAAGAATTTTTTGGGGTTTGAAGGACTATAAAGTATTCCGAGCCCGTGATCTATTTCGATATCAAGGTGATGTGAAGATGCCATCGGGAATTACAGCATAAAAGGAAAGATGATGGAGGAGATTAAGTTGACATATTTCGATACTAAGTAGGACCATTGTAAGTTAGAATGAAGACAAATATCTCTATGAATAAATTTTCTTAATAAGTTTCTCTCCTTCCTTATTAGCTCTGCTTGTTTAACAAAGTTCTATCATTCTAACACTTTTCTGCTAAAAGCACAAATGCACTTAAGATTCATATCAAATTTCACATAACAATGTAAAGTTCGCTCATGACATATTCACACATCCATGTTACTTATGATGTAAGCCGTAATGTGTTTGCGAAGCTTGTAAAGCGCTAATAGCAATATCCCTAAACCTTTAAACCTGCTGTACTAAGCTCACATAGCCAAATAATTGACTCTGATTGTGTGCAGAATTTCGTAGACTGCCTGGCTCTACTTTGTAGTTCACCTCACTACTCGGTTGTCTGGCGGTTTGTGCTTTGGTTGGATTGATTGACTACCTTCCTGTCAGCCGACCTGCTGTGCTGGCTGGCTCAATTGTCCAATGGTCTATAGTTGGTTGTTTTTTGTTGTTCATCCTTTTTATTTATCTTCCTCTTATGCCTGCTTCGTTGTTTGTTTGTGTTCTATTGGCACACAGTCTCAGTTGCTTTACTATTCTTTAGGTTATTACTTCAGTGGGTATGGTTGTCATTTGTTTCGCTTTTAAGTACCGCATGTGACTTTGTGCTTTAATTTTTCTTCATTTTAGCATCTTCAATCTGTATGCTTCATAAATTTTCTCATATGTGTCATTTGCTAGAAGTTAATTAGAATGCAGAAGATAAATAACTTTTGAGTTTCTTGTAATATTTTATGAGCCAAAATGTTGAATAATGTTTTCACATAAATATTTCACAAGGCAGAGGAAAGCTTACCTAACAGGAAGAGGGATAAGCGCAAGCATACTAGGAAGAGTGCTTTTTCACAATATTTCACTGTAGGAAGTTTTCGGGTACTCTACAAGATCTTCTACACTTTCAATTCAATAACTAAGGTGATCCAGTGATCTGAGTGCCGTTGACTGGAAAGAAATTCATAAAAAAAAAAAAAATGCTATTAATAAATAATGTCAAATCGTTACATAACTAGTTAGAAATTTACAGAAAAATATGAATTTTTGAATATTTTCCAAAAATTTTTTTTTTTATTTTATTAAATAAATTTTCAGCATATGAAAAAAATTTTTTTCAAATATACCCAAAAATTTTAGGAAAAAATTAATTTTTGAAAGATTATCCAAAATTAAAAAAAAAAAATTTTTTTCTTTTCATTTTTAGTCGAGTCAAACAAAAATTTACTATACTTATTTTACTGAACATAAAAATTAGAGAAAAACATTCCTTTGAACATATGAAAAAAAAATAAAAAAATTTGGTTTTAATTATAATCTTTAAGGCATCGAAATACATAATTATAATCTGAAACTTTCAGAAAAATATAATTTTGAAAATTTTTTCCATCATTGTTTTTTGAATTACTTTTATATTTTTAGTCGAGTGCAAGTAAATAAACCAAAAATTACTCAACTTCTTTTTACTGAATATATTTTTAGTAAAAAAAATTAAAAAAACGGTTTCCTGAAATTTTTAGAAAAATAAATGTAACTTTTTAACATTTTTTCCAATTTTCATTTTATTTTTTCATTCGAGTTCAAATAAATAACTAAATTTGAATTTTAAAATTTTTTTTAATCTTTTTAGTCGAATTTAATCGAAAAGTTATACAAAACGTTAATAAAATTTTGGTTACCGAATATATTTGCTTAAAAAAGAATTTTGAGCATATGAAAAAAAAATTTAAAAAAATTGTTTTCAACTAGAATCTCTGATGTAAATCCTGAAATTTTCAGAAAAATATAATTTTTAAAATTTTTTCCATCATTGTTTTTTGAATTTCTATTATATTTTTAGTCGAGTTCAAGTAAATAAACCAAAAATTACTAAAAAAATTTTGAGCATATAAAAAAAATGTTAACAAATTAATTTACCGACAAATTGAAAAATATTTTAGCACATGAAAAAAAAATTAAAAAAATTGGTTTCAAATAAAATCACTTACGTATCGAAATATATTCTGAATTAATGCTTACATAATAAATATGTTTATTCTAAAATTTTCAGAAAAATATAATTTTTTTAAATATTTTCCAAGATTAGTTTTTTATCTTTTTAGTCGAGTTGGAATAAATAAACCAAAAATTACTCAACTTTAATTTTAATTACATATATTTACTAAACAAATTTTTTATCCAAACATAAAATTAAATTTTCAGAAAAATATAATTTTTAAAATGTTTTCCAATTTTTTTTTTTACATTTTTTTATATTTCAGTCGAATTCAAAATGAATAAAAGTTTACTAAATTTTTTTTTACTGAAGATATTTAAAAAATTGATTGAGCTTGTGGTATAACTCAACGTTTAATGTTATTGAGTTCCGAAGAATTTATGGCCATGGACCTCTAACCTGCAAAGCGCGCACTCTTCCCTCATTACTACACCGCCTGTACAATCTGTAGACGTATAAATTAGCATCCTCTTGTAAAGGCATTTGACACATTTTAGGCATCATAAATATTGCCAGTTAGTGAAAATAGAAATTTCGCATAAATGTACATACATACATCTGTATGTATGTATGTATGAACGTTTATATGCAGGTACTGTAGAGTTCTGCATCTATTCAACAATATCATCACACTCAACCCACTCAATGCACATAAATTTATTTACATATTTAGTTATTTATTTATGCAAATAATGTCTTGATTGAAAATCTTCCAAGGCTAAGTTAAGCTGCAAGTCTATCGGCTGGTGTGCGAAGACAAATACTCCAAGCTACTTCAGCCACACTAAGCTGTTAAAATGCAGAAAACAGTAGTAGGCGTAGACAAGGCGCCTGTGCCACTACATACTTACTTTAACTCTAACAAAGCTAATGCAATGGTAATGCACAAGAGCTCGATCGAATGGGTAATAAATTTGAGTTTGACCAATTTTACCGTTGTTGGGCGGAAGTAAATTGAGCACAAGAGGTTGTTGGAGTATGGAGTGGCGCAATTGTATTGCATCTTTAAAGGTGTGAAATTGTAAAAAAATATTTGTTTGTTTGTTTTGTTGTTGGTATATACTCGTAATTTATCAGCTTCCAGCTTTTCTTGGCTAACGTTTATTTGGTCATAACTTGAGGCAATTATAAGGCCATGTGCTTGAATTACATTTATGTGTGACCTTATTGAATGGATGAGGGAGGAAGAGAGCGCATATTTGTTGAGTTTTAGAGTATGCGGATATAATGGTTATGATTGGGTCAAAACTGTAAGATGATACAATTTGAGTGGGTATACATTCGAGATGTGACTTAAATAAATCGCTTTATTAAATTTTTTTCATATTTAGATTTTTTTTTATGGGAATGTCTTCCCGATATATCAGTAAAAAAATATATTATTATAAATTAATTTAACTGAAAATTATTTAAGATATATACAAAATATAGACAGATTCAAATAATTTAGTTTCAAAAATTTCAATACTCTTAAACTAAATATTATAAAAAAAAAATTAATTAAAAGAATTAAGAAAAAAAAATTTTTTTTTGTTAATTTTTTTAATTAATTTTTTTTTTTAAATTAAATACAAATATGTACATCAATCAAACAATCGATTCAAAATAAATTGTTTAGCAAAAAAAGTAATCGATTAAAGTAAACACTGATTTTTTTATCAAAACAATAGTCAAATTTGAGTTGATTGCATTACAGATGTAACTTCGGGCTGGAAAAATCGATTACTCAATAATCGATTATTTTATAACAGCGATAAATCGATAGTTAAAAAGTAAAATTTTAAAGAAAATAATCGATTTTTGTACATATTTCGGTTATTTTCAATAGAACAATGCCTCTTCGACGTACTCTTAGTAAAAATTTATTTTGCAAAATTAATTTAAGTGAAAATTATTTATAAAATTACTTCAATGATACAATCGATTCAAAAAAAAAAAAACAGATAAATAAAAAAAATAATCGCTTATTATTTGTGAAACACTACTCAAATTTGAATTGATATGCATTAGATACATATGTGTACTGGAGTTAGAAAAATCGATTATTTTATTAAATAGAAAAATCGATTATTAAAAATTTAAATTTTAAAGAAAATAATCGATTTTTGTACATACATATTTCTATTTTTTGTAATAGGATAGTGCCTATTCGAGGTGCTATTAGTAAAAAAATTATAAAAAATTTACTTTAGTAAAAATTATTTATGACAAAATTTTCAAGTTTTACTTATTCAGACTCAAATTATTAAACGCAAAACTTATAGTGGTCTTAATATTTTATTATAAAAAAATCCTACAATAGTGCAGAAAATCTAAAAAAAATTTTGGTGTCCAAAATAGAAGAATTTTAATCATACAATCGATCCAAAAAAAATCGATAAATAAACAAATTGATTAAACTAAAAATCGATTATTTATTCACCAGCATAGTATATCGAAAAAAAAAATTTAACCAATCTTCGCAAGTAGTATCAGATAATCAGGTAGCCTGGCGAGCCCTCTAATTCTTACTCCACCGTCGAAGTCCTTTTAGAAGCCATCCTAAGGGTTATCCTGACCCCCTCACTTCCTGGTATTCTCTCTTGCAATCTCACACAATTTATGCACTTCTTCGTTCCACTTAAAACATTTATCTTAGTTTTTCATGGTTGTACTTCATATGTTAGCGCATTAATTATCGTCCAGCAAAACGCAATGCTTTCATATTTGCTAATCAAAGACAGTCTTGATGTGAGACTAATTTACACAATTTGCAGCTGTTACTTGCTGTCAATCAAACTAACATATCAAAAGATGAGTTTTCTAGCTGTTGTTGTATAATAAAAAAAAAGGTATTATAATAATAAGAAGTACAAACTACTTATAAAGTTGCTTAGCTACACGAGACAAGTTACAATTTAATATGAACCTTGGGCCCCCCTTCCCCATTGCATACATAGTTCCCGCAATGGAGTTACAGGTGCTATTGGCTTCACGCTTTCAAAGCTCATTTCATGCTTTATGCTATAGTTAGTGGTGCTTTTAACAAGCCATCAGAATTGTATGTTTGGTTGGAATTGCTTTTATATTCAATTTTTAATGCTTGTTTGGTGTTAAACGCCAACGCATGCGAGCAGAACAAAAAAAAAAAAATACTGGCAACCGTAGGAGGTTGTCAACAGCGTAACTGATGGCTTCATTGCAATTGACGCTCAAATGCATGTCTCAAAGTTTTTTAAAATTCAAATAAATATAAATTTAGCCACCACTGTAGCGTAGTTTCAAACCGCACTTTACAACATGTTTTCTGCATACAAAAATGTTGCAACAGTGTTTTGTTGCCTTCCAAGCTGTTGCTTACCCACCAAACACTCACCCACCCACCCGCATTTTTGTCTTCGTAACACATATTACTCGTACTTGTTGTTGTTGTAGCAGCGCCAGCATCATTTCTTTTGCCGCAGCACACTTCACTCGAAATGTGGGCCATTAGGCAATTCCATTCTGTATGTTGCCTGTTGCATTTATTTACTGCGAATCCCCAGTAAGCTTTTCATTGCAAATTCGTGCCAATGTCGTCGATGTGTTTGTATTTGTATAGTGGGGTTGGGTTGGTTTTGTCACATTTGTTGGTTCTGTTTATTGTGGTTGGTTTGGTAGCGATTTTAGTTTGAAGTTAGCAGCTGCTTTCTGCTTGATTATTTGCGACAAATCTGGGGACTGGAAAGTGTTGTGGAAATTTTGTTTTTTTGTTGTTACATTACATAAATTTAAGTATATCCATGCCTACCTGAATTGAAGATTGTGGAAAACTCAATGAGTGTAGAAGCTGTTGAAGGCAGACAAAGACCAAATGAGGTTAAAGGAAATTGGTTATGGCCCAGCTAGCATGGCTGGAGTCATGTATCAGTTAAACATACATTGATGTGCTATGAAATGGATACAAAATTTAAGACTTTGTTAGTCGTTAAATATAAATTTATATAATTTTGAAAATTTTCATTTAAAATATAAAGAAATTTATAACAGAAACCATGTACATAAAAGTAAAAGATTACTCAAAGTTCAAGAAAGTTGGTCAAAGTTTGAAAAATTGCCATCAAAATTTCCATATTTTTGAGCAGAATTTCAAAAAAAAAGGTCCTGTGTAGGCAGTTTTGTAGTTTATTCAATTTTAGCATCTTCAAAATATTCTGTGAGTTTTTAGAATTTTTTTTTTCCAAGTGTAAAATTATTATCCAATTTAGAAAAAAAAAATTTTTTTAAATTTTCAAGTTGAAAGGTTTAAATTTTGCTTGATTTAAATGTGGATGATATTATTCTTTCAATTTCAATTTATCTAATATGATTTCGAAAACAATAAAAAAAATTTTTTTTTTTAATTTTCATGTTTAAAGGGACTATTTTGCTATATTGCAATTTGTATAATACAATTCTTTCAATCTAAATTTATATAGTGAAATTTCGAAAATATTAATAAAATTTTTTTTTTCAAATTTCCAGTTTAAAATTAATACTTTTCTTGATTCCAGTTTGGATAATTTAATTTTTTTAATTTGAATTTATCTAATAAAGTTTCGAAAATATGTATTAAAAATTTTTTTTTTTTTTTTAAATTTAAAGTTTAAAATGCAAAGTATGTTTGATTATAATTTGGATAATATTATTCTTTCAAATTCAGTTTATCTAAAAAAAAATTCAAAAATATTAAAAAAAAAAAAATGGTCCAGCTTAAAATGATTATTTTTTTGAATCAAATTTGGATAGTATTATTCATTCAATTTAAATTTAATAAAATAAAATTTAGAATATATTAAAAAAAAAAAATAAAAGAAATAATTTACAAGTTTAAAAGGATTATTTTTTTTTTAACATTTTCAAGTTTGAAATGCTTTTTTTGCTTGATTCCAATTTGTATAGTATTATTTATTTACTTACCTAATAAAATTTCGAATATATTAAAAAAAAAATATTTGAAAAATGTTCAAATCCATTTTACAAAGCTTTGAAGACAAATTTTACTTTTTTATTTTTCCGGGCTGATTTAAATATGGGGGGTTTGGCTAAATAAAAACCTTCATAAGCACTGCAATGATTATAAACAACAGCCTAGTCAAACTGTTTCTAGTGGATTACTAAGTAAATTTAAATTTTTTTGCATAATTGCTCAATGTGAACCTCTTTCCAACATTTATTTTTAAGCACTTGAAAAAATCTCTAAAGCCTCCATAAAACATTGCTCTCATTTAACAACAATTCGATCAACCTTGCACCACTGTCACAACACAACTTCCAGTCGCAACAAAACACAACATTCCAACCACAAAACGAACATGTTCGCAAGCAACAGTTGACGTGATTAACGACGAAATTTCGTGGTAACCAATGTACGTCTGTTTGTTGGCAACAAACATTTTAGCCAATTACGAGCGTTAGCTGGCTACAAGCTATTGTAAGTTTAGTTTTAAATATGAGCTCTTAGTCTATAGGTCACGAGGTAATATGTAACGGGTGAAAGCAACAAAAAAAAAAAACGGTTGATTTGAAAATTAAAAGAATAAAAAAAGTGAATAATAATGATAATAATAAATTTAAAAAATATAATAAAATGTAACTGTACTTTATTGTTTGACTCGTTGAATTAGGCGCAGTGGGCCTAAAAAAAAGAATAACAATAGAGCAAGTGGAAGTTGTTGAATAAATTATAAAATAAAACAAACAAAAAATTTAAATAATTGTTAAAAAACAAAGCATAAAAAGTTAAAATAGCGTTCTAGCCGAGCGCAACTGGGTGAAGTGTGGCTCAAGCTTTGACGCTCCCAAATGGGGTGCAGTGCGGTGTTGAGAATATAAAAAAATTGTTTTTAAATTTAAACAGGGCAAGCTATGTATTTGTTGTTGGTATCAACAAAAGTAAAAATAGATATTCATATCTGTTTATCTAGCTACCTTTTGGCTTAGACGTCGTCTAACCAAAAAGATTTGAAAGCTTAGAGCGAGCTCGATGTCTGGGCTCGATTTGTTTTGTTTTGTGCTTTGCACGTTTTATGGGCCTTTCGTAACTGGCAGCAATAACAACAACATACACCAACAACAATATATAACAACAGCAACCAACAACATTTATTTATCTGACCGTTGTTTTGCCTAGAATGTATTGAAGCGTGTGTTTGTATTTGTGTCTGTAGGCTGTGTAACGGTGTTTATAGTGCGCGTCTAAGTTACTGTAAATTGCAAAAAGTAGGCGACAAAGAAAACCAAAACAAAAAATAACAAAAACAAATTATCAACAAAGATCACAAAACCATCGCAGAAAACAGAAATCACAATTCATTGGAGCGTAAGCGTTTTTGTGTTTAAGCTTTTGTTGTTGCATTAGATGAGGTAACTGGAGTGGCTGGCGGCTATGGACGCTCGAAGCAGTTAGATCTAATAACAAAAGAAAAAAATATGTAATAATAAAAAAAGAAGAAAACAATAACAAAGCCTAAAAATCGTGATCTCACAGAAGTTGGTGGTAGTTGAATTTTCTTAGCTGGCGCAGAATTGTTATTTTTGTACTCGAAAAATATTTGGTTGCAAAGGAAAAATTAATGCAGTGAACAACAGAAAAAAAAGTTAAATTAACAAAAAAAAAATTATAAAAAAATAATAACAAAAAATTATTTTCTCAAAAACAAAACAAAAAAAAAATATAAAAGAAATTATAAAAATATAATAATACCAAAAAATTATTTTCTCAAAAACAAAAAGGAAAACTTAAAAAAATTATAAAAAAATTATAATAATAACAAAAAATTATTTTCTCAAAAACAAAAAAAAACTCAAAAAATAGTATAAAAAGGTAATAATAACAAAAAAAAAACTCAAAAAAAGTTATAAAAATATAATAGCAAAAAATTATTTACTCAAAAACAAAAAAAAAAATTGGAAACCAAAAAATTGTAAAAAAATTATAAAAAATAATAATAATAAATATTGTTTTCTTAAAAAATAACTAAAGAATTTAAAACAAAAGTTCTAAAAAAATTTTAAAAAAGTTAATAATACCAAAAAGTTTTTTTTCGCAAAAACAAAAAGAAAATAAACAAACAAACAAAAATTTAAGGAAAAAAATTAAACACCAAAAAATTATTTTCTCAAGATTAAACAAGTGACAAAATATGTAAAAGAATAATAATCAAAAAAAAAAAAAAAAATCTGCGAAATCAAATTTTTCTCAGTGTACCACAATCTGGCCAAAACCCGCCATCTTCACTGCATTTCATAAGTGTGAAATTTGCTTCGCCTCTGCTGTGTTATGCATAATTTATAAATAAAAAAAAAAGTTTCAAAAACAGTTGACTGCTCTGTGAATTGTCCGTCAGGTAGCAAGACAGTCAGTCATTCAGTCAGTTTTGCGCTGCAACACATCTTATTCCGCCACTGTTGCGTTGTGTGGTTGATTGCTTATTCTTGTTCTAAATAACTTTTAGAACGTGCGAATAACTTTGGCTAAATGAAGTTGTTTGTAGCTGATTAATTCATTTAGGTGAGTATTTATTAAATAAAATCTAAATATGTTAATAACAGTATAGAAGATGCTACACTAGAGTGTATGGGAGCACTATGGGGTATTTCGCAGAAATTCGTATCTAAATCGAAAATCTCAACAACGGTAACCTAAAAGAATTTTAAAAAGAAATGTTTCTCAATTTAAAAGAGTTCGAATATATGTAAGTAAGAATTTGAAAACTGAAGTTTGTAAAAGGTTTTTGACATTTTTTTTATTTTTCTAGGATTTCTTATGTAATAAAAAAACTAAATGACAACACTGAAAAAGGGATTTTTAAATTAAAAAACTTCTTGAATAAATAAAAGCCAATATTTTTTTAAATTTTTAAATGTTAGGATATACATATATACATAGATACATCAGTGGTAAAATCTTATAAAAAAAAAAATTGTAGGGTCCAAAAAAGGAAAGGTTTTAATAAATTAGCAATTTTACATTTTTTTAAAAAAAATTATTTATTTTAACTTTTATTTCTTTTCACTGCATAAGCTTTGTATGCCGGCAGAATAATTCTTCGCATGAACGAGTCAGCAGATATAAAACAAAGTTGAAATATTTTCCAACGAATACAACAAGAGAAAACTAAGCTCCTGAAAGTATTAAAGAAAAAATTACAGCGGTTTAATTGAATTAAAATTTATATTCTAAATAAGGAAATTTACAAAAATAAGAGAATTGGTGTTGTTTAGCTTACTGTATATCTCCCAGGAACCGAAATTTAAATACAAAAAAAAAAACTTCAGAAAGTGAAAAGGTCAAATTTTACCCCTTAAAGTAGGCAATATTTATTGTTTAAGGTTATTCAACTAATGATTGACTTCGAACTAAAGAAACATAACGTCAAATTAGAAATTTCATACAAAATTTTGTTTAGTAAGAAATATTAAAAAAAAAACAAGTAGAATCTTTTGAAAACTTTCTGCTATTTCATTCCCACTTCATTATGTTATTTTGCTTTTTGAACTTTTTCCGTATTCTTTGTTATTTCTCTTTTAAGAAAATCTCATTAACTTAAGCATACTTTCTTTGCAGCTTTTCACTGAAACTCATTCAAGCGGACAGTTTTCAATTACAAGTCTGACAAACTAATTACTTAGCTTGGTTGCATTTCAAACACTCAGCTAAAAATGCGGATAGTAGTGAGAAAATTGAAAAGAATGTTGTATTGTAATCAAGTCGACGCATTGTTACAAGTGTTTTTGCAAGAAAAAATATGTTTTAGAAGTTTTGCGTATAACGCTGAGTGTGGTCGATGCTAATGCGGCACAGTTTTTTTAAGATGAGATGGTGTTCCTCCCTTAAATAAAATAAAATAAAATAAAATAAAATAAAATAAAATAAAATAAAATAAAATAAAATAAAATAAAATAAAATAAAATAAAATAAAATAAAATAAAATAAAATAAAATAAAATAAAATAAAATAAAATAAAATAAAATAAAATAAAATAAAATAAAATAAAATAAAATAAAATAAAATAAAATAAAATAAAATAAAATAAAATAAAATAAAATAAAATAAAATAAAATAAAATAAAATAAAATAAAATAAAATAAAATAAAATAAAATAAAATAAAATAAAATAAAATGAAATGAAATGAAATAAAATAAAATAAAATGAAATGAAATGAAATGAAATGAAATAAAATAAAATAAAATAAAATAAAATAAAATAAAATAAAATAAAATAAAATAAAATAAAATAAAATAAAATAAAATAAAATAAAATAAAATGAAATGAAATGAAATGAAATAAAACAATATAAAATAAAATAAAATAAAATTAAATTAAATTAAATTAAATTAAATTAAATTAAATTAATAAAATGTTGACTATCAAATGGTTTTTTTGTTGTAAAAAATGGGTCACTTGACGTATATAAAATATCATCTGCACATACATACCGTCTCACATGCATTTGTAATTATCTAACTGTGTTAGCAAATAATTGTAGATATTGTGCTTAGCAGGAATAATGGCACATGCTCGTGACGCTACATACACTGTTGTGTTAAATATTAGCGCTGTTAATATCGAGTATGTTCTACGGTTTTAACATAAAATAGCTAGAATAAAATTTTAACAGACTTATGTTATCAAATACTTTGCAGTTATAATCATCAAAAGCTAAGCTTTTAGAATTTGTATCTGTCAGTTTAAATGGAGAAAGGTCACAGTCTTGAAGGACAGTTCTGCAATATTTATTAAAAATCAAATTCTCATGAAAAGACGGCTTTGCCATTCTAAAATCTGATAGCGAAAATAGCTTAGTATTTTTAAAAATTTTTAAAAATTAAATTACACTGCCTTTGCATTGCTCAACACTGTAGCTATGTATGTATATGCTCCCAAAGTCACGCATTGCATTGCAAAACTGCAGCAGCCAAAATCATGACAGTTGGGCGCACACACTGTAAAGCCATCATTCTTCTTCTTTGTTGTTGTTCTTATTGTTGCTGGCACACCATCTATGGCCCACTAACGAAATTGCATCACCAACCAAGAGCCATCAGGCCAATGCGTGCCACCAGCCAGAGCAGCCAAAAAGCGTGCAAAACACAAACAAAAAGTGGGTGATGATGTGAAACGGACGAAACGGTGACTGCCAACCAGAGGAGTGTGCTGTGTGCTGTGTGCGTGTGGCCCAGAGTGTAGTTGTTTGGCATACATGAGACGATAACAATAGATAAAAGTTCATATTGCAACAGTGTCCAAACAATAGGAGGGGCAGTAGCAGCAGCAACAACAACAACAACTAGCTAAGTATTAGTTTCGAGGTTTGTGTGACTCTTTTGTTTGTTTGTTTGTTTTGTGTTTGCTCCTTTAGCTATTTGGCAATTTCTGTTCACATCACGTTCACTAGCGGTCAGTCTAAAATTTTAAAGCTCACCAACCAACTAAAAGCACACGTGCACACACATACATACATAAATTACACATGAATATGTTTGAGTGCTGTTACTTTTTGGCATCAGCTGTTTTTCAGCAGGTTATTTATTGCTGTTCAAGTGCACTCGCATATGTTTGTGTGTAAATATGTATCTAAAAGAGATTTTCTTGTAACTTGCATTTGTTGTTTTTTTTTGTGCAATTTTTATATCGTTCATATCTAACCAAACTTTTTAAGTGCTTTTTGCGGGTGGCTCAAATGTCCGTTTAATCCGATCAAGGTATCCTTTCAAATGCTCACGCAAGCTATTTACTCAATTTTACGTATGTGTGTGTGTGCTAACATTTTTATAAAATATATTTGACATGTGTGTGTGTGTGCCGATATTTTTATTGGCTTTGCATTTACAAAGTTTAGGTCAGATTGCAAGCGTAAATGTTGCCAATTTTTCTTTTTGGCAGCTGCCATTGGGCGATGAGTGCGTGCTTTCAAGTGCATGGGTGATGCACTAATGTATGTAAGTACTATTAGGGTGTGCCTCATTTTGTGATTATATTAAATTTTTGTTGGGTTATGAAAAGTTTTTCTTCAAAAATAGTTTCAAAAACCAATATCTGAATACATAGTTAACGCTGGATTAGCTTAAAAAATTTTTAAAGCTCAAATACATAAGTTTAAAACTTTGAAATTTTTAAGATAAAAATCGTATGTTAACAAATTTTAAAACTGCATATTGGAAAATGCTTTTCAAAAATATTTTAAACGTTTTTCAATTGCACCGTTAAAAACCATCATTATTTTAGCTTGAAAACATGTTTTTGTTTCGAAATTGTAAAGAAAATTTAGTACAATTGAAAAGTTTAAAAAAATAATTCAAAATTTTTTAAAATATATTTTTTTTAACTATTCAACTACGATCTGCAAGCTAAAATGCTTAGATAAATCTTGTATAATTAAATAAAAAACTCGTTAAAATTTCAAAACTGAATATTAAATATCGGTTTCGAAAAATATATATCTAAATATTTAAACAATTTTTCAAATCTAAAATAAAAAAGCACTATTTAAATTTGAAAAATATAATAAGGTTTCAAGTTCCGAGTTCAAATACGCAAAGCTAAATTTCGAAACTGTGCCTAAAGTTTACAATATTTCAATATATGTATCCCCAAAAAAATTTCAGAATTTTGGGGATACGTTTTTTTTTAACTTTTCGAAACTAGTTTTATAGCTTAAATATTTAAGTGCAGAATGAACAAAATCGTATACTTGTAAAAATTTCAAACTGTGTACTCAATGAAAGTTTTTTTAAAAACATAATTTTTTTAGTGTTTTTTAATTAAAAAATTATACCCGGTTTCATCTAGATATGCAGTTGCTGAACTGTCTTTGCATATACAAAGTTTTTGAAAATAATCGATATCTATATTGAAAAAACTTTTCAAAACTTTTTTGAAACTTTTTCACAATTCGAAAACAATAAAAGAATTATTTTCAAAGTGGTTTTTAGAAACTTTTTGGATACGAAGTAATTTTAAAGTTTTAAAAATCTCGATATTGGGTAATTTAAATTGAATATTAATCA
The DNA here is from genome assembly GCA_951509765.1 of Sphenella marginata. Lineage (NCBI taxonomy): Eukaryota > Metazoa > Arthropoda > Insecta > Diptera > Tephritidae > Sphenella > Sphenella marginata. The sequence continues at coordinate 100,901,228 of OX608080.1, read as the reverse complement.
AAATTTTGAAACAACCTTTTGAAAAATATATATTTTTTAGTGCTTTCCAATTATAAAATGAAAACAAACATTTTGATTTGAGTTGTTAGATTCAAGTATTAAGAATTAAGAATTTGAGGCTTGCAAAAAAGTTTATGATATCTAAAAAAAATTAGAAAATTTTAAATGATCAAGTGGATTGAAATATGGTGTTAAAAAGTTAAGTTTTGTAGCATTTTCTAATAAAATTTTTAATGCTACGTTGAAAAATTTACGTTATTTTAAAAATTTTGAAAAAAAAAAAAAATTAATACATTTTTCAAATCTTTTATATTATTTCAAATATTTGTTTTTGAAAAAAATATGGTAGGAACATAAAATTTTTTTTCCAAAATTTGAATATCTTCATAAGGTGATAAAACGATCCTTTTATGGGCTGCAGGTACATAGTTAAAATTCAACTCAGAAAGCTCAATTTTTAATAGCAACCTTCAGTATAAAAATAAAATTCCTTAAAAATACCTAAAATTTGATTACAACATCGAAACTCTTTCCATCCAAATAAGTCACACCCTAATGCACCTGTATGTGTGTTCCTTTGAATTTTTCTCATAACTTCTATGCGCGCCCAGATCGCTCTCGCCGATAAATGCTAAGAATTCAGCATTTCAATTTCTTCTACACTAACCAATTTATGGTTGCGATTCAGTTGGGGTTAGTCTAATCGGTAAAAAATTGCCAATAAAATAGAATTTGGTAATTGAAAAGTAAATTGTTTTAAAGCGATAAACTTGAATTACGTATAACTAGGTGAGGTGAGGGAATTATATTATTTGCTTAATCGAAGTAGTGAGTTCAAGATAGCGATGTTAGTTAGTTAGATATTAAGGGGGTGAATGTTTTATTAAAGGAAAAAAATTGTATTTTTTGTTTATTAAATGTTAGTAATCTTAAGCGTTACCCGCTTGATTCTTACACAAAACTCTCAAAATTGAACTTTTTGATTAGTTTTGCAAAATGAAACTCACGGCACTTAATTAAGTTGACTAAACAAAAACTTTGAGAAAATATGTTTCTAAGCTGTTTCTTTGACTTGAGGAAAATAAATTAGGTTACTGGCGCGTTATGTTAAACCACAAGAAAAGAAAAAAAAAATTACCTCCAGAATTAAAAAAAAGAAATAAAAAATATTCGTATACAATTTTGTGGTAAAAAAAAAGTTAATTTTCTATGCATCTAACAGTCTACTTACTTGTGTATATTCACTTTAGTTAAGTAGCCACTACACGAATTTCGTAAGGAATTAGCGCAAGAAAATATTTGCTTTATTTTTGTTTATTTTCTTTTGGCTTATTTGCTGAACTTTCATTTAATTTTTGGCACAGAAATAATTAAAAGTGAAAATAAAGTTTATTTGGTATGCAGCAAGACAACTTTTCTTCGATTTCTTTCTTTATGTTGTTGCTTGTTGGAGCAGCAATACTAATGAAGGTATGAAAAAAGTATTGCTGTCAATGTCATTAAGTCTAGCAATCAATTCGGAGTATGCTACTAACTACAAACCGACTACATAAATACAAAGAAATACTAATTAAATTAAATGCGACTTTTTTTTTGCTTTTCAACTAACATGCGATAAGTCAAGCAATATTGTAAGCAAGAAAAAGAAAATAAAACAAAAATTAGTTTCATAAAGTGCGGGCATCTTGTAACGCATGACGATTTCGTTACGGTTCTAGACGTAACGAAACAGAATTGTGGGAGAAAGTGTGTGTGAGAAAGGGGTAAAGAAGGAAGCAATACTCAGAAGGAGTAAAAATAGTTTGTGCACAGTTTCGATGACGAGAAACATAGCTAGGTGCGTTACACTTTTGTTACATTTTCGTTACTTAGCGTTACAGGTTTCGTTTGCATGCCCAGTGTTTCATAGATGCTTAAGGTGCTGTTAGTTTTATTACCCAGAGTTTTGTTACGCTCCTATTACGCATTGTGAGCTGCTCCAATCATTCCATTTCGAATAATGTTTCAATAATTAAAAAAAAACTCTCAAATTAACACTCTGAGTGCCATTGTAACAAGGCCGTTTTGTGAATAAAAAATCCTTCCCATACATATCTTCAACTAGTTATACAACTAATAAAACAACACAAATTACTTTAACCAACTCCTTTGAAAAATTTTTGCATTACATAACCACACTGCTAATAAACTCATCGCATTGCTTCAAGCTTAATTTATGCATTCAATTCGGCATGGCTTCACTAATTGGTTTTTGTATATTTTCATACCACAAATGTCGGACGATTACTCTTCTCCACAAACAAAAAAAAAAAAAACGATGAAATATGTCTGTGGATTTTGACAAGACATTTGAAAAAGTTATGTTGTTGAGTGACATTGCTGTGATGTGCAACAAAAAGTGGACATGTTGTCCGCCTTCCAGTCTAACTATGTGCGTGCTAACTTCTTCTACGAACGCATTGGATTCTGGATTCTGCACATTCGCATTTGCTAACTACGGTGCACAGTGGGGTTGACTGTTATAAAAGGGTGATAAAAATTATTAAAAAAAATTCTCAGATCACAATATCTTCATTAAGACCTTGATAGCTTAGTTTAGATCGGAGTGGAAGAAGTGTAACATTTTAACCCTTTAACGCCCATACCTCCACCCATTAGTTTCCTAATTTTTATTTTTTATAAATTCTGAAATAATATTTTTATGTTCAAATGTATTGCTCTGAATTTCAATAATAAATATTTACATTTTAAACGCATAAGCATTAACCCATTGACGAACTTCATTATCTTTCAATTTTGAAGTCAAAATTTTCACATCAAAATAGTTTGATATAGGCCTAAGTAGTTGATTTTAAGCGTTTTAACACTTTAACTGTCATGCCTTAACCCATTGGTGACCTACATTTCCATTTTTATAATTTCTTAATGATATTTTTTTGTTAAATGTATTGCTCTACACTTCAATAGTAAATGTTTACAGTTTTAAATCGTACATTTATTAACCCACTGACGACCTTAACTATTTTTTTAATTATGAAATAAAATTTTTTCACCTCAAAGTAGTTTAATTTACACCAATGTACTGATGTTAAGCGATTTAGCTTTTTAACGATCATACATTAACCCATTCGTGTGCTACATTTTATTATTTTTGAAATTCTGAAATTTTTTTTTTATGTTAGAATCGATTCAACACTATTACAGTAAATGCTTACATTGTTAACTAATTTTTGGTTCATGTATTAACCCATTAAATGCCATTATTATTTTTTTTTGAATTCTGAAATAAATTTTTTTGCCGCTATGTTCAGCGTCATAACACAAGTAATTATGAATTAACCCTTTGGTGATCAATTTTTGTTTTTTTTTTAAAATTCAAAATCAAATTCTTTAAATAAGAGTTGCTATAAATATTCGCAAAGTGCAAATATAAAATTTAGTTAGGAATATTATTTCTTTGAAAAATTTAATTACGCGCATGTTGGAACCCACTATGCGCCGTCAAATTGTCTCTCTGTCACTTAACTATTATTTTTCTACATTTGTTTGTCTTACGTTACAGTATTGTGACATTCACGGCCACCAAACACAAACACGTTTTGTTAGCCAAATATTTGCTTAGTCTGGTTTGTGCATCCTTCAAGCACTTCACACAGCATTATAACGCTGACACTTGCTACACCAACATAGACGGCATGCAACATGCAAAATATATGTTGGTTACAAAAACAAAAAAATTTTTGAGCAAAATAAATTGGCAACATAAAAAAAAAAATAAAAAAAAAGTAAAGAAAATATGCTCAATGACAAATAATGCAATGCAAATGGACCAACAATTATTCGTGTTGAATGATTGCAATTGTCAGCGGTGCGTGGTAAGATATACATAAGAACAACAACAATAATGTCGGTGTTAAGCACAACAAACATTTCTTAGATTTAACGCTTCAACATCGTCTACATTTCGCCTTCAGCTGCAACTAGTTTTGTTCGGTTTCTTTTCTCTTTTTTCAACTTTTGCATTATTCTTCTATTATTTTATTCTTTTTTGTTTGTATTGCTTGTAGAATAATTTCTTACTCGTTATTGCTGTATATCATTTCTTATTTTGCTATCGTTTACATTGCTGCTGCCGGCATATTTCTTCTTCTCGGTGACAAAATGACTTCAACGCCTTTGTCGTTGCAATCTGTTTACTTTTGTTTGACATTTGTTGCAATACTTTTAATTGGATCTCGTTTTCATTTCATTTTTTTTCTTTGTTGCATTGAAATTTTTACTCTTTTTTACTCTGGCTCTGCTCTGTTCTTAATTACTTTTCCTTTGCTGAGGCTAAACTTTTAAATTTAAACTTTACATATTTTAAAAGATCAGATATTTCTTCAAAAATATTTTAGATTGCAGATACCATAGTATATGAAGGAATTATGCAAAGAAAGTTATTTGAATAGGCTTTCAAAAATAGACACCTAGAAATATATACATATGTATATTGCACTGAATTTTTTTTAATCAATTTTTTTTTAAACAAAATTTTTTCTTGTTAAAATTAAAAAGGCCAAGTGTTAAAAATTTTTTTTTTTAGGAATAATATACACCATAACATCTAAGGATTTTTTTTTCCTTTTTAAAAAATTTATTTTTGTAAGTCTTAGAAGTGTGATATAGTGCATTAAATCAAAATTTCACAAAAAAAAAATTCTTTAAATAATTGTTGAAGTATTTTCCCAGTTTACAACAAAAACAAATTTTCAGTGTAATATAACATTTTTTCAGTGTAAATTTTCGAAAGCTTATTCAAATACCTTTCTCATAGTACAAATATATTTGAAATCGTCTCCGTAATAATCACAGTTTAAAACTACTTATTCCTTTCATCATCATTTCATTTTTCAGATTTTTCGATAGCCTGCCACGCCCACAATTTTTCAAAAATTAAATTTGAAAATAACTACAAAACAAAAAAGAATAATTTCGCTCTTCTACAAAGAATATTGAATTAAAAAGTAAGATCGCGAAAGCTTTCGGCTGCAATGTGCACAATTTCCAGCAAATGATGATGGCGCGTAAAGCATTCTTTCACCGTTACTCAAGCATTCTTCTGCACTTTTGGTTCGTTGAGCTTATAACTGTGAATTATACAGATGGTTGATTGTGACAAAGTCGACGACAAAGTTGGCAACACTCAAATGTATTTATATTACATATACACGCATATACTAGGGTGGGTTGAGAAAAAACTTTTTTCGATTTCGAATTTTTTTTTTTCGAAAATGTAATAAATTTTTTTTTTCGATTTCGTAGTTTTTATTTGTAGTTGGCAACACTCTTCTCTTTAACTTCGATTTTTTTTTAACTCGAATGTTTTTTCGAAAATTTAAAATTTTTTTTACCTAGCTATCAAGTTTTTAAATGACTAAATAAATGTATATTTTTTGCATTTATATTGATTTATATTTTTCGAATTATTTTTCGAAAATTAAATACATTTTTTATGCAGTTTCGAAATTTTTATTTTTTGTCGGCAAAACTCTTCAATTTCGATTTTTTTTTCGAGGATTGAGAACAAATTTTCTTTCGAATTCGAATTTTTTTTCGAAAATTAAAAAAAAACATTTCACCTCAAATTATGTAATACGCTACTAAATATTTAAATAAATAATTAAATGTATTTTATTTTTTGTATTTATCGTCATGGAAATAATATATGTACATATTTTGTCTGTTCCAAAATCATATGAAATATCTAAAAAAAATTGAAAGGCGTGTTTTTTAATATTCCTTATTTCCATCATAATACCGGAATCATAAAGTGTACTTCAAATCAAGATTTTTTGATTACTTACAAGTAGAGTGCCACAAAGTTATCATCAAACTTCTGAATTTTGAATACTAAAAAATTGTTTCAAACTTCCGGATTTTCATTGACTTTCTACGTATGTATATTCCACTCAGATTTTAGAGCAATTTTAAAAGAAGTTCTGCTTTGGAATTGCCCCCATCTGATCATTTAATCCAAAAAAAATTTTTGAAATTTTTTGAATTATTTTTAAACACAAATTTCAACCCACCCTAATATAAATTTATATGTCTGCATTCACCTATGTTAATACAATTTCACAATTTTGCATTGCAACGTGAGCTGCTTTCTTTAAAGTTAAAGCATTTTCTTTAAAGCGCAGCATGCAAATTGTGCCAACAAAAACAACATTAGCAGCAGCAATTGGAAATGTCTATGACACGGCATTGTCTTTATCGCAGCTATACAACAGACAAGCTGCCGTGCTATGCATCCATGGAAGTAGTAACTAACTGTTATGTGGGTGGCAAACTGAGCGAAACTCTGACGCATTGCGACACTTTGTTTGATGACGATATCGTCGTGCATGTGAAAAGTAGCAAAGAAGAATGTTAATGAGCGCATATGTGATATGAAAAAGCACAAAGCTAAACAAATGCAAAAAAAAAAAAAAACAAAGAAAGTGGGCGGGGTTGCAGGAAAGTTGGTGTTGGCGATGATCACTGGAAGAGATGCATTTTGCATGCTAACACCTAACCAGAAGTGAATAAATGTACACAAATTTATCTTACAATTTTCAAATGTGTTTGTGTAAGTGTGTGTGGCTTTACTCACAGGTTTGTAAACCGAATTTGAACCGAAGCGGCGTTTGAAAGGAACTATATTCAGGGATTCCAAAGGCGTATTGGGTGTTGATTTCACTCCAGATGCATCATACTGAAATTCAATTTCAGAAAACTTCGAAAATTATTATTTCATACATACGTATTTCAAATTAGATGATCGTGGATGTCAAAGGCTTCGCCATATATTTTCATCTAAAAAAAAAAAAAAAAAAAATTGATCTTAATTTGACAGTTTGTAATAATGATTTTGAGACACCCTCTTGATTTTGATATAAATAATTTATCAAATGGGGTAGTCCCAACAAACACAAACATTTTTTTTTTAAATCTGTGGGACCAGAAATTAATTGGAATGAAAACGGGATCCAAAATGAAATTCGACCTTTTTCGGGTGTTTTATGATATTGAACCAAAAAAATTATTTTTCGATTTAACTATTTCTTTTTTTTATGCTATCCAAAATATCGAGAAAATAACCTTTATGACCATAATTTAATTTTCTGTTTTTATACATTAAGAATTATGCTGCTAATGTACTAAAAAAATTTAACCCACCCTAATGCCCTTAATTTTAAATCATTTAATTAAATACAGGTTTTATACTTAACGCTAGGCAACTAGTAATACTTTCGTGTAAATAGCCTTGACTTGAGTGAAGCAGTTTTTGAGTGATGCACAAACAAACATTAAGACAGATAGACACAAAATATTAAAAACCATTGTTTTAACGCTACTTATAATAAAAATGCAACAAAACGATGTTTGCACAACCAGTTTTTCAAAAAAAATTTATAGGGGGTACCATTATTGAGCCAAAAGAAACCAAAAAAACAGTTCTTAAAATTTTTGTCGGTCTGTGTCTATGTTTGAACGCGCATCACTCAAAAGCTGCTGAATGGAATAGAAAACAGTTTTCAACGTGGCATTACTAGACGTTGAACTCAAAACTTAGGACACACTTTTTTGTGATAACTCCACTAATACAAATTCTTGCTAACTGGTGCGCACCACCCAAAATCGAACCGTTTCATTCAATTCAATGGTTTATTGCACTGTTTGTGAAATCCTCATGCGCTACACATTTTCCCAGCCTCTTAGTTGCTTGCTATAGTTTATGTGAGAAAACCCTTTCTTTTTTTTCATATGCGCTACCAATAGCTTATCATTATTGCTTGTGTAAAACTAATGTGAAATCGCTTCATACTCGCAGTAGTAGCGCAGATAGCGCAGCTGTTTCACACGCCAGGATAATTGAGCAAAAATGTGTGCAGCTGCAATAAAGTGCGCTTCAGCATCTTTTAGTTTCTTTTCTTTTCTTTTTTCTCTTTTAGAAATTATGATAAAATACAAAAGATTGCTCTATCAATTATGCGCCTGCTTGCAACACCACAACGGACAATGCTCGAAAGCTCTTTGGTTGCACGTAGCCACACTTGTAGTACTTACATGCAAATTTATACTCGCTTACAGTACTTACTTGCTGCTATCCATTTAATATTTTTATAATAAGCACTCAAGTTTATAAATAAATTGCTGTTGAGTTGCATCTTCTAGTTTGCATCTTCTAGTTTGGCATGAAAGTGGTTCAAAGCTTAAATCATGCCACCAGCTTGATTTTGTTCGTTTTACAAATTTCTTTGAGTGTTTTAAATAATAGCTGCTCTGTTAAGCTAATCACTTTATTAGCCACTTAAATATTATGTACCTAATGCTATTATCCTTTTTTAGTTGCTTCTACGTGTGACTAACTAAGATAATCTCTCAAGCATACTTCAGTCTTATTATGTAAGGAAGTTGTTTGCCTGCCATCGAACAGATTTTGTTTTCTTATACTGAGTGCCACTCAAAAGGGTTATTCGAATAGTTTTCGAAAGCCCCTTCAACTAAATTTCATGTCCTAATTTAATTAAAAAATATAGAATTTTCCTTCATAGACATCTTTTTAATTAGTGTTTTCAAGTTTATAGGAAAATTCCACAAAAATTTCGAATTTTCAAAAATCCAATTTGAAGCAAGAATTTCAACTAAGCACGCCATTTTAAGTAGCGCTCACAGTGGTAACCGTTTATAAGATATTGTGAAAACGTCTCTCTTCTGATTAGTAAGACATAGATATGAATCTTAATAAGAGTCAAAAGAGTCAATAAAAACCGCAAATATGATTCCAAAAAGATTCAAATCCATCAAAATGACGAAAAAAATTTGCCCAAAAAGAGTCAAAAAAGACTCAAAAAAAGCTTCAAAAAAGATGCAAAAAAATATGAGTCCAAAAAAGACTACGCAGTTCATTTAAAAATAAAAGACATAAAACACAACCAAATCATGGGTTTTTGAGTAATTTTTAATTCCTTTCATGACTACTTTTACTATTACCACATATAATGATTTTTGCTCATTTGAGGTCTCAGGAAAGAATCTATTGCAGATCGGGACTTCCATAGCGGATGCAGTGAATACTTAAGTCTTTTGTGAGATAAGAAATGTCTGATGCGAGAAAAGCCTTGATCAGCAATGCAGCCGATGCCCTAGGCGTTGAACCAAATATCCACAGCAATGATAATATTTCGCTCGCTTAAACCGTGAGATCTCTCTCAAAAACTTCCCGTAAAATAAAAACATAAAAAGCAACAACACAATTAACCTATAGAAAAACAAAAACAAGAAGAGTAATATCTAAAACCACTTTAAGCAGTAACCGCAAACATCAAAATAACAGAAAAACAACAACAACAAAAGCAGCAGCAAGAATACTATATACGAGTACATACACCAACGCTTGTTTCTTGACAAGTATTAGTATTTTCAAAACTTTAATTACACACTTTTAATGGCGTTGCTATTAATGTTTTCAGCTTTTCCAGTTACTTTCATGATTTGTTTGCCACACGCAAATTGACCAAACCCCAAGTGCAATACACTTCTTGTGAAATACTCGCATAACATGCAAATAGTTGGAGTGCTTTTTTAGAAATGTACGAAATGGTCCATTAAGCATAGTGAATGTTATGCTAGAAAAATCCCATAACGTGAAAAGTTTTGCAAAACGAAATTCCATAAATCTAACAACAAAATTTTGTTTTTTTTTGGATATTCAAATTTGTTTAAGAAAGTTTAGCGTATAACTTATATAATATTAATATGCATATTAGAAAAAAAATTATTATTTTTTTGTTATGAGCAAAACACGTAAGTATTTGTGAACTAAAAATTCGTGAATTTTTTTTCTTGTTGTTTTTTTTTTCAACAGTTGTTATCTAACTTTTTAACAAATTCACATGCCGCACAGCACACTTCAGTTACTTGCTAGCGCACATGTCATGTAAGTTATGGCATGTTAGCATATTAGGGTGGCACATACATATGTACTCTCAGAAAAGAAATGTTTTTTGATCAGAGTTTTGGAACTTCTATAAAAGTTAATAAATACAACAAACATTAATTTTTTTAAGATAAAAAAGTATAAGAAATGACTGAGAGAAGGACATATCAATATTCATGGATCTGGTTTTTCATGCTGTCTTTGCATTTTTTAAAGCAAAGTTATTCATCGATTGAGATCTTATTTGAAGTTCCCATTTTCAAAAATTTAATGAAACTAGATAAGTACTTCTTTTCTAAAACTATTTGAGATTTTTATAAGCTATATTTAATTTATCTACTTTACCTTAACTAAAGAAACGCAGCTAAGGCAATTCTGGGCATCATCGGGCCACCAAAAAACAAACACATTTTCACAATTTCTCTGTTTTCGTGTCATTTTTCAGATCCCTAAAAATACTTAGCAATTAAACAAAGCCAGTAAGATATAAACAGCTGTTTACTTATAGGAATTTACAACGTCTAAGAACGAGATTTGGAACTTTTTCATGAAAATAGCATTAAAACATCCATCGAATTTCCAGAAAGTTCAAGAGTAAAAGAGCAAATTTGGAAAATAGATTTTTTGAAGCGTTTCTGCGTTTTTGAATATTTTTTGTGACTAAGTTTTCAAACAAACGCAAAATTAGTGGTCAAAATTAATAAAAATAATAGCTAAGTTGACAAACAAACCATCGTTCTGAAAGCCTAGCCGTTAACGGAACGTAGAGAAACTTCTATGATGTAGAACTCTGGAGGTTAAAATG